>JAWLRI010000307.1:4573188-4599219 GCA_034781795.1 Crypturellus tataupa
TTCCGGCGGGGAGGGGGCGCGCAGGGCTGTCCGCGCTTGCGCAGCGCGGGGCGGCCCCTGGCAAAGGGGAGGGGCGGCCCCTAGCGCGCGGCATTTAGCCCCGGGGCGGTCGCGCATGCGCGGTGCTCGGCTCAGTTGACCGTTTTCTTTTTATTTATGTTTTTCGTTTTTATTCGTGTCTTTTTCTTTGAGCTAGGGGCAAGTACCGCTGCGCTGGTGCGTTGCTTTGCCGCGTGAGCGCTGGCTGTGATGTCCCAGGACGCCCACGTCGCTGCAGGTGTTTGCATTTAGGTGCGAAGTTAAAATTTTCCTCAGCCCTAGCGTGCCCTGGTAATGGTGGTGGAGGCCGTAGGGAGGTGGGGTTCGTCGTTTCCCGAGAATAACTGTGGATGGGATGAGAGGAGGTGGCATTAGGGGAGGCTCAGGTTGAATATTTGGAAAAAATTCTCCATGGAAAGAGTGGTGCAGCACTGGAATGGGCTGCCTACGGAAGTGGTGGAGTCACTGTCCCTGGCAGTGCTTGAGAAATGTGTAGATGTGGCGTGTAGAGATGTGATTTGGCAAGTCTGGTGGTGAGGGGATTTACAGTTGTAACTGATGATTTTGAAGGTCTCTCTTTTTTTTTTTTTTTTTTTTTTTTTTTTTTTTTTTTTTTTTTTTAATTTGGTCCATGTTTCACTTTGGTCCTTCTGACTCCAGATAGTGGATTTGGACCCCGCCTGTCTTTAAGCTGTGGCTTTGCTGCCTCGGTATTTGCAAGGTTATGCCTCAGTAGTGAGTAATGGAAGGTCTGAGTGATCCCGGGCTCTGGCATCTCTGCCAGGCGCAGCTCAGTCCAAACCAGCCTTAGTCTGGTCTTGGGCTAAGGCTGGAGCAGGGTAGCTATTCCTGGGGAATGTGTCTGGGCACCTGTCATTCCAAAGGAATTTTGCTCCAAGACCAACGTGTGCCAAGTGAGATCAGTTGGGAAACCTGCTTCAAAAGGGCCCTCCTCGACCTGGCCAGAGGAGTAATGCTGGTGCTAACCTGCAGTCAAACCCTCCCTGAAATACATGCAGTATCCACCTTTGCTCTGAATATCCAACTTTGACTCCGTTCTGCTTAATATGGATACAAACCTGAGTTTTATTGACTATAAATAGATATAGTAATGTATGTAGTAATGTGATACATTAGAACGAACAGAAAACAATGTGATAAAACTTGGCATGAGCCAGACTATAAATAAGCTTGAAAGATCTTGAGAGAAAAAAAAAAAGAATTTTGAGTGGCAGCACATGAGAGTTTCTCACACAGATTTCTGATAACTACAGTTTGCTGATCTAACAGACAGAGGCCCCATAAGTAATTTAATTCTTACAAGCTGCACACGAACTTTCTGAAAATGTTATTTTGTTAATATTTTAGGTATTTTTAAGTAGCTTCTTAATAACATTTTTGTTCTTTATAAAAATAATTATAAAAAAGAAATCTCAAGCACTTTATTGTTATTCTTTACCTATATATTAATTATTGGAAAGGTCAGTCAAGCTGCTGAATAATGTCTCTGTGTAGAGATCAGATCTCGAGACTTTTTATTGCACCTGTAAATTTTTATTTGTTGTTTTATTAACTGAAACAAGGAGCTGCCTTCTTTGATAAATCATCTTTCCAGGCACACTTTGCTGAAGCACGGTTTGTCCTAGACAAATGGAAATCTTCAGCAGCTGCAGTTTTTGAAATAGCTGATAGCAGGAAATGTTATTTATAACTCCCTGTAACAGCTCCTCTTTAATGCTTGATAATCTGCTGTGACTTTACAGTGAGTGCAGCAACATGTGGTCTCCTGCTCTCCTACAGTGACCTGCAGAATACTTTCCAGATGAAAGATACTTTAGTCACTTGGTTGCCTGTAACTTTCCTGGAGGAGGATAAAAGCATTTCTCCATGTTCTTGCTGGCTTTGTAAATTTAATGTGATGTTTTTCCACCCTTCTCTTTTTTTAGAGATAGCAAGCAAGTAAAGTTGGATTTTCTCAATGCCTTCTGTTGTACTGGGAGGAACAGCAGAGATGGTATTGAAGAATAAAGCATTCTTAAATCCCCAGACTTGGGGAAAAACAAGAAGAAAATCACGGGATAGAGGAACATGAGTAACTTCCAACTCCTCACAGAAGGTGGCAGCACTTTGAAGTACTCAGTACCAACCGCATTGCGAGAGTGTTGGTGAAATGTCATCTGCTCTGCTGAAAGAGCATGAACTTCTCAATGCTGGCTCAAAATTTGCAGCAAAGGTAAACAGGAACGCTCAGGCTTGGATTGCCTAGGGGAATGGAGCTCTCCCTGCCCCTCTGGGCACGGGGAGCTGTGAGCACTGGGGAAGGGAGCCCTCCCTGCCCTGCTGCTGGTCGGGGTCTCGCCTGCACAAGGAAGTGCTGAGCGTCAAACATGTGGTAAGGAGCTACTTAAACCTCTGCGCTGTAATTAGCCGTAAGAGCACTCTGAGCGCCAGAGGACTCCGGTCATCTGAGGCCATGTGAGAAGCTTGTTGAAACCAGTGGTTTTCTTGCTGTGGGCTGGGCAGCCACTAATGTAAAGGGCCTTACGCACTCAGTGGAGGGACTGGAAAAGCAGGTGAGACTGTGCAGGGGCCCGGTTCCCACCCATCTGGCACAGTTGTAAAGTTCCCCTGCCCCCATCCAGGAAGAGGCTGCGTTCTTCCCAGGAAAGGGTTGGGGGAGGGGGGGGGTCAAGAAAGTTGGATGCCTTGAGGTAGAGGCTTGCCCATGAAGGCAGAGTTGTTGGCTGTTATGGCCACTGGTATATTTGGCAGATTTTTCCTCTTCTTTTTTTTTTCTGTTGGAATGAAAATTAAAAAAAAAAAAAAAAATCAAAAAGGACCCTGTGCAGCAATTTGGCTGCAGGAATGAATTTCCTAGGTGGCAAGAAGCACTACTGACTCGCCTTGGGAGAGGGTTGAGTGCGTGAGATGTCAACGTGTGGAAAGGATGGAGAGTCCACAGAGACTGTCTTGGACTCTTGCACCTTCCTGCCTTTTCTTCCTTTGCATCACAAGGCTTGTTTTGGCTGTGGGGCACCCAGGGTGAGAGCTGTGGTGTGGGGCTCAGGCTGGAGAGTGCTCTGTGTGACAGCAGCTGCGCAGGCAGAAGTCCCTCCTGTCCCGGGGCAGCAGCACCTGGAGCTGAGGGGCCTGCGGAGAATGTGGTCTCCTCCATCATCAGCACCACAAACAGGGCTAAAACTTTTTTTTTTATTTTTTTTTTATTTTTTTTATATTTGCCTGAGCAGGGAAGTGATTGTCAGATGACTGGAGCTGGTCCCATTTGCTCACATACTGAGTGTGAGGACCTTTTGGCAGAGGAAGAAGAGAGGAGAGAATTTAATGAATTGCACCTTAAAGTCTTTGATGTCCCCTGCTGAGATGTCTAAGGTCACTGATGGTGTCTGGGTGACTGGAGGCCTCATGGATACAAAAAGCAATAGCTTGCATTGACTCCCTCCCAAAAATTGAGAGGAAATGGACATTTTGGAGCAGGTACGTAACACGTACATCTTTGAGCAGGGAGATTGGGCTAGACTATCTCCCAAGGTCCCCTCCAACCTCAACTTTGAGGGGGAAGTTTTAAGATATGTCTGCAAGGTTTGTGACCTGGAGTTGCATTTTTATTATGCTGCAGCTTTCCAGTAATGAGTCTGTCAGTAGCTCTGCTGTGGTCTCAAGGAGAGTTAATGGATTCCTAACAATTTTCTCAAACAAATATAGGCATAGCTTTAAAGAGCAATGAAATGAGACAGGGCAAAGAGTAATTCTGCCATTAATTATATTACTTTTATTTAAACAGTAAGGTATGTCTTTAATATATATTAATATTGATACCGATACTTTGAACAGTGCTGTACTCAGACAATTTTACAAATATAATGCTAAATACATTATTTATTGCTCTTTATGGTTGTATGAATCACATATTTTTACTATGTGGAAGTTAGAAGTTATGAACCATAACTTCTACTATGGAAATGAATGTAAGAATGAATAAGGCACCCTTCTAGTACGTTTCTTTAATCTGTGCTTGCAACATGCACAAAATTTCATTTTGCTTTACATGTTACTTCTCCCCATTGATTATTACAGCGGAAATAAGGTTTCTATTATTTGGGCTACAGTCAATGTGTTGTCTGAAGAATTCAAACCTGAAAGCACCATCTCTTCCTTCTTTTGAAATTTAAGCTGCACCTCACAAAACCAGGTTTCATATCATACATCCTGATTTCTTTTTTCTTTTTTTTTTTTCTAAAAACAAAAAGTATTTTTGTTCTTCCTTTGCTGTTGCTGTTACTAGGAAACATGCCCTGCAAGAGGGCTGTTCGCTGCTGCATGAGGCAGAAGACCAGACATGCTTTTGTATCTGAGTTTTGCTGGTACTGACCACTCGAACAGTAAAAATAAAAACGCAAAGGTCCCTTTACTGCCTAATTTCGTGTGGCTGGGCCCAAAGCAGCTGTTGGGAGGGGCCAAGGCCCTGGCAGGTTGGTGAAAAAGACTTTCCTTTTATTAGCTCTGCTGGAGCTAGGACCTCCCTGCAGTTTGAGAATATGTTACGTCCAATTACCCTCCATCCTCTGGGATCCGCTTTCACTCTCGCTCTGTCTCCGCATGTGGGAGGCGGCGGATGCCCAGGGAGCCTTGTGGGGGCTCTGCATGTCGGGCTCCAGAGAATCAGAGATTTGTCCAAGCTTGGCTGGAGGGCTGAAAAATGACCCATCAAACCCCACCAAGAGAGCCGGGGATGCAGCTTCCCCCCAGCTCCCAGGCTGCTTAAAGCAGTTTTTGTTGCACTTGTTTTAGCAGTGGTCTGAAACAATAGCGGAGACCATGGTTTGGGGGAATTTCTCTCTTTTTTTTTTTTTTTTTTTTAATTTAATTTAAAGCAGACTATATAATAATTTCCCAATACTCTTAATATTCCTTAAGAAATGAAATGCTGAAATGCTCTTGCAGGATAATATAAGCATAATAGGTAGAATCATTGAATTTACCAATTACATGAAGTAACATATTACATCGATGACAAATACAGTTTTACATGAACTTTGAAATGCAAAATGTCTTTTAATTATATATGTTATTACAGTACTGTTTTAAAAGAATCTTTTGGTTATATGTAAACACTATAGATTAGCTATCTGTTTAAAAAGTTATGTAAGACAAGTATGGCATTGGCATAATTTAAAAAAAAATCCCTAAAGCTTAAATTCTCTCAGGGTAAAAGAGCAAAAGCAGGCACCTGTCTAATGCTATGTATTTACATGCTAAAATTTAGACTGATTTAAAGATCCAGTATTTCTTTATGTTCCTTCCTTTGTTTTCATGTTTTAAGTTTTTCCACCATTGGTGCCCCGAGGAACGTGCCACCTTGTACTGTGTGTGGCAGGATAATACACGTTATTTGAATGTTACCGTTCTAATACTGAAAGCTATCTAAATTAAGTCTTCTAAATATGTACTGGCTTAAATTAAAATCCTGAGGAATTATAATCTGCTTGCTGGATGGTTTTGGTTAAGTGCAAGTTGACGTATGCATAATGTGGTTTCATTTAAGGTCATCCTTAGTAAGGCATATTAAAAATAAATACAAAAGTGACAACATAATACTTAGTTTTCTGCTACAAAATCTTAGGCAAAAAATATTTTTGCATGTAGTAATGGACTTCATCCATTTGCTGGCTTACAGTAGTTAATATTTGTGCATTAAGCTGAACTGTCAGAATGTGCCACGGTGCTACAGTAGTGGTCCAAAGCTACATGCTAAAGACTTTGTTTCCATGCTCAAACATAGCTTTCACAAACTGCTTGAAGACTCTGTCCATGTAAGTGCACTTCCTTGGCCATATTCCTTCCAGAAACCCAATGTGGCCTCCGCAGGAAGTCAGAACCAGAGCAACATTTGCATTTTGCTTGGCTGTTTCTACTGGTATAGCTAAAAGGGGGGAGAAAAAAAAAAAGTTTAAGTCCTTATCTCTCTATGAAATGCCAGCCACCTGAATAATTTCTTTTAATTTTTTTGTTCATGTTTTTCATATAAGAATATATATATCTTTACATGAATAAGCACACACAACACATCTTCAACTTAATGCAGGACTTAATCTCCTGATTAAGGAGAATCAAGCCTGCAGATTTTACCTGTGTTGCAGTATTTGGTGTTGGAACAATTTAGGAACTGGCAGTTTAGTAGTGAATCCGCCTTCTGGTAAAAGACTTCAAACACAGACTTTAAATGTTGCTTTACCTTTTGTCTGAGATATCCTGTTTAAGAAGATTAACGAACATACTGGGTTCTTACGATTATGCCTGATTGTGCATTTATATGTACGTACGTGGACGACACCAAGCAAACACAGCAAGAGACAGGGAGAGCCCTGGAAAACTCGCAGTCTAAAGAGGCAGGACAAGCAGAAAAGGTTAATGGGCAAACGCATGCACAAGGTCCCAGAAACCTGCCTCACGTTACACTAGAAGTGGTTTAGATAGCATTAGACTGAACATAGCAAGGATTTTCCTCTTGCTGGGTTAGTTTCCAGCAGGTCGAGCTCCCTGGCGCGACGTACCATGTTAATGGCAGCATGTAAAAAGCAGCAGGAAGCGGCGCCGGAGGGCTGCGGCAAGGCGGCCTTTCCCGCGGCAACCTTGGGCGAGCTCGGAGCAGCTGCCCGAGGTCTGAACGGGCACGATTCGTGGCCGTCCTCCGTCGGGCAGCTCCCCTGGCCAGAGCCAAGAACGGGTCACTCCACAACAGAGAAAGCGTGTGGGTTTTCCAACGGCGCTCCCACACGGGCAGGATGGCAGCATTGTCGTGGGCACTGTTGGCTGTGGCACGTTGCGGACCTGCGCTGTTCACGCTCTTGATATAAAAACAAGTCGCTTCAAGCACTTTTCCCCAAGGAGGTAAACCAACGGCATGCAGGGTCAGGGGCACCTACGACTTGTGCTGTAAGGGTCCTGCCATGCTACGGAGTGTCCTGACTGAGACACAGGCTTAGCTCCAGAGAACAAGGCTTCTCTTGCAGAAAACAGCTATTCATTTCTTTCACTCTTTCCCTCCTTTCGAAGTTGTGCACATCTAAGCCATTTATATAGAGAATCTGACATTTAGTAAGTCTTTTTGATTCTTTCCTAGGTGGAAGAAACTCTGCTGCTCATTTTCTCTGTAAAAAATGTCCTTCGACTTCCCTTTGTTCAGGAAAATTGCAAATACCTCCTCTGGGCCTTTTAAAGCAATATTGAGGCAAGGCCAGAAATAAAAATCAAGTCAATGAAATGAAAGCCTCTGGTTTGCCAGCCAGGACTGGGGCTGGCAAGCCCATGGGGCCGGTTTCCAGCAGAAGCTGGAAGCAGATCCAGAAAACAATGTAGTATTTCTTGCAGTGCAGCATGTGCATAATTTCAGAGCACAGCAAGCACTTGCCAGGGTTTTGTATCAGTTAATCTCCAATCCGGCTCTCATGGACTCCACACATGGACACGCTGCGTGTGCAGATGGTGGCCACTCTTCGTGTGAGGCTCTGTGCCCTGCGCGGGGTTTTGCCCCCTTCCCCTGCAGCAAGACATGGGGCGCGTGAGGCACAGAGCTCTGCCCGGCTTCCCTCCCTCCTGCTCCTGGTGAGGGATTGCATGTTCCACAGCGACCCTGCAGCTGCCTCCCTGGCACGGTGGGTGCTGGTGAGCGGGCTTAAAAATGAGGCCAGGGGTGACAAATACATAAGGAGGGAAAGATTCGATGTCCAAGAATGAGATAGCATGGGAATGACACTGATGCCACCTGATGCATCAGCCAAGTGCTGGCCTGAACGCATCTCTCAAGTAGCCGAGGCAAAAACAAGTTGCACAAGTTGAGTTGTGGGAAAAGAACATTGTCATTCACCTAGTTAGACTAGTGCCCAAGTGTGCCCAGAAATGCCCTTTCTTGCTAGGAGCTTTGCTGGGGAAGGGAGGTCACAATAACCGTCTCCTCCATGGTGGCAACCCATCCGGGGCACAGCTCATTGTGGTTGCTGCTCACTCACGGTTGCCGAGCTCATGGTGCCTCCCAAACGGGTTTGCTAGTGGTTCCCAATTGCCTGGCGGCCTCTAGGGCATGGCCCGTGCGGCCTGCTCCCAACCAGCCGCAGCGCCTCCCCCATGGACACCCAGCAGCGCTTGGATGCTGCCTATCTGCATCAAGCGAGGTGAGATCTGCACACAGGTGTGCATGAACGACACCTTCCCCATCCTGAAGTTCTCCCTCTTCTAATTACCATCCAGTTGGGGCAGAACTTGACCACGTGGGCCAAGCAAGCTCATCACAAGCCCCAGCACCTGCTGAGTATGAAGCCTTTCATTTTGAATGAGGATATTGAGTAGGTGTCAAGTTTGACCCACTGCTACATCTCTGCTCTTAGGTCCCCACGGTGAGCAGGAAAGCCTGTCCTTGACACAGTTATCCTGGATTCAGTGGGGTCACCATTTCTGTGACTCCAGCCCACCAGCGTTCCTGGCTCTGCAGCCTCTCAGGAGAGAGCTGCAAATGTCGTGCCGCTCTGCGCTGCCAAACGCTAGTGCTGCCAGGCTGTGGCGGGCTGCTCTTCCCAAGGCTGTTCCCGGCACTCTCAGACACCCACAAACATCCCCGTGGTGCAACGGAGCAAAGGCTCCACGCAAAAGGCACATAAATAGGATCATGCACGTTGGGGTCCACATGTAACCTGGTATTTAGGCTTCCACTGACCAAATTCAGCACGCTATTTGATCCACTGGGGCACAGGCTTGTTATCTGTGGCCACAGAACTGTGATGCAACTAGATAGGTGCAGAATCTCTGTGTTCAAAATCAACTTGTATGTTCTTTCCCAAAAAATATTTTTGAAAAGAAAAAGTAAAAATACATGTAGGAAGCAGAATAGGCTTAAGCAAATCATTGTTGTCCGACATTTGGTCTTTTCAGACAACTTCATTTGATTTTGCTATTTACATAATGCAAAATAATACCTAGAATAGGTCTGGATTCAGAGGGACCCAAAAGGTTCGGAAAGTTCAGTAAGAAGTAACCGAGCTTCAAATGCTCCTGGGTAGCGGGAGGGAGCTGGGTAACTTTCAGCCTCAGCACAGCACTGGCCAGCAGCAGCTCAGCAGCTACTGCCTCAGCATTAATATTATGAAATTTAATATTATGAGATGCTGCTATAAGGGAGAGAAAAAAATGCCACTTCAGATGGAAATTTAAGCATGACCCTGATGGTGAATGTTACAGTTACATCTTTTAAATTTATTTATGTAACTTATATACTAAAGTGCCTTGGCTTGGTTACATTACAGGTTTCCTCAAGCCGTGGCTTTGGATTAGTTATGGCCAGAGAGGTGCCGTGCGCGGCGGCACCGTGTCTGTCCTGATCCGTCTGCATTCCGCAACAGGACAGCGACATGTGCGGCAGGCGCCAAGCCCCGCGCTCTGCTCTGCGACGGGTCAGCAACAAGGGAGCACCGGGAATGGGCTGTTTCCCAACACTGGGTTGAGATCAAAGGGCACACATTTTCACAGCATATTCAAAAGCAATTCCAGAGAAGTACAAAGTGTATCGGAAGCTACACGAGAAAGAATGGTCAGGTAGTAAGAGGCAACAGGGTCGGCACAGAGTTGTTGAGCACAGAGTTGTTCTGCAACAGCCCTCATGAATTTTCTAATCTCATTTCCCACTATTTGGACCTACAGCTGTCTACAGGGGAAGAGGAAGGTTGCAGGAGTGCGGGCGGGTGTTAACGGGGAGCCATGAGGCATCAAATAATCAGTTCCCAAAGTCAGAGACGCCCTGGAGCCTGGCTGAGAGCAAAGTCTGGTGCCTGGGCACCGTCACACGGCTGCCAGGGGAGGCTGCTCCTGGCGGCCACGCGCTCGCACGCAGCCCCGCACTGCTGAGCCAGAACAGACCAGGTGCAAGAACGAGGCCACATCCCGGGACACCCGTCCCTTGCTGATATAAAGAACCAGCAAAAGAGCCTCAGTGAATAAACTGGAAAAGCAATAAAATGGAGCCAAGTATACACACATATAACAGAGTCACGCTCTTAGCTGAAAAACGTTTGTCCTGGCAGCCAAAGATAAACTAGTTACCACTAGGATAAGGGTTTTCAGCCAAAAGTGTAGCTCTGATAACAAGGTATCAGTGAGTGGTGGCCTAAGCACCCAAAACTCATTGGTTCCTTGTTAGCAGAGCTACGTTTTTGGCTTTCAGTTCTGACAACAGGTTTGATGTTTAGTCTTACACAACAGATCATCCCTATAATTCTCTGTAAACTGAGGGCTATGTTTCTTTTAAAGACCAGTCCAGTGGAAGAAGAGTTTGCTACAAATGCACTCTACATGGGGTTGGGTTTTGGCTCTTGAGGTCTGAAGGTTTTGTTTTAAAGGGAAACGACCGAGAGATACAGCATCCGCAGTAGCTTTAATCTAGCTAATAAATGTATCGGTCCCAGTGAGAACTGGTTGGAAAAGGTCAACAAATCCTCCAGGCTTGTGCCTCCACCACCACCATTTCACTGCTTTTTACCCATGTCAGTCAGCTTTGCCAAAGTTATTATTTCCTTTTTAGAGCTGAATTCACAAACAGACCTAAAGCTTAATGTATAGGTGAAGCCTGCGCTCCCTCTGTTGCAGAGGCAGGACTCAGTGGATTGTCTTCCTTCTGGGGCATGGGGGAAATCATCACAATGGTCATAAGACCCACAAAAATTTACCTTCTGAATTACAGCCTAGAATTTATGTTTGGACACAAATTTTAGGGCAAAGGCCACATTCTTAGTTTCAGGACAGTATATGTTTATAACAGAAATAGCAATTGGACAGATTCAAGGAAAATTGTCTGGTAAAGACAGTATAAATAAAAAGAGATTGACTCTAGCTCAGAAAGCTCCCAAACTGGGAATTGCTGAAGGCAGATGCAGCATTCTGGAAAAGTACATGCTTACCGTGATCTTACATTTTTTGCTAAGCATTTTTTTGGCCAATGGGCCAAAGGACAGAGGAAATCAGACTGCTATTCATTTAGTTCTGTGACTCAGTCTACAAGAATCTCTTCCTGGTGGCTGAAGAAAACTTCCCTGAAATAAATCCAGGGTGTGAACTTCGTAATTAAAGATGTCAAATGTTAACTGCTGAAGAGTGTGACCTCAACCAGCTGTTAATTATAGTTTTTCCTATACATTAACTTTTGTTCTCTTTTGCTTCTTAAGCACTGTAACCAATAGAGAGATTGCCAGAATGAGCTGATCTTTTAAAAACAATTAACAATATGGCTAAAGATCAAAAGTAAAATGTTCACAATGATCATGTATTTAGTAGAAAAGAAAAAGAGACTTTTCAGCCTACTGGTTATTAGCAGCTAATGGAGCTGCTAGTTGGCCAGCCTCACCTTCTATTTAGAACTGTCAGTCTATTTCAGAGCTATCAGTGTGTCTCTTTCTAGAAGCCCATATTGTCTACATCTTTTCCCTTATCCTAGATTTTGGCCTACATGGTGGCCTATGATTTTTTTCCCCCAAATCAGGCACTTGAGTTTATGGCACTGAGATCATGAGCAGCAACAGCTTATGTGGATTTCAAGTCATCTAACACATGTGAAAGCCCCAGAAATCTTTTACAGGGACTGACTCAACGCATGATAATAAAAATAGTTGGTTTAACTTTCATTGGACTCTGAACAGTTCAGAAATCTGAAACGGCTCCTTGTTACAGACTGTCTTCATCCACAGTGACCTTAAGTGGGAACTCTGGGGTTCAATACATCTGGTATCTTCTTTACAATGAGCTAACTCATATCCTAACATGCATGTTTATTTCTTTAACTATAAAGAGAGCCTAAAGAGATTTTATCAGACATAGGCACCTAACACTTAACTAGGTGACTGCCACCCCATGTGCTTATGCATTCTGTACTACTTAGTCTTCTCCGATATCAGACATTTTATCTGTCTTTAAAATGTGTTACACTGTAGAATAAATCACAAGACTAATTCATCCCTGAAGGTTTTGATCTGATGTACAAGTAATGTTTAAACAAACCTTTGTACATAGTTCATTCTCAGAGCTATATAACTTGTCTTAATGATTGCACATACAGAGAAATAAATTTTTAAAAGCCTCACTTACCATGAGCAGGTGAGAAAACATCATCCACAGAGTTTAGACATAACACTGGAATTCCTACTGATTTCAGCTTGCGGCATGGGCTAGCATCTTCATAGTAGTCATCAATCGTGCGGTAGCCAAACATGACTGAAGTGAACTGCTTATCAAATTCTCTAACGGTTCTAGCCTAAAGCACAGAATTCAAATAGGGAACTGTGTCAGCATTCGGATAACAGCATCAAGCTAACGCAGAAGTAATATGTTCACATACCTTCATCACAAGATCCATGTCAAATAATTTCTCCAACATTTGTCGATGCCTATAAAAAAAAAGGAGAGAGGAAAACTGCTTGTTTGCCTTACAAGTAGATGTACAAGTCCTCTAAAATACAGATAAATATATCGAAATAACTCCCAATACAAGAATATGCTTGTTTTTAATTTTGTGTCACGTTGAAAAAAATCTGTCTGGAATCCAAAATCAGGGAATTGTTTGTTTCTATGCAGGCACATCCAGAAACATATTCAGAATATGCATGAGTCATTAGAAAGATGCCAGTGATTAAAAGAATCAAATATTTAGGAACTCAAAATACACTTTAATTTTATAAAATCAAGGACTAGTCCTTTCCATGTTTTTGCAGTAAGGCTGACTTTTAAAAAACTAGTGTGTATATATATATACATATGTATATCAACACTCCGAAACTCAGTATGTGCGTATACCCCAGAATTAATTAAAATTTGCTTTACTTGTAAATCAAGAACTCTGATAATCTTGTGTTGAGTCCCTTGAGGGACTCAGAGAGATTCAACCACATTCGTGAAAATTTGTCTTGCAAAAAGTCTTTTTAATTTTAAAACTTACAGGAGAATGCCCACAGAACAGCTATGTGAAATGTTGCTACATGCTGTAGATCTCATGCTATCATCTTTCTACCTTGCTTTATAGTTTAGAAGGCAACTCACCTGCTGATGGAAGATTGTAGACAAGTCGTCAAGTAATAGTTGAAAAGGAGCCAGTTTAGTGGCTTCTCCAGAGATTCTACAGATTCAAAAACATTCCAACCCGCAGAGAAAATTGCAGCTGCCATTAAAGGAGTGTCTCTGCCAGTTTTGCCCAGGTAATTTAAAAGAAGCATGCTATAAACAGAAGTGAAAAACAGAATCTAATATACTTTCAAATTATTTGTTTCAGTTTAAAATAAATATAGCGATCAGCTATATTTTATTTCTTCTGTCTGATTTTTCATATAATTCCTTGTATCAAGGATATCAGTTGTGCCTAGCATTTTTAGAAGGTAGTTATCAAAAATCAACATCTGACTCACAAAGTTTGCTTTCACTCTGTAGCTTAAAAGAGTATCTGAGTGCATTGTGTGGGATGTGGATAAGAGAGCATTTAAAAATAAATGGAGATATACTGTTCATACTTATATCAGTAAAGGAGAAGGAAAAGGTCATGTCAGTGCACAGTACTCAAGGCACTAAAAAGTCCCAAATTGTCAGCAACTTTTTACAAATAGTTTTACAATATTTCATTGGTCTTAGAACTCTTGAAAACTCCTGTGTTCCTGATAAATCTGGTAAATCCACCCAATAAATGCAAGCTGCTTCTGGTCTGCCTGCCCTACTATGAAGCTCTCTTTTGAGCTGAAGGCAATACCTTTAACCCACCTCGTACAAATGGGAGATTACAGCTGTCCTTTAGCATAAAGTATGCAAAGAATGAAGTGGTGGATAATGAATGAAATCAGCAAAAATACCACTAAATGGCTTAAGTTTGCTTTTCTGACCAATTGCAATTTACAATCTCTACTGCTAAGGTATAGTTGAGATAAGGAGGGAGATTTCACCACTACCTGACCCTTCAAATGTAGAAAAATTAGTTTAGCAAAAAGACAGTGAAAGAAAAAAAAATAACAGAAAAGCTAGAAGTCTTACTTTACTGTCTGAGAGCACATTTTCTTGGAATTCAACAATCCTCGGAATATCAAGCCTTTAACTCAAACCTTTACCAGCTCTACGGCTTAACACAGCTCCCTGGGCCCTCATCTCTCTGCACCTTCACCTCACTGGCCTGCTTTGGGGGCAGCAGCACCACGAGGCAGCCTGCCATCACACAGGCTTCGTCCTCGGGCATCGTCTACGGATGGACAGCACAGCAGTGCTAGAGAGAGACCCGTTCTTGATCTTCCAAAGCCCTGCCCGTTGGTAGGAGGCAGGAGAGGAAAGAACAGTGGCCAGACCGTGGGTGTGCTGCAGTGATCGACTCACACGAGAACCCGGCAGGGAGGATAACCCGCGACGCAGGTCGGAGATAGGTGACGCGTTCTCCCTCCCACCCACGCAACAGGGAACACCTGTGAGTCACCAGTCCCTTCAGTGTAAAGAGAAAACTGGGCCATAAACCCTAAAAATGTTGTGGTCAGACGAAAGAAAAAAGCCACTTCTCTAGAGAAATTTACAGAATACATGTGGTGGGAGAAGTTTTAGGATTCTTTGTTAGAAAACATAGGCCATTTCTATAACAATATATACTGAAGATTAGGAGAGCAAGTGGGGTTTTGTTTACATTTATACCCTTGTGAAGTGAATATGTATTTTTCTGCTTTACTGGGCACACTTTTAATTTATAAATTAACTGGCTATTCAGAAAATCTTGAAAAAAAAAAACTATTATAAAATTAGAATAAGTGGATAATTTTCATGATATACCCCGATGAGATCTCTGCTCCTGCTTAATTTTAAGCATGTAAGTGCTCCGATTTATTATGCAGCATGAAAACAGTCCCCATGTGCATGATTAGGGACTCTTCCAGTTCTATGTAAAATTAAGAATATGTCTCATCTTTGTGGTTCTGTTCTTAAAAAACAAGTATTGAAAGAGTAAGGTGGAGAATCTAAAACCATGCACTAGTGGCGGTGAGGTAAAAGCCAGGAACAGAACACAGATCCCCTGTGCCACGCTAACCGACTCTGCTACCGTGTAGGATACCAGAACTAGGCTAATCTGAAGTCAGAAATGACACTGAGGGCTGAGTCGGTCTTTGGGACCATGCACAGAAGTTTAGCTTCTGCTGAGCCTTTCAGGCCTGAAAACCCAGCGCCTCCCCTAAACCAGACAGGCCCTCCTAGTTTTACTGTTGTGGTACACCGAACATGAAGTTAATCAGGACGAACTGCTATGCTTTAAATCTGTATCTCCATATTGAAACAATATGGAAACAAGTCTCCAGGTGTGCACAAGGCATATTTTTTGGCTTTGACCATCTCCAGTGAAACATGTTTTTGCAATACAGCATGTTCTTTCTTGTTTTGCATGCAAAAAAAAGACTGAGCTGGGGAGAGAGAACATCTGACAAAGCGAGACAGCAGCCAGCAGGCTTGCTAACCTCAGGCAGCGAGTTTTAAACTAGGTTTATCAAGGGAAAGCCTGAAGCTTGACCAAAACCTGAGGAGAAGTAAGTGAAGGCCTGGCAAGCACTGAGGAAGTCCCCAAGGAGCAGCGTGGTGGCGAGGCTCTCGTGCTTCCCTGAGAAGGCAGCGCGACTGCAGCCTGTCTCATGTGCCAGTACATAAACACACAGCACGGGGGAAAAACAGGAGGAACTAGAAATCCATGCATAGTCACAGAAGCTCATGGGGACCACAGAGGTGTGGAGGGCTCACTGGCTCACAAGCCTGCAAAGCTGTGATGGATACGGATACATTCTGCATGAAAAACTGCCGCGAAGGCAAGGAGAAGGGTTTGCACCTTAAACAAAGAATGTTTTTCAATGTAGAGAACTTTTCTATGGTGCAATTTACAAACTGATTTAGGGTTCATATGTCAAAATTAGAGAGGAGGCCAACAAAGAGGATATCATGGTGGACATCTGCTACAGACCTCCTGATCAATAGGAGGCATCACATGACGTCTAATAGAAGTCTTTAGAGAGATGGAAGCAGCTTCATCATCACAGGGCCTGATTCTCACAGGGAACATTAACCATCCTGACACTAATTGGAACAACACCACAGGATGAGAACAAACCAGGTAATTTCTAGAGACTAGAGAGGACAATCTTTTGATACACAATCTGTGACTTAACTAGGGGAAATACTCTATGGATCTCTTACATGTATCAAATAACTTCTCAGGTATGTGTAGGCGGATATCAGCCTTGGCAGCTGAGATCATTCATGGTGGGTGTTACCTGACTGGGTACCCATTACGTGGGGTACCCACGGAGAAGGGGGAAGGGAACTGCACAAGCAGAGACAGAACAGACTTACATTTGTTCAGGAATCATATTGGCTTCATCCCATGTGAGAGAGTGATGGAGGGCACAAGGGCCCAGTGGTATTGTTTGATCTTCAAGGACAACTGCTTGATCTTAAGGTGTTAAGTATGGCACATTCTGACTTGCAGAAAGTTGAGCAACAGTGGCAGAAGACCACAAGATTAACCAAAAAGCTCCTGCCTGAATACAAATGTGTCGATAAGGAAGTATCCTGAAGCTGGAAGTGGGATGGGCTGCTTGGGATAGAAAGCACATTTGCAGTCGGGCAAGTTGAACAAGAATGAGCAAAGCACCCTTGCAGCAATGCAGAAAACTAAATTCATGCTGTGCTGTGTTAGTAAGAGCAAACAAGACTAGAGAGGTCCTTATTTTCCTGTATTTGACACTTGTATATGAAGTATTGTGTCCGATTTTGGGCTGTCCAGGCAAGACACATTGAGACACTGAAGAGCTTCACCACCACGGCCACCAAGATGATTAGGGAACTGTAGAACATGACATCTGGAAGGCTAAAGGAAATGGATCTGTTTGGACTGGAGAAGAGATGGTTAAAATGGGATCCTATTGCTGTTTTCAATTACCTAATGAATGGTTCTAAGGAAGAGAGAACCAGACTCTTCTTGGAGGTGCGAAGTGAGGGAACAGGAGGCAAAGAGCTCAAATTACAACAACGAAAATTCCAAATGGGTATTAGGAATTACTTTCCACAGAGAAGGTCAAACAACGGAACAGTTTGCCCCAAGAGTTTTTTGAATCTTCACTATTAAATATACTAAAAACCTGACTGGATAAGGGCCTACACAAGCTGACCTAACATCAAAGTTAGGCCTATTTTGAGCAGGACCAGCTGATCTCCAGAGGTCTCTTTGTACCTAAAAATGCCCTAAATCCTGTCTTCATGGAAGACACTGGCAAAATCACATCAGCAATAATGGTACCACTATCCCTGCAGAATTTCCGAGGGAAGTTCTCTTCTCCTATGGTTGTGCTGAAGAGGCTGTCTGAATGTTTCTCCTAGTCTCTAGGAGAGCTTTTCCTCACCGACTGCGCTGTCATTGTCTGTGGTTTCTGGAGAGCAGTCAGGACACAGCAAATCTAAATAGCGCTTGCTAGATCAACGCAACAACACTGCTACTTTGTGCTTCTGAGCCAGACAGATCAGATATCCTCATCTCTTCCAGCATAATTGACCCATCTTCCAGGGTTTGCTAAGAAACACAGTATGTTAGCTCCAGCTCCTGTTTTTTATCCCTCTGTTCCAAAGCGGCCTCCACAGCTTGCATTGCCCACCTGCTTGTGTGTCAATCTGTCTGCCAGCATCTGCCTCCTCTCATTCTGCGCCCTCCCTCAACGTTTGAGTGTTGGCCTATTTCAACGGTACCTAAAGCAGAGCTGAAGTCTTCGAAGACGTTGTTTCCCAAAGTGTTCTGAATATCAGCTGCTGAAGACAGACCCAAACTAGTTCCAGCTCAGCAAGTTATGTAAACATATCGCAGAGTAGTAATTTATAATCAGGCTATAACAGTCTTGTTTTGTGATCACTCTTACACAATTTTACATTATTTCTTACCCTCCCATAGAAACACCGGCTGCCATAAAGGGAGCTGAGGGGTGCAGGTCGTGCACATGGTGAACAACTGCTTCCAGATCCTCTGTATTAGCAGCGCAGTAAGTCCTCGGTGTCTGTAGGGAGTCAGGGGGGAAAGTGCCATCGTAAGCTTTTGCATCCTCCTTTAAGGACAAAGCAAACTGTACACTGGATCATTTATGTAACGTGACAGATTTAATGTTTCTTATGAAACTGCACCAAGTGGCAAATATGAACCCAGATCATTTCAGGAGGAGGTGGAGGAAGCAGTTAGTGCTAACACTTGTTATCATTACAAGAAAAACAGACCAGTATCTGCAGCCATCAAGCCCTTAGATGAAATCTGAAGACAGAGCTGCAAGCTAAACTAGATAAAACCAGAACAGAACTAGACCGGAGTTAGATCAGAACTAGGTAGGCACTGATATTTTTAAAATACTCTAAGGAAATGCAGACAGATCAAGAGGGCTGTAAGGCATAAAAGGAAAGTTACAATGACAATTTCATCACCTTTACCTGCATTTAAAAGAAAATATGTGAGCGAGCATTTAAAATGTGGCCAATTCAGATCTCACACACAATAAAAGCAGATACATAGATAATTAAATTTACCAGCGGAATTTATTTAATTTATTACAATTCTCTATTAGCTAGGGGAGTGAAACCCTGCCTGGCATCTTTTCAGATTTTGAATTGGGCCTTGCAATGACTTCCACTACCATCACTGGGGTTTAGTTAACCCCTTTCCTCCTTGCAGAAGGGTGAGCAGAGCTTTAGGGCTTCACCTGTGTGGACATCCCATAGAGCTCACAATGTGAGGGACTGTCTGGAATAGTGTGAGGGAGACAGTTATCCTTTGGTACAGCAAGAATCTCAGTAAAATAACTTTTTCTCATGGTGTTCCCTAGATTTCACCTACACCAAGAGAGAGCTTTTAACTACACAGTTGTTAGTACACATATTAGTTGACCTGACTCAACATAAGCTTGTAGCTAACCTGCCAAACTGCAATATAAACTTTGAAAATAAATATACTAATATTTAATTATGAGTTTCTTGAAATTATTTGTTGCCTGAGGCAACAATGTATTTTTAGATATTTTTTAAATGGCTTTCCATTAAACAGCCTGGAAATTTGTGGTTAATTTAACAAGCCTAATTAGATGAAACTAATTACTTAAAGCTTAATTTAACATGAATATTAGGAAGTTAAGGTAGATGACAAAATACAAATAGGAAAAAAGTTAAATCTGGATAATTAAAGCTGAAAATGTTTTCAATTTCCACTTATTTTGCATTTCCAATTCTCATCCAGATGAATCACTGTTCACTTTATTATACCTTATTAATTATAAACAGTGTGAGTGTGTTTTATTTTAATTAAACTGCCAAGCTTATGAGGAAAAAATATTTTTGGAAACTAGGGTCTAATGTATTCTGTGTGAAAGTGTTTTTTTAAGGGTTATAGAGCTAGAGAGAGATGTTGCACTTTAATTTCATTGAATGCATGAAAAAATAAGGTATAATTATTCATGGTATGAATATATTTTAAAATACCATCTTAGCTCAGATCATTGACTCTGGTGATCTAATATCCATAACAGTAATCCACAGTAACTTTAAATAATACACAAATGAGAAGTGCATTTTACTCGTATGTAGTTATTATTTAATATGAATTTAAATTTATCTTTAAAGCAACTAGACAAAGAATTACTTGCATAGCTAATTTCTACTGTGTTGCTCAGCTCCACATCAAACTCATTAAGTGGGGATTTTACGTTAAAATGTAGAACCCTCCTTAAAGAAAATATTATAATTTCAGTTGTTTTGATTCAGAGTAAGGTCTTATAACGCTTAAATATGTAAAGCCGATTACACTAAAATACCAACAATGCATCCAAACAAGAGATCTTTTAACGATTCAGATATTCATCAATAAGGACTTTGTGTATCACAAAACTGCTTTGTAGATCCATCTCCAAAAGTATGTGGAAAACTACTCTTAACATGGCAATGTGCGCATTGAAATGCTTTTACTGATTATGGGAAAACATTCTGAGCTTTTTAAATTTTGAAACCAGTGGATTAAAAAAAAATGCAAAACAATACCAACTATTATGCACACTCATACCAGCTGCAGAACTGCCAACAAAATGCATAGGAAGAAACAAAGCTTATTCAGCAATATTTCACTATGCTGTGGAAAATGCTTCACTTCAAGATACAGTCATCTGTGGAACTGCAAGTTATTTCTGAGCAAATGTGATATGTATGTTCTGAGAACAACAAATTTCCCTTTAGAGATGAACTTGTGTGATAATTCCTGAGAAAAATACAAAAAGACTTCTAACTTTTAGTATCTGGCCATCTAAGTAAATCTGATTAGTTCATTTATAATACATAAGATGGATCAATATTAATAGCAAAGCTTATTAACCCTATCAAAATCTATTTTAGATTCATATTGGCAGGTAGCACCTAATTATCACTGCTCAAATTTGGATTTTTACATTAAAACAATAGGAACAAATGTATGGAGTGAAGACCATTTCTTGGATGGGTACATTTTAGACATTGAGGTGTTTGAGGAGAAGAAAAAAGTGTAAAGATCGCTCACTTTACTCTTATTATGATTAATGATTTAAATAATTTCCTAAAATGAAATGTTCACAAAAATGTTGTGTGGCCTCTTTGAGTTTTAAAATAAGATAAATAAAAGATGATTATCAGTGACCAACCAGAGGATGGGGTTCTTTTCTCGCACATTTCCAACATGAGCTGTGAGCATCTCATTTAAATCCAGGCCTACAAACAGACACTGCTGATTCTACATATACTGCTTATAAGTGAAAAATGAAGTGGTCCTTACCAAAAGTTCCTCTCCTGCAATTCCCCGATTGTTGAAAACCACACATCTAAAAATGGACAAAATAAAATTGATTATATACGTTTCTATATAAGGATCATTTTAGCTTGCTTGTTTTTTCTAAAAATAAAATAAAATAAAATAAAATAAAATAAAATAAAATAAAATAAAATAAAAGTGAAAATACATTAAAAATGAGCCAGTTCTACAAGTACAATTAGCACATGAGTATTTACAGTCTTACAGATTCTAAAATCTGGCCTGTGCAAAAGGACCTTTATGCCAAAGTCACTGGACTCCCTGTGAACTCTGGGATGTGTCGGGACAGATCCGACCCAGGGTGAGGGCCGCGGGAGCTATCTGGAGGCAGGATATGCAGCTGATACTGCCTGTGCTCAGAGCTGGCCAAGTGTGAACCACAGACCGTGTCAGTGCAGAGCTGAGCCTAACCTAATTAGCACTGCTCCGAAGGAGGGAGTCGTGCATCTGTGTGCAGATGTCCTCTAAAGCTACGTAATTTTATTACATAGTAAGAAAAGCCAAGATTAAAACGACAGCTGAGTCTAAGATGTGAACAACTTCTTGGAGGTAATATTTTTTTTGTCCTGAATAGCAGAAGATTCTGTTTTCTGTATCTACTAGTATTATCTCAATTTAGGGATATATTTTTTTTCTTAGATAATTTACTATCCCAGTGTGGTAATTTTATTAAATGAAAAGAATAAATACTTTTAGGTAAGTTAAATGCAATCAAATTGAATGCTTTTGGTATTTTTCAAATGTTGCAATATAAAAAACAAAATTACATAATTCTATTGAAATCTGACTATAAAGCGTCTTGCTCTTAATGCCATACTCTCTTTTCCTAGGTGATGAAATGCAGGTATTTCTGTCAGAATAAATAAAAAACTAGTACTGAGAAGCTGTTGATTTGAAGGCTTTCCTATGCTTATATTATTTACTGTTAAATTACGTATAAGGTGGTTTGGAAAGTACCTTAAGCAGTTAAAATGCTGCTTTACTTTCATAATTTAATAAAGCAGATATCCAAATCTCCAAACAGAGAATAGATAACCAGACACAAAAATGAATGGTCATATATACCTATTTGAAGAACGTAATATAGTCAGTGTCAGGAGGCAATCTGCAGTGACAAAATGCAATATTCCAAATAGAGATCCTGGAGCAGTGACAAGGCATTTCAAAGCACAGCGGCAGCAATATGATTACATAAGGGAATCTACATAATTGACTAATCCACTTATCTTGCCCACCTCTGACCAGTAGCCTTAATAGCAAAACTAAATTAAGCAGCGTGGAGGTTACAGGGCTCCTCTCTGAGCATCCCCAGCAGCAGCAGCAGCAGGCTGCCCACCCGGCCCGCGCTGTGCTCAGGAGCCGGCGGGGCTGCTGCCGAGCCGGGCGATTCTGCATTCAGGAGCTGAGCTGCTCTTAGGCCTGCTCCCAACAGCAGCCCCTCCACACAGACCTTCTTGGAGCTGAGTACAAAGCCCTCTCTGGAAAGAGCAAAGCTGCCACAAGCGAGTACTGGTGCCACAATCTGAGGAGCAGCGGCAAAGGCCTGAACTCTCCTCCGCTGCACTGCGGAGTCTGTAGATACTGAAGGAGTCCTTTGGAATTCACTGCCCATTACATAATTACTTTATTACTACCACTACTACTACTACTTCCTTACATAAACTGATTTCGCTAGATCTCACCTGCCTTTGGAAGGCACCTCATACCTACTTATATTTGATCTTATTAGAACAAGCAAAATACTGGCAATGAAATACAACAGCACCTATATCCGAGGGTTTCACTTTGATGGATCATATGAAGAATGTAGGATTCTTTGCTCGTTCCTGTCAGGCCAGGCAGCAGCAGGACAGTGGGCCTTGTGCTGGCATCCGGGTAATATAAGCTGCCATTATTATCAAACCAATCCAGAGAAATCTGTCCTCCATCGGCTGTTTTAATGAGCTCGCTGAAAGGTACATTTCAAGACAACAATGATTAGATTTAAAGGTACACCCATACTATTAAGAGTGCTCACAGTATACAAATCACCAGGGTGAAATCTTTTTATAAAATGAGTTTTAATCTTAAAAGTATAAAACACCCCCCAACTAGATACATTTGCACATTTGTCATTCACCAAGTGCCACAACTCCAGGTGATGTGAGTTAGTTCAGTCAGCCCATGGAGCAATGCCAGTTTTCACTATCTGAAAAACTGGCCTTTCATGAATCACTGCTGCTGTCCCTGAGACTTGTAATTAACGTGTGTTTTGGCATTGCTTGTATTTTATATTTTATATAGGCTTGTAAACTGCGGTTTGCCTTTTTATTCTCTGAGAATCTTTTCATAGATCTTTGGATAATCAACATGTTAAACATTTAGCAGATTTATTTTCCCTCTCCCAGGTAAGGTTTGCCTCTCCCAGGCTTGGAACTTTGGATGGATGGCACTTTGTGTTGTAAACAATGCTGGTGTTTTAAACATATGGAACACGAGCACACACTGCTATAGTTTTACAGCTTCAGTAAAGCTAGGACTTGATCCCATGTCTCCACAAACACTGCTAGAATGCGCTCTTAAAACATCCATCTTAAAAATGCAATAAATATGACAATGTCCCAAGAAGATAAGCATGCATTGAAGAAGAAGGTTTCAATCTCATTTTAGAAGCATGGAGAATCTTTCCTCTTCTCTAGCAATGAACGCACTGTATTAGAGGTTTGGAGCGGGAACTACCATAGGAGTCTACCTTGCATTCAAAAGCACAGCCTTGATGGCACCCACTCAAGATGTTAAAGCTCATCAGCCTTGCTGGACTCACTAGCTCAGCTTTGCCCTTTTTCAGTAATGGGAAGTCGATGCAATGCTGGCGCGTACTGCCAACACAATCTCAAATGGTGCAAAACAAGCACTGCTGCATGGAACTATGCCTCTCTTACCTCATAAACCTTGAAATCAAAAGTGTCCAAGGGCTAGGAAAAGTGGGCATGGCTATACTGCTGAAATGTTTCCTAGTTACTAAAACTAAGGGAAGCTGCTACATGCGAAATCTATTCTACTATGCAAAGAAAGCTGAAACAACTTGTGCTGTGTCCAGGTTCCGGAGCATAAAAGTACTTCTCCTTAGCTCTTGTGCCAAACGCTTCATTTGCCAGACTGAGTCTCATTCCTGTGTGAGGGGGAGCAACTGAGGACAAACAATAAATGCATTTAGATACAAAAGAACAAAAAATAAACCCTTCAGGTGTAAGTTGCACCAGAACTCATAAAAGTTTTATATACTCAAAACAGGACTGAATGTGGCCATACTACAATTAGGGTGGAAGATGTCAGCTGAAAAGGCATGATTGCGTGGCCTTTGCATATCTGTGGCATTAAATCACCAGACCATATAATCAGACCATAAATCCAACATTGCCACCAACATTTCAGGGCACTAAAACTCCCGAAGCTGCAAGGGAGCCCCTACCTGTTAAATGTGCTATACATTGAATCCAGGACGGAGAGGGCTCCAAGTGTAGGATCAGTCGTAAAGATGGACATAAAGCAGAAAAGGGGCACAAGCTTGAGCAACCATGGTAGCTGCTGCACGCTGAGAGCGTAACCGGGTATAACCCTGGCCTGGCTGCACAGTTAACAGCTTCCCAGAGGAAAGGCACTTACTTCCTGTACTCCACCTGGGGTCGGGACGTGATGAAGGGACGCAGGAGCGTCTGCACGCGGCCTTCCCAGCACCAGATCGTGGGATAGTACGTTTCCGTCACCACAGGACAGTGCTCCTCGAGGAAGCGGCAGAAACGGTCATTGCTGGCCACCAGCTGGGGTTTCTAGGAAGGGAGACTACAGTCAGGCATCAGCATTCATGAAAAAAAATCAGCAAAAGCCTGTTTAAACCCTCTCCCAATAAACAGCTTTCTTTCATATATTTATTTGCAATGTTTTTGTTTGAGTGTTGTCAGGATAAAGAGATAAGTAAATCAAAACTAAATGAAATGTCAAAAATACTACCCCCCTCAAAAAAAACAAACAAACAAAAAAAAAAACCCAAAAAACGCTAAACATTATGTATTAGTTATCTATTTCTGAAATATATGTATATATGCATACACGTACTTAAGGCATTGTACCATTCATTAAGAAACAAAACCACAGTGTCTCACAGTAGGTGTCAAGGTTGTTACTGAACCATTTTTATTGCACCACACAGAAATTAAGCTTAATCCATTTACTTTGTCCGTGCACTTGTAGTACCTGTTTTCACCTGATAGGACACTTGCTCTCCTCCCATCTCCTGCTACATTACGCAGCTGCACTCACCTCCCGCAGGGCTCTGCACACAGATATTTTCCTCACATGACGTGGGAAAGCCTCTGTACCAAAGGGCTCACATACTAACAACCGTATTTCCCGGCTCTCCAACACACAAGGACTAGGAGGGCAGTAGAAGAAGACTTAAAGAAAACTGTTACCCTGCACAGAAACAGCAGCGTGTGCCCCTGACCCTTTGCTTTTCTGCTTGGGCAAAAAGAAAGTATCCTATTTTGCGGAGCGTGAAGAGGAAGGGTACAGCCTCTGTGAATGATTATGGCAACACGCATGTCCTCACCAGTGATAAATCTTTGGAAATGCATATCTGAGGTTGATTAAGCATTCAGTGAGGCACTCCCAGCATTGCTCCACGGAGCCACCCTCCATCAGATTAGGAGTCTGACTTCCTGCTACCCAAATTATATGTGGATGCTGGATTTATTCGCAAAAGCAGCACCAGACGGAGGACACGCAGAAGTGCCCGAGCCCCGTAAAAAAATAAAAACACGAGGGCAAAGGTAGCCGAGCGGCTCCCGCAGGCCGAGGCGAGCAAGAGGAGGGAGCTGCTCCCCCTGCCCGTCCCGCGGGCGAGCCCAAGCGCAGGTCGCTCCGGGGGCGGCGGGAGCCCCCGCAGCCTCCCGTGCCCACGCAGCCCCCGTGCAGCTGCTCCCGCTCCAGCAGCCGCGTTTCGGGGAGGCCCCCGCGGCGAACGAAGCCCGCGGGCATCGGGGCGGCGGGGCTGCCGGGGAAGGACACGGCGCCGCGGGGAGCACGGGCGCGTCGTGGGGCGCGTGGGGGCC
>JAWLRI010000307.1:4608561-4732960 GCA_034781795.1 Crypturellus tataupa
CGCCGCGGGGCGCGGGCCCGCGGGGCGCCGCCGGCATGAGCAGCTCGCGCAACAACCGCGTGATGGTGGAGGGCGTGGGCGCGCGCGTGGTGCGCGGCCCCGACTGGAAGTGGGGCAAGCAGGATGGCGGCGAGGGCCACGTGGGCACCGTGCGCAGCTTCGAGAGCCCCGAGGAGGTGGTCGTCGTGTGGGACAACGGCACGGCCGCCAACTACCGCTGCTCGGGCGCCTACGACCTGCGCATCCTCGACAGCGCGCCCACGGGTGAGCGCCCGCCCTGCACTGATACATATATACGTGTATATATATATCTATATATATACACTCCGAGTTAGGGGGGCTCCCAGGTCTGCACAAAGCCGGCAGTGTGTGTGCATGGGGGCCACACTCCCCGGGTGGTGCAGGAGTTCCCTCCGCCTTCTCTTCCCTCCACTAGCCTCGGATTTATGTCTTGGAGGGTTTCTTTTCTTTGCAGAGTTGGAGGTTGAGGAGCAAAAGGGCGTGTAGGACCTTTTCTTGCCAGAGAGGATTGCATTAAACAAGTGGTTTGGGGTCCTCCGTTGTCTTGTAACATGCGCGGTGCTTCTTATCTGCGGTGCCAGACCTGCTGCAGAAGAGCAAAAAAAACCAAACAAACCCCCCAAACAACAGCAAAAAATACGTCCATTCTTTTAATTTCTCGACTGTTTGATATTTTTAAGTTCAGTCAGTTTGGACTATGGCTTTACAGTACTTGCTCTCTTTCTGTTGTTATCCTGCACTGACATTATGCGGCAGCGCTGGTGTGGCCAACACTGCAGGATGAAATTCCCTTTAGGGCCTGTTTTACACTGAAAACATTGGAGAGGGGAAAAAAAAAAAAAAAAAAAGGCACTGCTGGGTTTCGTGGGGAAAATACTTGGTACAGGGTCTGGCTCGATTACCTTAATAGCGAGGTGATTAATTGGGTTTGTTGAGATACTTGAATATGTGCAGGTTTCATAATTTGTTTTTCATTTGGAATGTGATGGAGAGGAGAGGCATCTTTCAGCCACCTATGTAGAGTATAACAGAGAGGAAAAATATGGTGAATTAGGGTGAAACTAACACCTTGGAAATCTGGAACTCATTCTAATTAATGACTACAGCGTAGCTAAGGGGGGAAAAAATTGCTTGTGGTAAACCTTTGAGATTTTTGTTTTTTTTTTTTTTTTTTTTTTTTTTTTCTTTTTTTTTCTCCCCCCTCTCCCCTCACTATTTTTGTGTCCTCCTCTCACCTGTTTTTTTTTTTTTTTTTGCTTTGGTTTGAGAAGTAGATGTTAATGAAACTTCATCTGAAAATCTTTTTGGAACTGCACTTAGAACAACAAGTTAAGCGTAGACTTTAAAGTTGTGGATCCTTGTGTGGCAGATGTGTAGGCTTTGAAACTTTGCTTGTGTTTAATGTCCTGTAGAAACCAGTGGGACTGCTTCTGCTTGAAAATAAACATATGCATAAATGTTGAGTATGAGTCTTGAATGCTCATTGTTCTTGCTCAACTTGCTTGCAGGCTGACAGCATCCTGTTAAATGCATCTGGAGACCTATACTTGATACTTAAAGTCCTGATATATTTTTTTTTGTGCTGTAGAATTCCTTAGCTCTTTTTTTTTTCCTGCAGATCTTATAATCCGTACAGTCCTTATGGTTTATGGCTATACTTTTGTCTTACAATTTTTTTTTGTGTGTGTGTGTGGTAATTTTAATTTCTACTTCAGGTAGGACAATATTTTGCTCTTGAGAATTCATAAACATGGCTTTTTTTTCCTTTTTTTTTCCTCCTTTTCAGGCTTGACAAGTGGTATTTCTGTTCTTGAGGTTTTGCTGGCCAGTGCTGTTCTTTTTGTAAAACAGACTTTAAAAAAAAAAAACTAAAAAGAGAACCAAACTGAGTGGTTCTTGAGAATCCATGTTTTCTGATAGTGTTGAGAAAACTGTGCGGAGTAGTTTCTGGGAAGCTGAACAGTATCTACAGCTTTATGCCAGAGCATAGCAAACTAAGGTTTATATGTAAAAAGGAGGCAGACTCCTGTGGGAGGTGAAGGCTGTACAGTAGCATTCATGTAATTGTTGCATAAAAATTCTGTTTATTCCCTCTGAAAATGTTTTTTACAAAGTTTAAAAAAGTTTACAGAGATTACTCTGTTGTCCACTTTTCTTTTGTATGCTTGGTTTAAAGTCACACTGCTGCTTTCCTGCTTAAATTATTTACCTACTTGCTCAAGTGAGAGGGGCTGGAGCAAGGGCTGGCGTCAGGAAATGGGACCTTGCTGGGGAGTTATCCCGTGGTTAAAGTGAGCGTGCCTCTGGTTTGAGAAGCTGTACCTGCCATCTTCTACCAATGCCAAAAACTTAGGCTGTGTTTCTGGAGATCTCATTCCTTTTGTTCACTGATATTGGTTATTTGCCGTAATCTGAGAAGTTGCATAAATCATCAGGAAATCAAAAATGTCAAAACGTTTTAGAAGTACTGAACCTTGGCTGATTCTGTTTATTTACTCTTGCTTTTTGTCAAATCAAATTAAGACTAATTTGTATTAGTAAGTTTTTTTTTTTTTTTTTTCCTCTCTTCCAGGCAGTGGTTACTTGTAAATGCTAACAAAGCCCTTTATGGCTAGAAATCTGAGTTTCGTGAGCAGTGGTACTTATGAAACATGTGTTTTGATGGACATCTCCTTTGCTCTCTAACCTCCTGCCCAATAATCCTCTCCCTCCTCCTGTATCTGATACCCTTGCGAGGTGAGATGGGGCACATGCTCTACTGAGCCTGGAGTCTCTCTTATGCAAGGATCCCTCAACTGGCAGCCACCACTGCAATGTTCAGTGAATGAATTGTCTTTATGGGAATATGGATTTGAGTTTTCCCTTCTTGGTTTCCCCAAATTTGGCTTACCTCTGAGATTTCTTGTTGCTGGGATCTGGCCATAGTTTCAAAATTAAGTGGTGTCAGAGGGATTGCGGTTAAGTAATCCAGGCAAGATAGGAGAACAGATGATGAAAATGAAAATCTCTGTGGTAGAGAGATAAAGGTAGGAGAAGAGCATGATAAGCAAATAGTGAAAGTATCAGTGCTGGCTCAGGAATACTGGACTTGCTGGTATAGTCATGTTGGATGGAAGCTATTTAAAGGCAGCTATACATGACAGAAGAGTTAGTCTTACTACCTAGCACTCTTCTTAAGTCAGGTATAGAAGGTAATACAAAAAAAAAGCTTCATTTTGTAATACTCTACTCTTGAGAAATTTTGAAATGTATTTGGAGGCTGAATTTTTGCATCATGTTAGTTTAGGGATCTGAAGTGTTCTTGTGGTTCATAGTGGACCAGTTGTAGTGCTGGTACTGGAAATCTGGAGTTTTGACTCCAAGCCTCGAGTCCTGAGGGCCACATTCATTGTTCTGCCAACAATGTTACGCAGTACTGCAAAGAGCTGGATTGGGTAAGTGGTCCAGGTGAACGTGTTTTCTTCTGGCTCTTTTTCAGCATGATGTGTTTCTTGATCTACTTCATTCCCTTGGCTTTTCCACAGCAGATTCTGCAT
Organism: Crypturellus tataupa; assembly: GCA_034781795.1. Taxonomy (NCBI): domain Eukaryota; kingdom Metazoa; phylum Chordata; class Aves; order Tinamiformes; family Tinamidae; genus Crypturellus; species Crypturellus tataupa. The sequence continues at coordinate 4,612,119 of JAWLRI010000307.1, forward strand.
TATGGAGTTGAAATGTTTATTTTATTTAGGTCTGCCATGAAACAACCTAATTTTGTATTATATGATTCCAGCTTACACTTTTCTTTTGCCCCTTTTCCTTACCAAATTCAGGGATTCTTCAGGCTGCTATTGCCTTGGCCATTTTGCATTCAGAATAAAATGTTAGCAAACAGTCTTCCATAACGTTAGTAACCATTTAAATAGTTCCAAAGGTGTCTATCTTCTCTGTTGCTATGTGAAACACCACATTTAGGGATCCACTTCTTAACTACCCCCTATATGCCCCTCCAAAAAAATTCAACCCAAACATTGTGACCAAGTAGAAGTTTTAATCAGAGCAACAAACCTAGTGACTAGTTATCTGTTTGAGTCCTTGCATCTGCTCTGCAAGATTATCATATGATATTTGTAATAGTCCAATACTATTCATAGCAGTCAGTCAGCCACAGTTTCAGATCATAATTAATACTATCTTTCATGGTGTAGCAGATATGAACCAATAGCAGATATCAAAGTTTCCATGTACAGAACAGGAATAATTGTTCCACCTTGGATGTTACCTCTGTCTTTTGGGAGCAAGGTCCTTGATGGAGTTATGGAGTTGTATATGGGGGGAAAACCTTGCATGGGAGATCTCCAAGTTGTTCTTTTGTGGATAAAGTTCTTGTTTTGTGGGTTTGGCTGTCATTGTTACCAGCCAACACTGGTTAATAAAGCTCTTTATTTTAAGCTATAGGAGGTGTATTAATCAGCAGTTGGAGCTGATAAATAAGTTGTTTAGCTTACAGATAACCATCTGTGCTATGATTTAAAAACTTCAGCATGAGTTTGTAGTCAATATATTAAGTGCCACCTGAGTTATGAACTGCTTCAAGAATTAGTGATCATTAGCATAATAACAGAAGTTTCAGGGTTTTCAGCACCACCAAAGGCTGTCCTTGGTTGTCCTGAAATGCTGCTCAGTTCCCTTAACACAGTGATGCATTTAGTCTTTGCTCCAAATGTGTTAACTAGATACAGTCTTCTTCCAGTGTTCCCATATCGGGGAAATTTTTAATCGTGGGCCTGGAAATCTTTCTGGGTATGTTTATGGTCAAGACTGGAGAGAGAAACTCTCGTGGTTAGGAGAAATGATGCACAGGGTGCACCAGATGCTTGTGCTGCTCTTTGAAAGGATCTCAACAGGCTGGAGAAAGGAGCTCCCGGGTGTCTTGTGAAGACCAGCAGAAGAAAACACAAAGTCCTGCAAGCAGGGGATAATAATACCACACACCAGTGAAAGCTGGAGATCTGAGCAGCTGCGGAGTGGCTTTGCTGGTAAGGGCATAGGATCCCAGTGGTCACCACTGGACGTCCCCTCTGCTCAACACGGGTGAGGGGGTCCTCTGCAGTGCTGTGTCCTGTGCTTGGCTCCCCAGTGCAAGAAAGACGCGAACATACTGGAGGGCTGCAAAGATAATTAAAGGCTTGGAGCATCTCGTGTGCATGAAGAGACTGAAAGAGCTGAGGCTGTTTAGCCTGGGGAAGGGGAGGCCGCAAAGGATCATGATGTGTTTGCTTGAGGGAGCAGTAAGGAAGATGGATTCTTCCAGTAAGGAAGATGCATTCTTCCTTACTTCTAGATTCTTCTCAGTGGTGACCAGTGATAGGGCAGGAGGCCATAGGCACAACCTGAAATACAGGGTAGCTGAACCCTGGCATAGCTTATCCAGAGAGGTAGTGGAGTGTCCATCCCTGGAGATGTTTAAAACCCCACTGGCTGTGGTCCTGAGCAGTACTTGAATGGGATTGGTGGTCTGCTAATGATCTCCCGAGGTGTCTTCCAGCCTCTACTGTTCTGTGGTGTGCTCAGACAAGGTTCAGTTTTCTGTTGCCTTCAGTTTTGCCTTTCAACTGCCAGTTTCTTTTCTATTTGGCTGATGGCTTAGCTATTGAACAGAGATAAGAAATTAATAGTGAATTTTGCTCTCGTATCTAAAAAAAGCCCTTTAGAGGGAAGGAGAAACCTTTTTTCTTTCTATTTCCAGATCTTCTATGTGTGTGTGTTTGTGTGTGTGTTTAGGATGAGTGAGTGGGAGGGTTTTGTGTTAATCCAGTCTTTTAGTGCTCATTTTTTGTCTTGTACTACATAGGGAATGCTAGGCTTGTACTAATCTCTTCTGTTGCCCAAATATTTCCAAACAACAGTGGAGTATGACTTTTTTTGAATCTTGCTGCTGTTCATTGTGTTAAAAATGCACAGAGTAAAAATTTCTCTGGTTGATCACTGTTGCTCAGCTGTGACTTAGCAAAGCTGTTAGAATGAACAGACGTGAGAAATTTATTTTTCTTTTGTTTTCTTGAGGGTTGGGAAGGACACATGCTGGTGGGTTGCATTTGATTTGTTATTAGCAGATTCTTTTTGGATATGTCAACATTAAGCAGTTAAATGCCTCAGAACGATAACATGGATTTTCATGAAATAGTCTCTGTCAAGGAGAGCTCAGTTTCTCCCTACATTTAAGTGAGTAGAGTTTAAACTTCTTTATTTTCTATTGCACAAAATATGTCAAAGTTCTAAAACACTCATGCATGATTGATCACTGGTTCTTTGTGGTGTGTGATCTGTTGAGACACTTACCAGAGATGGAATTCCAGATTTTCCGGATTCTTTTGGTGCACAGATTACTATGTGTTTAATTGCAAGTTGCAGGAGTCATCACTTTATTTCTCCTAGAGTAATCTCTGATTATTTGTATAGATAAATTATTATTATTTTTTTTTCTTTCAGGTATTAAGCATGATGGGACTATGTGTGATACATGTCGACAGCAACCAATCATTGGTATACGATGGAAATGTGCCGAATGTACAAATTATGACTTATGCACAGTTTGTTATCATGGGGACAAGCATCACTTGAGGCATCGTTTTTATAGAATTACTACACCAGGAAGTGAAAGGTAAAATGTAGCTTTTCTTCTCTGAAATTAAATAGGAACTGTTCATTGCAGTTGACTTCTATTACAGCAGATTTGGTTTACTGAAATTGAGATGGGAATATAATGGATTCAGGTGTAGTTTCTGTTCTTGGCTCTGTCTCTTTGTGAGGGAGGATAAACAGACCAAAATATTCGGATCTGGAAAGCGCATTAAATGCGGAGATATAGAAAGAACAAAGAAATTAGGATGTGATTATTTGGTTACATATGACCTTAATGGGTGCTTCCTAGTTCTTGTGTTATCTGATACTAGGTTTAAGAGGAAGGCGATTGTTTTTAGACATTGCATGATCACAGCATCACTTGTCAATGAGTTCCTAAATTTGAAAGTTTAAATAGGTTCAAAAATGGTGTGGGCAGATTTGATGGATAATATGCCGCTTGTGGGCTATTAACATAACGATCTGGTTGCAAAAGCTCTAACTCAAGTTTCTTAAACTGTTAATTTTAGAACAAAGATGCTGTGTAGGGTCACTCTGTCCTTGTTTTTCTTGTTATTTTCTCACCCATCTATTATCTAAGTTTCTTGGAGAAGAACTGGGAACAACAGAGACCTTTAGGTTGTTTTTGAGTAGCTCTTCTTGTGTTCTTTGGCTTTGAATGACTCACTCTGGATTCAGAGTCCCCTCTCTGTCATGATCTATCTACCTGTAAGGTGAGAATAGTGATATTTGCTCATTATCAAATACTTCTAAAGGTGTATAAGGTGACACTTGCGGTATCAGCTCTGTGTGAATTCTCCTGAATGACACTAAGTCATTGGAATTGTATCTGGACATGTTTCTCCTTTAAATGTATCATGTGTATGACAACATTTGTTTGGTGGTCTTGGATAAGTAAGATTTGCAAGTGTTCTGATTCACTGATGTGCTTGTATCAGTGCTTTTATAGTCGAGCACATTTTGGAGCACAAAAAGCATATATTTTTTTTTGTATTGCCTTACAGGGACTGTCTGCTTTCTTAGACATTTGCCTTGAAGCCTAACTATGGCTAAAGCACCCGGGTTAATGGCCTGATAGAAAAAATAACTTCTGTTTTTTTGAGATTTGTATTGGTACATTTAGTTATTAAACAGATATCAGGAGTTTAGTGTCTGAATTACAATGTTATAATGCAGAACAAAACTTAGATGTTGAGTTGAAGAGTAGAAAGTGCTTAGAGTATTTATTAGAAAATAAATAACAAATTTAAAAACTTTTGCATTTTACTGATTTTTTTTCCAAAACTGTCGTAGTCTTTGAGAATACTTGTCTTTTTTTTTTCTTCATTTTCTTTTTAGCCAAAGGTTCCTGTATAATTTTAAATGATCTATATTGGTATGCAGAAGATAGAATTTATCTTCACAGCTAAAAACTTGTCCAGTGTAGAGACCTGCAGGAGATCCTTTGCATCTTGTCTCTTTCTCCCTTTCTCTGTTTGCCCCAGCTGATTTCTGTCTTACAGCTCTGACTTAGCTTCATCTGCCAAGGAACTGTTTCTTTTGGATCCAACTTAGCTGAGGAAAAATGATTAAATTTAGTTGTTTGAGGGAGGAGAAAGGGCAAAAGCAAAACAATAGAATTAGAGGGTAGCTCATTAGAAAAATGTGCCAAAGCATTTAATAACATTTGGATGAGAAAATGTGATATTATGTAGGCTGCATACAAAGTAAAAGTACTATTTTTATCTCAGGTTTGTAGGTGTAGAGATACTTCTTAAATGCTACTCTGAACAACATATCTCATTGCATTTTCTGCCTTCCTTTGGTATTACTTATATCAAACTTGCTAATATTTTGTCATGTTTTGCTGCTGTTTTCATCAAGTCTAACAAATTGTTAACTTATTCCTTGTCTGCCATCTGCTGGATGTTAAAAGTTAAGCAGGAGGGTGTTGACTTCCTGAAGTGATCAGGAAGCATTCAGAGTTTCAACTGAAAAATACTTTTGTCTGGCAACATTTTTACTGCGTGAAGTAAGAAATCTCCTTACATGCAGAGTGGTAGCTTTAGAGATGACTGAAAAGGCAGGAAAATGTTTATCTCTTTCCACTGGCAGTTCAGTATTTGTAAAGAACTTTTCTTTGGGCACTTTGTGTGTGCTAATCTATTTTGATTCTACCAGAGTCTGAGGAAAAGAGTCTTAGGAAAATAGCATATGATTTTAAGACTGAGAAAATGGAATCTGATTATATTGAGTGAAATGAACCACGATAGGCAATAAAAAGTATGTGGCAAACCTACATACAAAAGTAAACCCTCTCACCCTGAGGAAAGCAGCTCTTTATTCAAAATTCTGTTATTAAGTAAAAGATGAAAATATAGTTACAGGAAAGTATATTGACCTAGGGATGATTTAAAAGAAGCAGAAGTGTTTTGTTTATGGAAGTCTGTGTGTTTATTTACTGATCTTAATAATATGGATGCAGATCTATTCATAAGTTGCCAGTAGGGATAGTAGAAGTTTGAGGAAGAAATTTTCATTAGGATTAAAAAAATCAGCTATAACCACATAACTCAGATGTAGAAAGGAGTTTTTAAATTTCTTTTTTTTTTTTTTTTTTTAATCTGTTGGGCTGCTGTTTGAGTTGAGAATTGAATGGAGGTGTTTCATATACAAAATCTGTATTTGTGGGGTTATTTGTGTTTCAAGATCTTCTCCTGTTTTCCCACCTTCAAAGAATCCTTTGGGGCTTTTTTATGTGGAGCTTTTTCATGACTTTTTTTTTTCCCCTCGGAACTTTAGGGTATTGTTAGAGTCTCGTCGTAAATCAAAGAAAATTACAGCAAGAGGAATCTTTGCAGGTGCCAGGGTCGTACGAGGAGTTGACTGGCAATGGGAAGATCAAGATGGTGGCAATGGGCGTAGGGGAAAGGTAAAAATAAAACTGGCTTGAATAAGATAATGCATTATCTGGAAGTTCCTGTAATACCCTCGGTGGCCTTTATAGAGTAAAAATACTGTTGTGAACATAAAATACTAATTTTCTAGGTGCTTCTGAATTGTGTTCTTTATCAATAAAGCTTTTAGAAAAGGGAGGTGCTATATTATGAACAATTAATAGATATTATGTTAGATTAAATTTGTGTGTTTATATTATCAATGTAATGCTCTTAAACTTTTGTTTTGGTGGTTCTGCTTGAGATCTTGGGTGTACTTCAGCATTACTTGCTGAAGAGCTGATGCAGCAGCAGATTTCTTGAGGGATAGCCCTTTCCAATCAGTCATGAGCATGATCTGGCTTCCTGCATTTGTCTGTATCTAGCTCTTAGCTTTTAAGAGTTTATACTCTGGATTTTTATTTTTCATCTAATAATTTTTGTGTAATTTCATCTTTCCATTTTAAAACAGAGAACTTTGCAAAAGTTAGATGCAAGAATTATATTGTTGTCTAATTTAAGACCTCATATAAGTGTTTTTGATATAGTTGTCTAGTGAAATTATTTGGGTTTGTGGAAAACTGAATTGGAAAGCTTGGAAAGGTGTGTTGCTGATCATAACCCTTGCATGTTTTCTGTGGCTTACATTTCCCATGGGGACTAGTAGAGGAATGTGAACTATAGCAGGGAGTGTAAGATGCACTGTGACTCTTACCACCACACAAGGAAGATTGCACAGTAACAATTGAATGCCCTTCTATCTAGGGGAACTGATGTCTTAAGTTACCTTTACTTTTAGTATATTTAAGCAGCATTAAAACGGAAAGCTTCTGAATAAGAATTTTTTACTATTTTAGGCTATTTTAAACCCTAAATAGGCATTGGAGTTTTGAGGATTTCATTTTAGATTTTATTGAGAGGAAATTACAAGTTTAAATCTCTTAACACCAAAAAGTCCACTGGATCTTGCATATTTACCCCTTGCTTTGAATTTGGCAGATTATTTTGAAACCTCTGAAACCTTGCAAAATACAAACATTATCCTGCATTATCTACTATATGTACTAAATTTAGTACCTAAAGTTAGTGGGATCATTTGCGATCTGAAAATGTGTATAAATGCATATTAAACGTGTTTTCAAGATGGATATAAATTCTGAGATACCAGAAATCTTTTAAATAAATACTCAAAGATAAGAATGCAGACAAATGAGATTTGATTCTTCAAGTAAGGGATATGTTTTCAGAATTTGGTTTGCAGCCTCATGACTTCAGGAGTGTCAAGAATAGTTCTTTTCACTTTCTTTTGCCCTGTTGTTAAACAGATTGCCACCAGGATGGTGGCAGACAAATGGGAGTGATTAAAAGAGTTTTTAAACTTTCGGGTTTTATTTTTTTTCTAGTAAGAACATGTCAAAACAAAATAATTATTTACTGTCTTTGTTCTGTCTTTATGTAATTAGGTTAGCTACCAATGCATAGAAGAAAAATAGGCCTACAAAGTAAATATTCAGACTGCGATCATTAAGACAAGTAGAGAACACTTACCACATCGAAAACATCTTCAGAATACATTTTTGAAGTTCAGTAAAACTACTAGATGCTACATTTTCTCCAAAGGGAGGAAAAAAATAAGTTGCAAAGTGCTTTTGAATCTTTGTTACAGAATGAATTTTCTCTCTTGTTTTCTTTTGTTCTGTTTTAATTAAATAGGTAACTGAAATCCAGGACTGGAGTGCGTCAAGTCCACATAGTGCAGCATATGTTCTCTGGGACAATGGTGCTAAAAACCTTTACAGAGTTGGCTTTGAGGGCATGGTGAGTATAAAAGACCACAATGGGTAAAAACACTTGGTGGGGGAAGGGAGTAAGAATAACTTGTGCTTTCTTCTCTCCCTTTTGTGATACTCTGGGTCAGTTTGCATGCTATTAGCCGAGTCTTTGTGAGTACAGCTGTATGGATCATGCATATGTATTAGGAAGAAAGTCTAATCTGAGATTTTTATTGCAAATAATTTAAACTTGAGAACTACTTTCTGGCGGAGTATAGTGATTATTTATGTTTTACATTCATAATAATTGTACTGTGCTAATATTGTGCCCATCCTGAAATTCACCAGAGAGAAAAATAGCACCTGTATCTTTAACTCCTGAACTCTGAAGTTCATTGCAACTTCTGTGAGAGTGACTGCAGCAAGTTTTGAAGATTTATAACTGTGGGAAACACTTGAAATTATCATTATTTTTATTTCTTGTCAATGAGTGAGCGATGAATTATTTTACAACCTTTATTTACTCTAGCATGAAGTTTTTCATTTTGTAGCTTCTAAAGCTACTGCTACAGCTATAGAGAGAAAATGGGTCAAACTCTAGCATAAGTGCCTTCTGTTGCTGTTTTTTTTTTTTTACCCTAATGTGGGTCAAGGAAAGGTTACTTTGATTTTCAGTTGCTATAACATCTTAATTAGTATTATCTTTGCATCATTTCTGTTTGATTCTGCAGAGGGAGAAGCATGACAGCTTAGCATTGGAATGTCATCTTTTTGGATATAGGACTAATCAAATATGAAAATTAACAATAACTTTTTGATGCATGTCTTAGAAAATTCACTCGTATGCATATATTCTTCAACAATTTGAAACAGGAGAATAAATTGTAAGCCACATAATTTTAGGATCTCCCTCTTGGTCCTGCTAGTTGTAAAGAAAATTTTTTGTATACTGGCACAGGGAGAAGAAAGTTAAATATACCATTATGTGGTATAATACTATTAAACTAATGGTCAGACTGTTTAATACGTAAGATGCTAGAGAATCGTTAAAGATTAAGGTAAGCTATTTCAGAATAGAGTGCAGCTTATTTTCTTGATTAAAAAATGAATATTTTTTATTAAGTCAGCTATATCTTGTTGCTGTACAAGGCAGTGTTAAAGTACTTGATCAATTGTTGCTACTGTAAGATGAATGGAAAAGTAAAGAATGACCCTTTTCTAAGATCTGCATAAAAGGAAATATTTGGTCAGTCATTTAATAATTAGCAAAAATTTAAAAATATATGATTTTATAAATATAGTTAATATATGTATAAAGAGAAAAGTGAGGCTTCATATGTAGTGCTTTGCTGCTTTGCGTCTTCATTAATTTCATCAAAAAATCATCACTTCAGACAGAATCAGTTCTTTGGTATCTATGACACGGTCATTTAAATGTCAGCTAAATTGGATAACAGAGTAGTTGCTGGGAATGTGTGGGTTCCATTATGATTCTCTGCTAACGTTTAAGTGCTGTTATGTGTATCTGCCTAATAGACTGTCAAAGCAAACTTGTCTTGAGACTTAAGAATTAAGAATGTACAGAAAATGTGGGATCAACAGTGTGCAGTGTGTGTCCAAGTAAATACAGCTGGAGGAAACCTGTACTTACAAATGAGTAACACTTGGCTGGGATACAAATGGAGCTGATTAAAGAAACACAGCTTATTGTCTTAAGTCAGGGTTGCTTATTTGATAGCTGACAGGCTGCATCTGGTCCTCGGAATGAATTTATTCAGCCTGGCAGCTTTTCCTTGGAGAAGACAAGGATTGGCTGTAGGGGCAGCAGGTGCCAGCGGAAAACTTTCATTTATTTATGGTCGGATATTTTAGAGTTCACTGTTGCTGTGTTTGCATGGGAAGTGGTCAAGAGGGGTGTGTGCTGCCTTTGTGCCGTCTGCCACTTATATCTGGGAGGCGCTGCTGTCACGCTGATATAGCCTACAAATCCCCACACGGGAATCTGGGTGTGTGTTGGGCTGAATAAAGCCTGGCTTGCATCTCTAGGAGGAATAAAGTGCAGTTCGCTAATATGATTAATGGCAGTACTCACAATTCATATGCATATATATATATATTCAGGTTTAGAGGAAGACTTAAGTTGCTAACCTTATTTGCTTATTTAAAAACATTATTTGCTTATTTAAAAACGTGTGAATGTAGCTTTCTGTAGTAAAGAGAGAGTTAGAGAGTTCCTTGGAAGTTTGAGGGCTAGTTTTTTGGACTTGTTTTTAATGCTTCATATGAAATACGTAAGGATATAAAGTTGTAACATGCTTTGGTTTTCAAAAAGCATTGTTTCTCAATACTTCGGTAGACAATACAGGGTGCTATAAAAACTTCCAACAATGGGTTAAATTCTGGAGCCTTCTGCTAGCAGGAACATGCTAAATCTAATGTCTGTTTCATTATTCAGGAATCATTTCGGTGCTACTGAATTTCTTTGCTCAATACCGTCTGCCTTTTCTGTGGTGATTAACCTCCTCCTCTTGTTTTTCATTATGGAGGATCTTACTTTCATCTGCGTAGTCTGAAAGAAGTAACTGTAGTTATCATCCATCATTGTCAGAGTAATCTGGAAGCCATCTGTGTTTGTGTACTTTGTCCACAGAAGTCTGAATCATTGAGAGCGCAAGAGAAATTGAGAAGATTCCTGGCCCCTATGTTTTTGACTTTTTTTTAGGCATCAATCAGGATTTAAAAAAAAAAATAAATAAAGTTTGTTCATCAACATTTATTTGGGTTATCTTTGAAGATGGACCTTGAAATTATCTCAGAGTATTTTTAAAAGTGACTTAACACAATTCATTTTTAAAAATAAAAATGAGAATTAAAAATGTGAAACCTCTTGCACTAGAAACCCCCTTACGTAGCTGCATAGAAACAAACTTTCTGCTGTAGTTAGTGTAGAATGTGAGTCAGATCTTAGCTGTCCAGGGCTGTATCTTGTCCCCAATACTTCCAAACTGAGGAGTTTAAGAAAGAGCAGCAGGAATCCAGTTTATAAACAGTTGTCTCAAGAGTTTTGTCTCAGCCCATGAGCTTGACTAGCTCATGGCTGAAAGCAGAAGAGTTGTTGATTTTATTTTTAATACAAATGACTTTTTTTCTCCATATCAGCAAACTGTGACTTGAATATTATTTAGATAATTGTGAGCTCTTTATGGTAATTATGTTGTTTCATTTCTTTATAATTTTTTCATATAGTCAAAACCCCCTGTTCCTGCTGTAAATGATGGTAAATACATCTGTTACTGCTTCTTCAAACAAGTTGTTGTTTAGTATGGTCTCATGATGCACCCTTCTATAAACAGTTTTCTTTCTTCTCCTATAATAAAAATAACTTTACTTGCTACTATTTTTTAATTCACTCTCCTGTTGTCTTTTAGATGTTGATCAAAACTGACTTACAACATGAAAATACTGATTTTGGCCATCTTTACATACGAGGCAGATATTTTCATTACATTATGAGCAACATAGCCAAACATGGATCTCTGTTTTTTTTAATCCAGAAAGGAGGCATCCCTACATATCCATTTGCACTTTGTTTTGCCTCTTGTTTACTTAGTCTAACTTGTCTTCTGTAGTAGACAGCAATGTTAAAAATTGTTCAGTCTTGAGTTACCTGAAGTCTAGTTCTTCTGTGAAGCTTTATAATCACAGCTGTTGTTTTTCCACCTTGTGCCCATTATTTAATTTACCCCTGGTATCCTTTACTGTTTGTGGTAGATGACATTTCAGTGCATCTAACAAACATTCTTCTTTTTCTGAGCAACTCTGCAGCAAGTCTGCAGACCTCCATCCCTGTTTTTATGGATGGTATTCCATATTGATGGCAATAACTTACTAGTTAATTCAGCAGGCAGCTGCTACTTTGGCATAGTTTTACTTTTCAAGGTCATGTATTATGGCACTCCTATACCATCTGCTAGCACTGCTGACATGACTGTAATGTTCCTTTTTTCATTCTTCGAAGCTTTTGTGGTGATGAAATTGCACCTGTTTCTTCAATGGTGTAATTGGCTGGCGTGTCCAAGTGAACTGGCGTCTCCTCTGGGTTTCTCCTTTGGTGTTTGCTGGTCAGCAATCTGACCACCTCCTGCTGGAGCGCAGTGAGTTTTTTCAGTGAAGTCCCAAGATTGATGTTAGGAAGACAATTGCTGTATGCAAAAAAACATAACAGAAAAAAAAAACACCCTTATGGTCTGCTCTACATATGTATCAGCTACTGGCTTGCGGTTCCTACTGTGGAATGTTTGTGCTCACACTGTTCCTTGAGCTTTCAGGTTGTGGTTTCCTGTCTAACAGGGGCTTCTGCCTCTTCTTTAAGTAGGCTTAGATTGCACAACCTCTACAGCTTGCTCTGTTTCTGGAAAGTATCTTCTTCTGATCTTGCTGAATGAAATGAACTGAACGAAAAATAGTCCCATATAAGTTTTGTCTTCATCTTCATGTATTCACACCTGGCCTCATAGGTGTTAGCTTTCTTGTTTCCTGTACAGTACCACTGAGATTCTAAAGTTCACATTCTAACTTCCCCTGAGTCTTGGTACATTTCCTCCAAATGATCTCTCATTACCATCCTTTTGTAAGATTCAGGGAGACTCGTAAACCAGCCTGGAGAAGCTGTGGCGTGAGGCACAGCTCAGCGCAATGTGCTGAGGGCGAGTGCAGGGCATGACCTGTGTCAGACAACCCTGCTCTCCTGCGTGCTCAGCCGGTGCCGCTTCTCATGCCACGCACTCCTCATGACTGTTAACCTGATATCCCCCCCTAATGCCCCTCCAAAACCACTTTGCCTTGCCTCGGTTCTGAGATCAGACTCTTCTCTGCTGAAATAATTTTCATCTAACTTGGACTCCAGCATACAAATGAAAGGAAGACAGATAGGAAGCTGAGGTTTTGTAACCAGTTGTATCTTACTGCAGAAATAAATTGCTCTTAGTGAATAGTGCAACTGGATAAAAAGAAAGAACAGACCTGTGTGCTTGGATCTGGAGTGTTCTGTCTTTGTGTGAAGTTTAACCTGCTAATTTAATCAGCCTTTTGGTCATTTCTACTACAGAATAGTAATGGGGTATAACTTAAAATCCATTGTATTGTTACTGATTTTTTTTTTTTTCCTACTACTGCTGGTTTTAGACATCAGTCTTCACTGTACATTACCACCTGCTGTAACCCGTGTTGATCTTTTGCCCAAGTTTTGTCCATTTGCAAGGAGAGCTGCCCAGGATCTGCTCTCTGTCTGTGAAAATACCTTTTGCCTATATAGCCCTTCTTGACTCTTATGCAGACAGCTGATTGTCACACAGCATGAAGAGCTTGTGCTCGGGGGCACCAGGCAAATGAAATCCTCTTTAGTCCAAGCTAATGAATCAGATCTCCACCGGGGCAGTCAGCGGAGCTACCTCCTCAGCCTGATTGGACCCAGTACCTGCCCACAAGGTGGCAGCATTTTGTTGCAGCCCGTCTGCTTGGGTGCTAAACAATGCCACATTTGAAGAGCGACTAAATCTCATTATTTTGGTCTGACTGCGTTAACTGGTATCTTAAAAAGTGCCTGGGTGTTCTTCATAACTCAGGCTATGCTTCAAATAGTGGTTAGAAGCTCTTAAAGGTAAAGTAGCGTTGCGTTCATAGGTATTTTGGAGCATGGAAAGGCTTGAGAAGTTTTATTTTCATCCCTTTGCAGAAGGACAGTGTCCTAATAAATATCAGAGGCAGGAAAAATAAGAAATGATTTTTTAAAAAATATTTTGGTTGATTTTTATCACACACATCTTCTTTGCCCTTTTTCCTCCCTTGCCCCCTGCCAGTGTCCTGTCATGTTCAGCAAGGTTTCCTACCCTGCCCACCCCAATCCTCATATGCACAAACTGTTCAGGGAGATGTGTTACCTAGAGGGTAGTGCCAGCTGCAGCCGCTCAGCTTAAAGGGTTGCACAAGGGAACTATATAGGAAGGGGGAGCTATAGGAACTCTACTGGAGTTTATGGCTAGTTACCATGCTTGAAACTGCCACTGCTTAAGTAATAAAGAATCTTCCTGGAGGCCTGGTCTTTAGAACTGTTCTCCTTAACGAGCTATATTAAGTTTTTGTTGTTATTTTTAATCATATCATTGTACTCCATATATTTTATAGGAAACTCTTCAGATTTTAGAGTGTGGATGCCAAATGTTATTCTCTAAGTTAAAATTTCAGTTTCTACCTGGAAAAGATGTGGGACAGAAAGACAACATTGCTAGGACTTAAATGCTACTATACATGAAAGGCTGTGACATCAAGCACTACACACACTTTTTTATTATTTTTGCTTTATTTGCATTAGTGTGCTTTTTTATTTTTGAAGAGAGCAGGGCCAACAGACTAATGCAGAAAAGCTTTGCCTTATTCTAATAATTGTTTTGGGTTAAAAACATTTTATACTTTATGAAACATTAATGTAAAGCCTATATTGCTAATGGTTACTAAATCTTGTGAATGTCAAGGCTGACAGCTTGTAAAAGTATTAGAGATCGTTTACCTATTTATAGGGCATGTTTTGTGTGTGTATAATTTTCAGCCTTTCTTAATCGAGTCTATTTCAGTTATGGTTTCACTGAGCTCTGTAACCTGGATATTCAGCCAGTGAGGACTAAAGTGTTTTACTCTCTTTCCCTAGTCTGACTTGAAATGTGTCCAAGATGCAAAAGGAGGCTCTTTCTACAGGGACCATTGTCCTGTGTTAGGTGAGTTGCAGATAAAGAAAATTTATCTTGGTTTGTGTTAGCCTGGATTTCTGACTCTTCTTTAAACCACCTTTAAAGGGATGTCTTTTATGGTGGAGTAGAAATGGTAAAATACAAATTTTAATTCTTATCTAAATGTGTCTGTTGTCAGTGTGACTTCTTAAGTACTAAGTGAAACCTTGCATTTCACATGTGCCTTGTACACCCCATTTATGAATCAAGCAGGAAAAAAAAATTTAAAAAAAAAAGAAAAAATTAAAAAACAGAAGCAAAGGTCTTAATAATTATCTGTGTTTCTTTGGCAAAAGACCTGATCATAAAACAGGACACTACATTTTTTTTTCTTGAGTTTCCTGTTATACAGCAATACATTAAAAGTTAGCTGATGATACTGCCTTTTCTAAAGTAATTGGCATTCTCTCCTTGTTGGTCTGTTCTAATTTCTTGCACGTATATGTCAAATGCGACCTGAAAGCATTATTTCTTTTTGACAGTATAGGTAAATAGATGAAAAAAAGTGAAGTTTTTTTTTAATTTAAAATATAGGATGAAAAGAGGGAAAGAACTTCATCCAAGGAGTCACTTGGCACTGTACTCTCAAATAGTTTAATTGTTCAGAAATAAGAAGTTAAGACACTTGATCTTTGTATTTGTATTTAAAACTAATTCTGTCATATTGGTCTGACATGAATGAGCATATACTGGTATCTTATTGCATGAGTAAATATAGGTTCTTATGGTCTGTATCCTTCAGGGCATGCTTGCATGTTGTTCATCATCTTAGCTTTAACATCATCTGGGATTTTTTTTTTCCAGTAAACTTAAATTCTGTTTGGTTATTTCTTTAAGATTACAGGCATGTGTTTTGTACATGTAGGTTACTTTTAGGGTGATCCAATATTTGAAAGTATAAAGAATACCCAGTAAAGATAACTGGGGACTATACTATAAATTCTTGCCCTTCCATTATATTAAGTTACTTTGAGATGATGGTGAAAACTGTCTCAGAGGTTTTGCATCATTCTTATCAAGTTATCCTGCATCTTCCCAATCTCGTTGGGAGAGTTATTTTTAAAGCTTGGCAATATTCAAAGCAGAGTGCAAATAATATTGTAGCAGGGACCTCAGTAAAACAGAATAGCATCAAGTCAGGGCTCAATACTGGGGATAGTTTTGTGGAATGAGTCACCGGTGACTTTTGGTAAGGAAAACACAATCCCGGAAGATCTATAGGTGAGAGCAAATTGACAGAGCAATATGGTTGAAAGTAGAGTTTCCATTCAACAGAATCCTGAGAAACTGAAGCATCAACTTAATCTGTGCAATTCTGGAATTCTGTGGATGACACTTGACATTGTCCAGGGAAGTTTTCTGCACAAAAAAAGGCATTTTTTCTTCATATGTAGCTTTATCCCTACTTAAAGGGGTTAATGACTTTCTTCATTGGCAAAAGACTAGCTCCGAAATGACCAGTGTTTGCTTTTCCACATTCGGTGATTGACCAAACTCCAAAAAAAAAAGTCCAGTGGACTTTCTGCATTTTTACATCTGCTGAATGGATAGATGACCCTCTGTGTATGATAGGAGTCTCTTAAAGTTATCAGAGCTTTTAGACATTTCTAAATGTTTAGCAGTTTGTGGTAGTTGCTGCTATCCTAGATAGAAGCCACTGTAAGGCTTGTCAAAACTGTTTATTATGTACTGCTTTCATTGCTGCTCACACAGAAAACTCAAGGGTGACAAATTCCTTCTACCCTGTTCTTTTTCTCTGCTCTTGGCCAGTGCAGTTTTTTAAGAAGTCTTGTGGCTATTTAGTTCTACTTGAGAAATTAATTTTTATTCTTTAGATGACTGGGATTTTTACTGTGGTCTTATGGACATTTTATATGTATTTGCTTTTAGGTGAGCAAAATGGTAACAGAAATCCAGGTGGGCTGCAAATTGGTGACCTTGTCAACATTGACCTTGATCTAGAAATTGTACAGTCTTTGCAGCATGGTCATGGAGGATGGACAGATGGCATGTTTGAAACCTTAACAACAACTGGAACAGTTTGTGGCATTGATGAGGATCATGACATAGTAGTACAGTATCCAAGTGGCAACAGGTTTGTTACGCACTATTCATCATTTCTTCTCAGAAACTTTCTTCAACATTTATGATGACTTGGCTCCAGAAACTTTCTCTTCTCCTGTTTGTGGTCTGTCCCAAATTTACTTGAGAATTTCATTCTTTCTGCACTGTGTAATGAGGACCTACCAGTTATAGAAAATTGCTGTACTTTTAAAAACACCTTAGTGTGAAAATAATTTTACTACTTCTCACACTTAGTGAAAAATTGAATCTCAAAAAAAATTGATTGGATATTGCGTATCCAACTTCGAAAAAACAGTGTTTTAAATAGAATTTTTCTTTGTAATAACAATCTTGTGATTTCAAGGGGAATAGATGCCATGATGCATGTTGACATTCAGGAAAGTGACCTGAGATTTGCTATGTACATATATAGTCCTTGGTTCGATGCACACCCAGCATTTTGTTCCTAAGAGAAATGTTAGTTTGTGTAAATGTGGGAAATGCTGGGGAGGATAGTGTCAAAACTACTCTCTGCAAGTGAGTTAAGTTTTGAAGCTTGGTGAGCTAGTGTGATTAGTTGGGTATAGTCAACCTTAGAGCCAGTGGCATGTAAAGGGCAGACCACCTTGCTATATATTAGAATATAACCCAACATAAAAACAGCAGAATACCTGTAAACCAGTAAAATCTATAGTACAAATGGGGATTGTTTGGTTAAAAAAAAATCAGTTGCATCAATGCTATACATTTGATTGAAGAATTTTATGATTGGGTACAGCAGCTTCTGAATTGTGAGGGGTTGGGGTGATATCCTGTGTTTGCCCTGCCCATGTACTACTCAACTAATGACTCCCAAACCAGCTCATGGGCAAAAAACAATTAAGAACAAATATGCCATAGTATCTAATCACGGAAGATTGCTAAGCATACAAGAACATTATTCAGTAGATGCTCTTTAATTATATTGCCTATTTAAAATACATTTTTAAATGCCTCATTGTTCTAGGTGGACGTTTAACCCAGCTGTTCTCACCAAAGCCAACGTAGTTCGAAGTGGAGATGCTGCTCAAGGTGCAGAAGGAGGAACCTCTCAGTTTCAAGTGGGTGACCTTGTCCAAGTGTGTTACGACTTGGAGCGTATCAAGCTTCTTCAGCGAGGTCATGGAGAGTGGGCTGAGGCAATGCTTCCTGTAAGTAGTTACATGTTTGGGTGATAGCAAAACTTGCATAATAATTCTCAGTATGGCTTTTAAAAATACCTGTAGGATGTAGGAGTTGAGATGGTACTTTCTAAACTACAGGAAATGTATTTCACTAAACACTGTGTAAAACTTGTTCAGATGCTGTAATTTACTCAACCTGATGAAACACAGCTAAAAGTGTTAGTAATTGTACGTTGTTTTAAAACTGACGTAATAAAATTAGTTTCTTGTTATAATGTTCTAATTTATAAGTATTTAATTTTAATATTATTTTCATTTGACTTTTCAATGCAGACTTTAGGTAAAGTTGGTCGGGTCCAGCAGATCTATTCAGACAGTGACTTAAAGGTAGAGGTTTGTGGAACGTCTTGGACATACAACCCCGCAGCTGTCTCAAAAGTTGCATCGGCAGGATCTGCTATAAGCAATGCATCTGGTGGTAAGTTTGAAGAGCAGTCAGTAATAAGTTCATGACAAATATTTGTGTCAATTTAAAAACCGATTACTACTAGTATGCAATTTGTATATAGAAATAATAGTCAGACTTGGAGTCTATCTAATCCAATATTACACTTAAATAAAAGAAGACTTGCGGGAAGTATATAGTATGTATGTTATGCAAAAGCTGCAAATGAAATAGAGGCTTCTATTTGGCTACAGAATACAAATATGTCTTTGGAGGTCTGCTCTAAAGGCTTTAAAATTGAAATGATTAGAAGAGACATTAGGCTGGAATAGACCAAGACATAAAAACAGCTTAGCAAACAGGTTATTCCATTCCTTATTTTAATAGTAGTATTTGTTGCAAGCTCAAGTGAGGGATTTATTTCAAACTGTAGTTCATGTTAATTTTTTTTGTCTTTATTTAATCAAACATTTTTTGGCTATTTACAATAGGCTTTAAAAAACATGTATGTCAATATATCTAATCTGTTTTGCTGAATCAACTCTAATTCATCTATTATTCATTATTCATCATTATTCATCTATTATGCGAAAGACTATCCTGTGTTTATTTTTATGGTCTCTCGGCTATTTCGTAAGTTAATTAAACCAGGAACACACAGCTTTCTCTACATGACTAGTCAGACCTTTGCTTAGGGATTTTGTGTTTGAAGAAAATATACAGTGACTTTTCTGTAAAAGAGACAAAATTACAGTGTCTGTAAAGCTGACTAGAAGGGTAATGTGACTTTGTGTTTCAAATCAGAGAAGAGGATAAACCCTCAGTTAACCTGTGAGAGTAAGATATCTGATACACACAAACTCTTAAATTTTTCTTCCTCTACTTATATTTTCTTGTAGACCACCTATTTGTGGTTAAATCTTTGTTGTTAAGCATTTGATGTGGCAGCCTCAACTATTTGAGGGTTAGTGAGGTAAAGCACTTACTCAGAACTGAGTAGTAACTTTAGGGTAACATGACAGATGTTCTTTTGCTGTCTTGATTAGAAATGCAATTTAATTATCGTTTGTTTAATAATTATAGAGAGGTTGTCACAGCTATTGAAGAAACTATTTGAAACCCAAGAATCTGGAGATCTCAATGAAGAACTGGTTAAAGCTGCTGCCAATGGAGATGTTGCTAAAGTGGAAGACCTGCTAAAGAGACCAGATGTGGATGTGAGTGCACTATTTTGGGAGCTAGTAACACTAAGGAAACTGAAGCTGTTGTAGCATCTCCTTGCAGTCAGCAGAGTGCCTGTACAGGACTAATTACAGCTGATCCCAGTATCTCTTCTTCCATTTCTTCTTCATCTCTGTGTCAGGAAAGCAACCATATAGAGATTGTTCATTTCGTACTTCCAAAGGCATGCTACTCATTTATTTTTCTAGTACTCTTAAATTTAAACTGCTATAGTATCTCATGTGTATATGTTTTTGTTGCAAGTTATATCAAATCATTTCTATACTTGCAGGTGAATGGCCAGTGTGCTGGTCACACAGCTATGCAAGCAGCTAGTCAGAATGGCCATGTGGACATTTTAAAGTTGCTTCTGAAACAGAACGTGGATGTAGAAGCAGAGGTAACTTAAATATTTAAAAATACTTTTTGTCCCCTTAAGCTCTAAGCCTTCCTACATGCAGGATTCATAGTTCAGTTGGAATTCATTTCTAGTACTCTGCGGACTTAGGTAGTAATTCAGTTGGGCTATTTTTGATGATTTGCACTGTAAACTGTGAAATGTTCTCTGTTAACTCTTGAGAATTGCACAGGACTTATTTTGGATTTTCTCTGTTAGCTGAATAATAAGGTTCAACTTGTGGCCCCCTTGATAGTATTATATATACAAACTGAGAATTGTTTTTTCTTTCTTTCTTCCCTTGGAGGAAGATAAGAAAGATAAGAGAAATTAAAATTGGTGGGAAACAACATTATTACCTCACTTATACAACACTTTTATATCGTTTTTGTGGAAACAGTCTTTAAACCCATATTGAATTTGTTACATGGAATGGGGGGAAGTATTGCATACTGAATGCATTATTACTCTTTTCTTGTTTGAGTCTTTCTCCTCTTTCCTCTCTTGTGTTTTTCAATGAAACATCTATTTTATTTACTTTTTTATTGGTGCATGCACACATACATATGTGTTTTTACACAGATACATAGAAACAAAAGTACTGTAGCCTATGGTAATACTTCTTTAAAAGTCAGAGAAGGAGAAAAAGCGTAGTGTGATTATGTTCCCACACCAGCATCCTACCCGTACTGTTAAAGTCAATATTCTTTCTTTGACATCTTTAATAATGTGAAATATTATTCTAGTAGCATAGAACTACGTAAGCTTATGTGCGACTGTAGTGGTTGAAGCCTGTTCTTAATTTGCTCTAGCTCATGTCAGTAGGAGAATGCAGCAGGGCAGCATATTGCCTTTGGCCTTCTGACAAAGGAGTCCTATGTTGCATCACTAACTATGGTTATAACATGCCAATACATTAATGAAGTGATGGCAGAATCTTTGGTGCTACATTCTACATTTGGTGCTACATTTTATTTACATTCATAAAAACACCTTTAGTTCAGAAAGATTTTCTTATTGAATGGTAAGGATGGATTAAATTTTATGCTGTGCATACTTTCTGGGGTCTGACTTCTGTGAAGTGACTTGATTTTAGAAATAGGGTTTTCACTGCACTATATACCGTACACTGCTAAAAACTACACTGAGCTTCTTTTCATCTGTATTGTGGTACCCAAACTGCAGTCAAGGAATTCACTGCTGCCTTCCTCTAATGTCCCTAATTCCATTCTTACACTAGCAGAGAAGTGCAGTGCACTCCTTGAGTGACTTGGGAATAATAGTTAACTAATGGAACTGTAAGCATTCCCATCATCGTAATACCATGATAATGATAGTATTGTAGTACTAGCATTAAAAAGTTCTTCTGATGATTTTGTCTGAATTCTCAAACCACTTTCATGTATCCTTGAGCTATTTAAATGATGGTGATATTTTTAAATTAGTTACACGATAAAAGCTTTAGGCTTTAGAACATGTCAACTGCCTATAAAACACTGATGTGAAGATGCTGCAGAACTGTCTCGGCAAGCAGAGTACAAAAATTTAGTCATTTCACTGCTGTGGTCTGTGACATGTAAGGAATGGAAAAAAATCTTTATTTTTGCTGTGTTCAAGCTAGCTTGTGTATATTTACATTTACTGTTGCAGATTATTTATATTCATTGTGACTTGTTTTGACATAGTATTGGCTGCTTTATACTGATATGGCTAGAAATTAAAATTGCTGGTTATCTCTGGTCAGAAAACATTGTCGCGTCCAGAGCTCAGAGAGTTCCTATCCCCACGGTATGACATAGTAACAATATGTAGCTTTCTCGAGTTCCCAGCAGTTAGTGAGTGTCAGTCTACAGACACCACTGACAATATTTTTGACCTGTATAGAAATATATAATGTTTTAATACTTAGACTTGCATATCAGTCTTAGGATGAATGTTTAATTAGCTGTTAGCTTTTTTCCTAGATATGCTAACATAGATTGTTATATATAATATTTCATTTAGAAGAACTACTGTGTTTGGAAGAACTTCTGTTGTGGAAGGACTGTCTGATGGGATTTAGCTCCCAAGAAACCTTTTTCGATGCTAGTGGGCTATAATGTGTTAATGCGTTAAGTGCTCATAAATTTTGTGTTTTGCGTCTCAAAGTTGCAATATGTTAAGATATGTAAAGTACTGCTAAGTATGTTTAAAAGAAAATCATATCTTGATGTACTTTGTAGACTCTAAGTATGAATAGACAAAAAACTCACCTGTGAAATGAAATGCTTTCTAGAAAGAAACGCTATAGTATTTTAACAGTACCGTACTGGAGTAAATTTTCACCCAGTAGTGTTCAAAATAGTTAGCACAGAAATACAGGGAGAAGTCCCATTTCTGGTCCTTTCCCCTTCTGAATAGACATGTACATGTTTTGTTGTCTTCTGGCAGTTTATTTGTTTTAGATGAACCTGTGATGGAATCTTACTATCTTGAAAGGTACTTCAGTAGCATGAGCTGGTATGGAAGACATAAATGTAAAATATATTATTATCAGAAGTTATTGAGGTTCGGTGTCATGACAGTCTTTATGAAGGAAATTCTTATTTCCTGAAAGACTGATTTGAGAATTAACAGATATGTCATCTTACACTTTGTGCATACTATAAACAGTCTCATTGTTATCTTTCTGTGCAAATAGAATTTATCCTGAGAACTCTTCGTTCTTGCATTGCTATAAAAGTGCTTTAGAAAGATGTATTACATATAATTAAAATAACTTCAAGAGGGAAAAAATGCTGAAATGAAAGAAAATGAGAAATTGAAGAAAGTGAGAAATTAAACTTCTCCAAGAGCGATTCTGTGAAATCCAGCGCACCTTTGATCAGTCATGGTTTTACTTGTGTAGCACTTTTAGTATTTTTATATTGTCAAAATTAAATTTTACAAATATCTAGCAGCATTTCACTGTGCGCGTAGATTTGATTAGACTAACAGCTTATGCAAGCTATTACAGCAATGAAATCTGTTATATACCTTCCAATTTACTTTTCACTTTTGCATGCTGTCATTTTACATATACATATATATATATATATATATGATAAATATTGAAGTATATTTCCTGTTGTCCAGCCCATTTGTGGATGTTAGAATAAGATTAATTAACAGATTTTAAACAGTTTTCAAAACTTAATTCTCTGTTTGGATGAAACCAAAACAAACTGAATGTAGTAAGTGGGTTAAAGCTGCGAATTATTATAGAATCAGAACTACTTTCACAGCCTCAATTCTAGATTTCCTTTTAAAAACGTTCTTTAGAAAAAACTAAGACACAAACACACAATAAACCTTGATTAAAAAATAGCCTGATTATAAAAGCAAAACACTTCTGTTGTATTATTTTGTGATTTGAAATCTGTAACTTTTCTGGTGGTGTTAGGTTTTTTTAGCCAGTACTTATTTTTAGTAGATAAAGAAATGAATTCATCCAAGCTCCTGATGAAGGCATCATGCATAGATTTAGAACCAAAGTTGCATGAGATAAAATACCAGTGTCATAAAACATATGTTTGTAGTAGCTGAATAGAGTATATATGTTTGTTTTCAGTTGCAACAGGCTTTTCATCCTCTGTTGTTATAGATTAAATCTTTTTTTAATATTATTAACTCAATATTTGAATCATGTCTTGGTTGCCTGATTATATTCCCTCAAATGGCAAGAAAAAATGTGCTACGTTTCAGTTTAAATCTGTGTTTAAATGCGAAGGATATGGGGTCACATTAGTGTTTCTGCTTTAGGACAAGGATGGGGACAGGGCAGTCCATCACGCAGCCTTCGGTGACGAGGGGGCCGTCATAGAGGTTTTGCACAGAGGCAGCGCGGACTTGAATGCACGCAACAAGCGCAGGCAGACCCCACTTCACATAGCTGTTAACAAAGGCCATCTGCAAGTCGTGAAGACTCTGCTGGACTTCGGCTGCCATCCTAGTCTCCAGGTAAAGTAAATGTTGATCTAGAGTTATTTTTTACCTCTTGAATGATACAATTTGGCTGTGTGTGGATGCTATATGGAGTCACCATAGATGTAGACAAAAATTAAAGGAATAGACATTGTAAGGTTACCTGTCTCAACCTTTGATGCAACAAGTGATCAATAAGAAAAATGCTCTTATATTGATTTATTTTCTTGACAGCTAGATAGTCACCTGATGTATCCTATCAATTGATACTGACATTTTCACAGACTACTCTAGGTGTAGTTTTTAACTTTCCCTGCAGATTAATCCAGACATACTACAATAACGCATTTGCACGTATGTTTCTCCATAATTTAGAGTTCAATAATATTTTAAAGGCATATATTCACATAACACAAGATGAGCAAACTTTCTAAAAATCAGTGAGTAGAAGGATTTACATATTTTATACCTACCTTTTTAGGTACTGTCTTGACTTTTACCAAAGTTGAGGTTTCAGACAGCTAACATCCATGCAGACCCAACAGACCATGCTGTTGGTTAAAGATTAGATCTGATAATGATTTTGATGTATTGACCTAATAAAGGGTGTCTGGGCACATCATGCAATATACGTTCTATATATACATACATATTTATTGTATATATATGATGGCTGGCATGTGCTATATGGATAACCTGAGTGGATGTTTTGGCTCTTAATGACAGCAGTCTGATTTAAGTTCAGTGTAATGGTACAGTGAAACTCTGACTGGAAAATATAATTGTCTTTGCAATTAGTAGACTTTCAGATCCTGTCTGAAGGAAGTTTGATTGATTCTTATGGGTCTGAGCACCGGCGATGTGTCAAATTGAAGCATGACTGGAGTTTAATTGGCCAGTGCTCCCACTTCTCAAGCGAGTTCATTATGTAAACAAAAACATGTGTTGGTCTAAAAGCAGTAAATTCAAGTAATACAGTCAGTTAAACTGCATAAAAATGGCTTAATATCATTTTGGCAGGCAGGTTGAAACTGTTTCCATTTTTGGACACTTTTGGTTTGGTAATTTGTGATTCACACTGTAAATATTGTAGATTCCTTTCCATAGTATATTCCTAAAATGTTCGATTCCAGAGTTTCTCAGACACCAGCTGAGTCAGTGGCAGTGACAAAAATCTTCATGACTTGCATGGTGTCAGAGGTTTGCAGGAAACAAACCTAGAGAATTTGCGTAGCAATAAATAAACCTAAATAGATGTTGCTGTTCATCACAGAACATTCCTTTTCAACCTGAACGTTTGGGCCTTTGGATAAGTAATGTACATGTTGCTTCCAGGAATAATAAGTATTTTTCCCTTATTGGAAAGATTTTTAAAATAATGCAACTATAAAAAGCTAAAACATAAATTCTTTGTCTGTTCAATTATCTGCTGAAATATTTTTATTTCATTAAAATATTATCATTAGTCATAGTATTAGTCATAAAAAGCTTAAATATTTTAAAAATACTAAGCTTTGAAAGTTTTGTATTTCTTATAACACTGGCGTTTTTTCCTTGGAAAATAGTCTATACCTGTTAATGCATTTAAGGCAATTCTGTTGTTTTATTGGGAGCATTTTGATCCTGCTTATTTATTTCATATGGTCTTTTTTGGTGTTGTCTTTTAGATGGTTAGCTGCTGGCTCAAAGTTCACCCCCGTAGCACAAAGTTACCTGCCTGCCCCTTGTCTTCTCTGTGGCCATGACCGCCCCTGTTGTGCTGGGTTGCTGCTCTATGTTGAACATCAACCCAGTCCACACGGGGGACGTAGAGGAGCAGACACCCTGGATGGTGCTGAAGCCTGTCCAGGGCCCTTGGTTTTGAGCTCTGATGTTAGGGCAGTTTTGGAGGTCTAGAGTACTAGGTGGGCTCTGCTACTTCAGTGTCCACAAAACCAGAGCAAGATGAGAAACAACTTGCTCTGACCTCTGCAGTGTAGCTACGCTTTTGGATATGAACTGCTCTGTATTTGTGCAGTCATTTTTTCTAGTGTCATTTAAGCAGAATCTTCCTCAAGCATGTGAAAATTGATGGAAGCTATTCCTGGCTTTAGGATTCCGAAGGGGACACCCCGCTCCACGACGCAATAAGCAAGAAGAGGGACGACATCCTGGCGGTGCTGCTGGAGGCCGGGGCCGACGTGACCATCACCAACAACAATGGGTTCAACGCGCTGCACCATGCGGCACTGCGAGGAAATCCTAGGTAAGATTTGTCTTTTGAGATTTTTTTCTTTAAAATAATAAAAGGGGAGAGGGTAGAATTATGACATTCTTTGAAATGACCGTTAAATTTTGGTATTCTTTCATGTCTTGGATTTTGGTGCCACTTAGGCAGGCATTATTAGAATGGCTAGTAGCTGGGTGGCCATGTTTAAATGAAACTTATCTATTTGGTTTAATGTTGTGTTTATTGTGCGTGCATATTCCTGGGAAATTCCATATAGCAGATGAAAATGAAATTACTGCAAATAAATATTTTGCCAAGTAAGAAGTTACTGAGTAAGATCTTGAGATAAGTTGAAACATTTTTACAAATCCTATCTTGAATGTTAGAATTGGGGAAGGCTATGAGTTTTTAAAAGTACTTACTAGTGAATAATTATTAAAGATAACATGCAGCTGTAAAGTAAACATAGGCCTGCCATGTTAAATGGCATGTGCTTGTATAAGAAACATTTGATTTTTTTTTTTTTTCTTCTATAATATTTGTATAAGGAATTTCTTATTTCAAGTTTTACATAGCAGCTCATTGCAAGAACACTGATTTTGAGGCGTAATTTGTTTTGTACTTTTGTCATTCTAACAAGACTTAAGTAGTATTATGTTTTCATGTGGTGGAGAATTCGGAATTTAATCTGCATGAAATGTTTTGGTTTTCTGTTATATCATTCTGCTTCTCAGTTGAGTGCCATTCAGCCAATAAGGACGTGTATGTTAATCTATGAGAATAAAATCTGGGCTAGTATCTTAAAACATAGCTATCAAGACTGCTGGCAATAAGCAAAGTATCTATGTGTGTTGAATTGAATTAGATTTCAGTGTAGTAAAGTAGTGGCTGGATGTGACAATGGGAACAAATGTGCCTGATTTTCTACAGAATTCATATTTCACTTAATTCACTTAAGTGAAAGCAGTATCCTTTGGCATTCTTCTAAAGCTGACCTGTTGATTTATTCATATCTGTGTTTTTTCATATTCCTGTAACACACATTTTCCTAGCTGCAGTAGCCAGGAGTACTTTTCTGTCCCCGGTTACCTCGACTGGGTGTTCTTGGTGGGTGCCTTTGCTCTGCGTTACTTTTCTTAGACTTCTGTCATGGATACGTTCTGTGTTATCGTGATACCAATATGAGATGCAGGAAAAGTGCATCAAAAAGCACTCTTCATAGGGTTGCTGAAGACTTGCCTGTGGGTGATCATTTCATGGACTACAGGCTGTTTTCTTGATGGAGGGGTCCAAACTGTGGTTCAAATTGAGTAAATCTGACAGTTGTCTGCTATTAAATATGATGCACGCTGCCTTTTTTTTATTCCCTGGGATCTTTTCTTTTTTACATAAGTTTATACTGGAAAGATAGGAAATATTCATAATATTAGAATATATTCCTAATATTTGACCCTTTACAGGTTTCAAAATAGCATCCAAGTCTGCTAGATACCCTTTTTTTTTTCCTGCATCTGCCCACATAAAACATGTAACAAGAGAGAATCTTTTCTTCATCATAGCATACATAGTTTTGTTTGTGGAGTTAAATATTTTACACATCAACATGGAAAGAAATAAATGGAAATAAAAAGTTCTAAAAGTCTCTCTCCTTCCCCAATTTTCCCTTATGCCACAGCACTGTATTAGCTTGTTTTCCACGGAAGGTATATTTTGCTTTATTTCAGACTTTCGCTGGTGGTCAGATAGTTTATTGTTCTGTTATTGTTATGCCACAGGCCTCTTTCTAAATTAACTAAAGTTTTTAGATTTGTTACTTTGTCCTTCTACATCTGATATAGTCCAATAGTATTTACAGTACTAATGCATGGAAAAAAAAATAGTTAAAACACCTAAAAAAAAAAAAAAAAAAAACTGCCAGAACTTCAACTTATAGCTGGTATGGGTCACAACCTTTTGAATTGATGCAGAAACAACTTCTGTTTTTTATACTGCTATAATAATGTTGAGTCTAAGTAGAACTTCTTCAGTTTATGCTGTAGGTAAGCTTGAATTTGTGCATGGGACATAGAGATAAGAATTTTATAGTGAAATGTGGGGAAATTGTGATTTTACATGGTTTCTTGTCAATGATTTTTAGCTGAGTCAGTCATAATACTTAAAAGTGCATTTGTCTTGGGTGTTTTTGAAGTAACATGAACCTCAAGGCCTGGCAAACTTCACACCCTCTGTATTAGTGAGACTTTTCAGACAGGAAAGGGAAAGAGGAGCTTGAGGATTTTGTGCAGATTGGTTGTGTATTTCACACATTAGTAAAACTTCATAGAGTTCAATTTAGTCATATGCCTGTGACTTCAGATTTCTGAACTGAAGACATGGCTGTGAAGTGTGGGTGTATTTTCATATCTGTTACCACAATTAACTTTGCATTTGCATTAGATCTTGTGAACGGATCTTTATTCACACTGCAGTTAGCATCATAAACATGTGCTGTGCTTGGAGCTCCTTACATTCAAAATCTCTTCTGTCAATCATTTCTTCAGAGTAATAAATTCTGTTAGACTCCAAACTGAAAAACAAATATATTGAGGTGAGGTGCAGGGTTCATACGTGTTCATATAGTGGCGAATAGGAGTTTTTGCCTTGAAATGGAATTGTGATTTCCAGTGCTTGCCATGTTATTGGGTAGCTCTACCTCTTAGTTTTGCAGGTGGTTTGAGGTGGTCTGCAGTCAGTTTTTATCTGTAGCAGCCTCTTTGAGCACTGGGATTTCTCAAATGTTTATTTCTCAAATAGTGAGACTTTGTTCTGTAGTCATGGAAGTCCTCAAAAAGACAAGCTTTGAGATAATGAGTTGTAAAATTATTTTCTAAAATGCTAAAAGCCATCTCTGTCTTTATAATTGTACTTGCAGTAGTAAATATAGCTCAATTGAAGCTGTGTGTAAAAGAGCACAATCTTAAAACTTCATTAAAATATTATGTTGAAAAAAATCCTTAAAGGA
Source organism: Crypturellus tataupa (assembly GCA_034781795.1). NCBI lineage: Eukaryota > Metazoa > Chordata > Aves > Tinamiformes > Tinamidae > Crypturellus > Crypturellus tataupa. The sequence goes on from JAWLRI010000307.1 coordinate 4,640,953, forward strand.
CAACTTTTTGTTCAGACTGAATTGGAGAAGGAATGTAATCTCTATGAGCAGACCTATAATTAGCAAATTAGCCTGTAGACAGGCTTCTGATCTTTCAAATATACCCAATGTGTATATGATAAATACAGTTTTTACCATATGGAGTGTCCTCCCTTGTGAAATGTATATTTAAAGAAAAGGGGGGGGGGTGAGGGTGAGACCAGGGAGGAAGGGGAGAAAGAGAGCTACCCATAGATTTGACTTTCCCAGTGCGACGGTGCACTGCAAATATTGTTCGTGTTTCTTTAAAGGGCAATGAGCTGGAGGGCACAGAACAAGACAGAATAGGAGACAATAAATCACTGGAAAATGTGTTTATTTGAATGTTTGCTCATGTTCTCATAAATGTTATGAGGTTAGCTTTTAGTGAATAAAGACAGAATATTAAAACATAAGTAGCTGTTTATTTAGAAATAATGCTAATAACACAACCTTGAAACTTTGGAATACAGAACTTATGTCCTTCATTACCTTCTCTCTTCCTCTGGCTGGAGGAGTGTGTGAAAACTCCTAACAATATTAAAATGGGCTCCAGTATTGAAAATTGGAGCAGTCCGTAGTGATCAATGCATAGCTACAGCTGGTTGAAGGGGACCAAATCCATTGAAGAGGTGATTTGGTTCCATTTTACCAGCTTTAGCAAAGCATTGGAGTGCAGGAAGGTTGTAATTCACCGAAACCTTTATTTGTGCAAACCGTTTGCTCGTGAATTTGGAGATGGCAAAATGGAAAGCCATGTACCAGAAACACTTAGGAAGTTTGTTCGTTCTTGGAGCGTTTTCTTGAGGCTCTTTGGATGAGTCACAAATCAAGTTAGGTTTTAACTGTTTTTCTGTTTGCAGTAACAAAGTGCTAGAGGAGTGAGAAGAAACTGATTCTTGAAACTTCTTCTACTAGTTTAAAGTTTCTTTACCTCTTTCTATTAAATTTTGCTGGAAAAGAAAGATTTTGTTCCCTCCCCCCTGCTTTCTTCCCCACTACCCTTCTTCCCCCACATTTTTGGCAGGTTACCTTTTGCAGCTGCCTTAACGCTGTAGTTGGTTACCACAAGCATAAATGTCAAGTGCTTTCAATTCCCTCTCTATATCTCTGGTTAGCATTAGCTTTTTAGGAACGATTATATAACATAACATAACAGAAGCGGCTTCCTTTTTTCTTTTTTACTCTTCTTTCCCTTGGCAGTATGTGGAAAAAAAATATTAATGAAAGATACTTTTTTTTTCTTTTTTAGAGAATTTCTCTGACTCCTGTTAAGGCTTCTTAATACGTTTGCTTATCATGCTTACATTTCTAAATGTTATATATATGCACACAAATATATATATTTAGCAAGATGAATTCTTGTTGAGCTTTGAGTATGGTGAGAAAGAGGTGACAACATTTGTTCAAGCCATTTACTGGTAGTGAATGTGTCAAGTATAGTCTGCATCTGTTTGTTGTGTAGCCTGATGCTGGTGAGAAGATTTATGTAAACATATTCCCAACACCATGTATCCTAATAGAAACATAGCAGGTGTGTCATTTGGACTTGAGCATTAAAGATGGCTATAAAATTAGTTTCTATTTTTACCAGCTACACAGGAACTGTTTTACAGATACAGCTGCTCAAGTGTGCTTTTGGATGGCAATACAGTTTCATGTACTGGCCATATCGGGACAAAAAACGGCCACGGAAAAAAAGCCGCGTAGCATTTGATAATGTCAGCATCTGTTATCCCTGTCAGTCACACAGTTGAAATGTTTGAGTTGCAACTGTGTCAGCAGATGCCCAAAGTTCAACGTGTGCTCAGTTAAAATTGAACAGCTGATCTAAGTGATGGATGTGACATTTTGGAGTGACTGAGTATGTATTCTTAGATATAGGCTAAAGCGAACTAGCAGGAAGCAATGTCAATATGTAATTTTAACTTTTGTGTCGCTCAGAGTTGGCATTTTGTTTCAGAGCAGCATTACAATGTTATACAAAAAAAAGACAAGAAAAAGTACAACATGATGACTGGTTACCAAAAACCTTTCAAAATAAGTTTAAGCTGTTAAAAACTAGATCTGATTATATATTGGAGGAGCAATTGGTTGCTGGTGTGCGTACAAGAACTCTTCAGGAAAATAAGTAAATGCTTAACAATTAACCTTCCTGCAAATTAAGCTCAGTTGATAATACGAAGCCTGTCTGTCACACTTCTGTCAGTGTGATCAAGTTCAGTGGCATAAGTACACTTAGAACTACTGCAGTTTGATTTGTTTCCCATTACAAAATAGCTTTAATTTAAGTGTTAAGATTCCCTAGTATTCAAGCCAAATTATCTGTTTGTAAGAGAAACAGCTTTCAAACAAATATTAACTTTTTTGCCTAAAAAAGTAGTTCTATATATGTTATTCTGTGGTTTCAGGTAATAAAAATAACTGGCTATTTGTAATATTAGCTCTGTGAGATTTATGTGAGGTTTTTAAAATAAGATTCTCCATCTAAAAATGGTATGGAGCCTTTTTCCTCCCTCCAGACTTTTCAGTAAGCACATGAATGCAGTTAGAATCTTTAATGTGCCCACTTATCATGAACATGTCATACGGAACAACTGCTTTTAGAAGGCTGCTGTCAAGAATAGGAATGGCTGGAATGGATGGAGAGAGATCTTTCTTTTTTTCCCTTATTTTTGAATTTAATATTGAGCAGGGACCAAGTATGCTGGCATATGTTACTTATTGCTTTTAGAATTTGCAACTGTTGTGGGATTTATTTCTCTTTGTTATTTCCTGTGTAAGTCTTAATTTTCCTGGATTCTGTATAATCATATTTGCCTTCTCAGTTTTCTTAAATTGGGATTTAAATTCAGTTTTTTGGAAACAGAATGTAAGATACCTTGCCTTCTAAGTAGTGTCACTTGTGTTTTCATTTAGGAGTCTGTCAATAGCTTTAATCCGCTGACTAGCAACTGTGGCCCAGAAATCTCTGTATTGTTACTTTCTGTGCATAAACCTGACGCTGCAGTTTGTACTGAAGAGCCCAGTGAGCATAATAAGTGTTGATTAGGAGAAAGTTCTAACTTAAGTTGAATGTATAAAATTGCAGATGATATTGTGCTCTTAGTCTGTCCCTTCTTCTCTTACTTAATTTCTTAGCTGTCTCTGCTCAGGTCTTAGTTTTTACTTGTAAGCTAAAGATTTTACAGTAGAGCTAAATTTAAAAACTACTATCTTAAGTACATAGAATTTGCTGTGATTAAAAAAGTAAGTTTGTTTTTAATGATGCATTTTGATAATTAGGCTTTTAAGTTTTGTTTAGACTCCACCAAATGAGGAGCACTGGTAATAAATTTTGCAGCTTTGTAGTGTTCTTAATGTGTTTTAGTAGCTGTTCATTTCCTGCATTAGCTTGAATTTTTTGTTTAGAATGAATGCTGTTTCTAATCCATGGAAAAACCCTTTTCTAACTACTTTTATAGAACTTAATGTTTCATAATTTGTTAGCAATGAGTATATGTTATTTCGGCAATACCAGCTGACCTTTAGCAAGTCGATTTGTCATATGAATGTCATTCAAACAAGAAGGAAACCTGTTTCTTCCAACAGCTGTTTAGTTTCCTCTTACTGGTCGTTCCATGCCTGCCAAAAATACATACTTCTTTACATTCCATAGCATTGTATGTTCATATGGGTACATAAAGAAGTATGTACTCTGAGCAGGTATACATAGAGTTGCTCAACCATCTGTCAGCTGAACCCCAAAAGTATTTTGCTGCTTTTTCATTTCTTTCATTAAGTTAAATTCATTTTGTCATTTCTTTGAAAGAACAGTGTTATGATTATTTGACTGTAGAAAATAGGCTTATTGTTGCAACTGAACTTTACAATGCAATTTACCTGCAGAATAGCTTAAAGCCAGTTAGAGTTCATGGCTCTGTGACGGCATGGATGTCGCACGGGGTCATCCAGACTTGTGCAGCCTCTCGCTGTTCATTCCGAGTGACCAGTTTGGAATGTGTTGGATCGTTGGTAGCTTTGCAAAGTATTTTCCTGGGGCTGGTAGTTGTATTCCACTGCGAGAACTTCAGTTTCCTTTGAGGCCTTCTAGCAGATTTCCAAGCTGGTGTGCAGTGCACATGTAGTATCCTAAAGGGAAGTACAGACTCATCTAATATGGTGGTTATAACCTTATTTTCCTACCCTCCCCAATCCCACCTCCTTGTTTTATGTACCTCATATTCTACCAACTCTTTTGCAGCTCTATACTTATTTCTACTGCAGTTTGCAGTGGTTTTAAAAAAAAAAAAAAAGTACCCGATAGTGATTCTGCTTTTAGAAAACATGACAACATTGAGTTAAGAAAACAACCTCCAACTGTAGTGACAGGATTTGGATTGTTAGGCCAAAGGTCACATATGAAAGCTAATACCTAATTTAGCACTTCTGCAGATTTTTTTTTTTATTACTTTTAAGTTGGCACTCACCTGCTTCAGTCAAAATCGTATCCACACTTGAAAGGTTTATGGAAACTAAAAAAAATAAAGAAATAAAAGTAAATTTAACCCCATTTCTTCACATTCAGTTTTGTGCCCTGGTTTGTAATGGTTGTTAAACATTTGGTGTGCAGTAAGATTTTGACTTTGGTAAGACAGTCTTACGGAGAATATGGTTACTTAAACTGTATTTGGGTTAAAGAGTAATTTTTTTCCTTGTAGCCTTAGAAGATAAATTTAAAATAAGCTTACAATTAACTAATTGATAAGATAGCTGTAATACTGCTAAGGAAAGACGAGAGCGGAGGAAGTAAGAATTTCTGCAGCCTGTGACAAAAATCTGGTGCAGCTGATAGAGAGCAAATCAGCGTGTAGCAGGAGCTAGCACAGCACTACAAGGAGAAACAGCAATGCAGCATTAGAATTACAGCATACACAGTCCAGGTTTTTAACCAGGTTGATCTTATATGCACCTCAGGTAAAGCACCTTGAAAATTCTGCTTAGACCTGTTTCAAAACTCAGCATTGCCTTCCTGTACTGTTTTTAGGGATTTTTGTGTTTTGTTTTTTTTTAACTGTGATTTACACAGGAAGATTTTTTTTTTCCTCTAATGTTAGCAATCACTGTTTACTAAGCAGTCAATGGCATAGCAATATTTGAGTTTACCTCCCCAAAAGAAAAGAAATCTGCCTATCAAATTGGGGTTATTTTTTGCTATGAAATTTGAACTACTGTTTTCTTTCCACCTGATCTTTACACTACAAAAGCTTGATACTTTTAACACACTCAAAATCAAGCTGCTCCCAGAGCAGAGGGATTAACATAACAACCAAAAAAAGACATTTCAGTACATAAGTTACACATGCAGAAAGTCTAGGCATCCTTTAAACGTGCAGAATAAGGCAGGTCTCCTGGCGTTGTGTTACCTGTGAGCTTAGTATCGTGCAGCATTTGCAGTTGGAAGAGGGAGGTAATGACCTAGAGACACATCGGCAGCAGCCATCTCATCCCGAGCGCTCCCGCTCTACTCGCTGAATCAGCTCTTCCCAACAGGGCAGGGGGAGGCACGGGGGAGAGTGTCGGTGCATGACAGTACCTCACCACCTTAAATAGATAAAACTTCACTGGAAGGAGAAAAAAAAAAAAAAGAAAAAAAATAGACACCAAGATCGGTGCCTCGTTGGCACCGTCTGCCTTTCTTGGAATGCTAAAATAGGGATGATGTTGTATAGAAATTATACCTCACGCCTGCTGGACTGAGAATTAAGGGTCCAAGGATAGATGCTAGGAAGCCAAGGGTAGATGAACTTAGCCCACTGGCAGATGAAAATCGCCGCAGGTGGAAAAAAGCCCACCGGAGCAAAAAGACCCCAAAACCAAACCCCCAAAAGTTGGAGTTGCTTCCAAAAAAAGAGAAGAGGCAAAAAATAAAATAAAAAAAAAATCAGCAACCGTCTCCCCCCTCCCCCAGCAAACATTGGTTTCTTCTAGCTCCTCAGATATTGCACTGCATCCTTCCTTGCTGGAGGGTACGTTCCCAGGCTTAGCCGTAGGCAGGTCTGTGGTGAAGCCACTTTCCATGGTGCGAGGTCAGGGCTGCGCGCGAGGTCAGGGCTCCCGCAGGCGGGAGCAGCCGCGTGTCCCGCTCAGCGGGCACGAGCCAAAGCGTCACGGCTTTATAGGCAGCTAAGCATTTGAAACACGCACTCCCAGGCAAGCGGGCTCTCCTGTGCCTCGCTCTTCCCTGACCATATTTAGTCAACCATTGCAAAAAATAGTCCCCCAGCTGCCGATCGTCGAGCGGGCGGCCACAGCGACCGCCATCCCGCACTCGGCCTGTAGATTGCTCGGCCTGCAGCGCCTGCGGAGTTTTTTTAGCACTGCCAAATAAAGTGCTCCTGCTCCCTCTCTCTCTCTCTCTCTCTCTCTTGGGTTTCCACTCAGATCTCCCAGACTTTCCCTGGGCTTGCACGGCTGCCGCTAGTGAAGCCTGATGAGACTGCCGCTATACTTAGAAACGCTGCGGAGCGGGGGGAGAACAATGCCAAAGATGTGGGGGGGGACGAGAAAAGAAAAGCCCCGCTTAGCAGCAAGGGGAGGACTCCAGGAACATGTGGAACAATAAACATCCACCACTGCTACTGCATGGTCTGGTGTCTTGGTTCGGGAAAGACGCCGTGGGTGACAAGAGGCTCTTTAAAAGTCTGAGGCCTAGGTGGCCCTGTCGTGCAGCTGCTTTTAAGTTTTAAGCGGAGAATGTTAGGTCTGAAATAAGTTTCTGCCAGCTGATGCCTCTGTACTCCCACATTCAAGTCAAGTTAAAAATAAGAAAATTGGATGGTTTTCCTTTAATCAGATGATTAATAGAATTTCATAGTATTTGGTTTATAATGCTTAGCTATAAAATATAAACATAAAAAGTACACATATATTATGCTTTGCTTTTGAAAAAAATAAATGTGAACTTAAGTTGGGTGCTACTGTTGTGGAAACAACTGAAATACTTGGGAGAAAAGATAAAAATCCTCTAACTTGTCAAATTTAAACACTTTTCATGTGTGTGAAACCTTTATAAGGCTAGTAGTTACACATTCAAAATCTGAAAAGGAAGTTTTTTAATATTTGTAGGGAGCAGATGCGGTGTTTCTTTTAGAAGAGCAAAAAGTAACTGAAACATGGCCTACAGCAGAAGGTCATGAGCCTGAACATTTTGAAGCTTTCTGTATATTTTCAGATAAAAATCTTTTTTATGCTTTGCTCAGGAGCAATAAGGAAAATACTGAAAGTTCTGAAGAGTTTCTTCATCTAAAAATGAAAAGGTTTATAAAATGAAAATGCAATTTCATCTCTAAATATAATCAGTAGTTATTAATATAGTAAGTACTGCAAGGCAGAGAGTGAATTGCAAAGTTGTGAACAGCCCAGTGCCTCATTGCTCATTTTCTTCCTCCTCTTTTTGAGTTGACTTTGTCCCCCTGGTCTGTAGCTTATAATTCCACACCTTCTGTTGGAGGTTATCTTTCCAGCAGAAGTTGCATCATTTTGTTTCCCTTCAATTTTGCAACTGTACATTGAAAATAAAATTGTCCTACTGTTTCTAAGCTAGACAGAATGTTTTTGTGAACTGTAGGTAGATGGTTTACCTGGTTGTTCCTTTAGCAGCTTCTATCATGTATATTGCAAGCAATTTTTCAAATACCCAGAGCTATTCAAAAGTGCTTAGAAACAAAAAGAGTGAAGCCATCTGCTTCCGAAAACCTGTGCTTTCAGAATGATCCATGAGATGCGAAATAGGAAGCCCCATTTTCGTGCTGCACCATACTGAGGAACAGTGGTCTGAGGTATCCTGCTGTTCTTTGCCACTTGGTCTGTGGGGATTCTCGGGGCTTAGTTCTTCCAGTGCAACCACCATGCTGCACAGCGAGCATGCACGGAACCAGATCAGGGAACTGATCTGGCTTCAGCTTGTAATTTGACGTGCACTTGGGGTAATATCATTGCTAAAAATAGTAGTGTCATTTCTTGCACTACGTTGGTACAAGTGTTCGTTTGGCTATGGGGTGAAGAGGGTCAGAGTGCTGTTCTATGTGAGAAATATATCCATCTAAATTAGGTATTTTTCATCTGCTTTTTTAAATTTGTTTTTAAATAAAGTTGGTAGTATGGCATGCAGTTGTCTTATTATAACCCTAAAAGCAAACTGCAGTGAAACTGTGTTTTTAAATCTGATTGGTGTCTTAATCTGGTTCCTGGCATAGAAAGGTTTAGTTTTGCAGAGTATGCTGGAGCTAAGAGGAAGGTAGTGTGTGGGTTGCCAGTAAGTAAAATATATTATGTATATATTTGTGTATATAAGTAAAGCTGACTTAAGGGAGGAGAATGACAGGGGAGTGAGGGAGCTTACAGCAGGAAGAGCGCTGCATCATTGCAACCTCTAGAGATGTGATTCTCTGCTCTGTCAGCCTACCTCTGCTGCTGGAATGGGCAGAGCCCCTGTTTCCCAGCTCTGGCTTCGTCGCTTCCTTATTCCTGTCAATCCACTTTATCCCGTGAAGGTATCTCGCTGGTCTCCCTGGAAATGAAGCTGCCAAAATGAAAAGTCTGGCAGATTGTGTGACTCACTAGACAGTCACATACCTGACTGAGCCACCACGGGGCAGGAATTAGAGGGAAAAGCTGGACCATGTGGGAACATGCCTTTCTGCAGCAGTTGGAGTTGAGTAACTGATAGCAGAAAGTCTTCTCTTGTACTTTTTTCTTCTATTTGTCATTATTTGAAACAGGGTAGTAGTAGTTAATGTGAAATCTGGAATCTTTTCTGTACAGCTAGGCCATGGTAGTACTTTATCTTGTTGATTTTTGAAATAATCCCCTTCCTGTGTGCTCCATTCTCAACTAATGTTGATAAGCATTGATTTAAAAACTTTCTAAGTAAAACACTGCATGAGAAAACAGGTGTATATACAGATGTATATGTAGGTCAATAATGCATAATATAATGCTTTTTTTTCCTCCTCATATTGATAACTGGTGCTCTAAAAAAGAGTTAATATATTGTTCATGTTTTACTGGTTAATGTTTGACTGAGGGGTTGCCTAGCCCAGAATATGGCCCCTTCAGAGAAAATGTGAATTATGATAGGTTTGGTAAGTCCCTACAACTCCAACAGGTGGGTCTGAAGAAATACCTTGACCCAGACCCCTGTACACACATCTGCTTTCTCTTCATCCTGCTCCCTGAGGTGTTTAGTTTCCATGAAAGATAGCAAGTTTCCTCATCTCCTTCCAAACTTTGCAGATAGACTTCCTCTAAAATATTCTCTGAAGTTTATCTGTTATCCCAACTTGACAGCTGTAGACTAGAGAACTTGCAAAGCAACATCTAACTAAAACAGGCTTAAAATTGTCAGCTTCATGCTGATCTGTAAATATTTCAGAATAAATACCAAAGCTTAGGTTACAAATATCTTTTAATGAGTAATACTATAACAATAATTCTTGTAAGTAGCATAGGGTGACATAAATAAGTCTTTTAGGCTTTTTATCAATCATCTTTGAAGGTGGCAGATTAGCCATATAATCTCTACTATCTGAATAACCTGAAGAACAGGACCACAATTTATGATGTTTTCTTGAGCTGATTTCATGCTTATGGATCCTGCTTAGATTTTCTGGGTTCTTAATATTTTTAAAATAATTAATGAAAATAGTTTGTGTTTTGTTTTAATAAAAAAAATGAAAGTTCTCATGACCATCAGTGCTGCATTTCTCAATATGGTGTATGTGGTGTAGTATAGCAGGGTTTTTCTAATTAAGTATGGAATTGTGATCCAGCAATTTCTGTGTAACTGATATGTAACATTGATTTATCAGTATTATTACATTATGATTACATACAATATAATTCTATACTAATAATTTCTGATATAATACCTGTCTGTTTCAGGGAGTCCTGCTCTGAATGCTAGCCACTTAGCTAAACTGTGAAACTCTTGGCAGCAACTGTCAAAAAATCCTGCAAAATAGAATAGCAGTGAGAATGAACAGGATCTTGTGCCTTGAGAGAAATTACCTTTCCACTAAGAGTAAGAAGGACATAGTCACTGAGCATCACAGAAGAATTTTCTATTTGTAGCATATTAAAATCTTACATATTTTAGGGCATCGTGTCCTAAAATCCTCCTTCCATCCTACTGCCCAGTAACTTAGTGCTACCTGAGAGGTAGAAATGTGATTTTTTTTTTTTTTTTTTAACTTAGAAGCAACTGAGAAGTAATTATTGTCCTTTTCATGCTTCATTATGAAAAATAAGATAAAAATCAGTTGTACGTTGGAGTCAGATCCTGCACTTTTCAACAGGACTAATATAATTTGCATTTTAGAAACATTCAGACTGTTTCAGGTATAAAAACAAAATGTGGTCTTAAATTATAATAACCCCTGAATATTTTGTGGTTGAGCTTCAGATGAAAATCTGGAATAGATGTTTGACAGAAAAATAAGTAAGAAAGCATTTGAAAGAGAAGTTACTTTGGTTACTTTCCCATTCCAAAATCTATGGTAAGGTGAGCTAGAAAGCGTTGCTCTGAGAGGGTGCAAGATTTGGGATCATTTCTCTAATGTTGTGTGTGGTCTTAAGCCCCTTAACATTATATTCTCTGGACTTGATGGATTTTAGTCTGCTTTATAGTTAGTTATATGAACCAAATTGCTTTTCCCGACCTCTGAATTTATTATTTCATAATGAATCCCCTTCCTCTGGTAGGCTGTTTGGTAGGACATGCAGAAGTGCAGTGGAATATTGCACACTTTCACAGTATGGTAAACTCAGCCACTATTCAAGACAGTTCTGTATTCCACTAGTACATTTTAAAATTGGCTTTTTTTCTACATGTATGAAGTATTACTCCAGTTTTATCTCAGAAATGGAAAGTCTTAGCTCTTATTGCCAAAGGCATCTACTATCCCTTTCAGTTCAAGTTCAGTGGGGAACTTGCCCATTGAATACTTAAGTAAAGGATCCCATTAAGATATTTAGGGAGAAATATTTGTGTGTATTCTTTTTCAGAAGTTGTGTGAACACTTCTTTAATTCATTATTGCTGCTAAATGACATTTCCTCTGAAAAATGTGATCCCCAAACTCTGATGGGTTGGAAAATTCTGTTCAAACAGAGTTTGGGGAGTGCAATGGTTGAAAAGAATTTTCACTACACTTGGGAAGAATTAAATTATTATGCTAGTATAATAACTATTAGTATATTTTTTGTTACACTTTCACTTTATGGAAGAAAAAAAAGGATGTTGAAATTTTTGTCACGTCTTTTTAGTTCTAAGAATGATTACTGTTTTTGCTAATGTCTAGTCACCGTTCAACAAATAATTTTATATGTGCTTTTCTACCATCTCTGTGTATTTATTTCAGTGCAATGCGTGTGTTGCTGTCCAAGTTACCACGACCATGGATTGTTGATGAGAAAAAAGATGATGGTTATACTGCCTTGCATCTGGCAGCTCTCAATAACCACGTGGAAGTGGCTGAACTTTTGGTGCATCAGGTAGGGCCCTCTTCTCAGTAGGATTTAAATGTCACACTTTGATTAACCACCTGGTGTGAAAATAACATGCTTTTTGAAGCCTGCAATTGCAGTGCAGAAGGAGCGGAACATCAAGGCCATGTGGTAAGCTCTAAAAGTCAAGGTTACTTGATTACATTCAACTGAATAGTCCGTCGACTGAATAAAGTGGTTAATAAATTCTGCTCTAAAATTTCCAAAACAGGAGTCGTATCCAGCACTCCAGTTAACTGCCTTGCCTGTGGATGAACTGTTGGCATGATTAACAGTCTGATGCTTTGGATTTCTTTCAGGGCAGTGCTAACCTGGATATCCAGAACGTTAACCAGCAGACTGCTCTGCACCTTGCTGTTGAACGGCAGCACACACAAATAGTGAGGGTAAGTGTCTGATTTGTAACAAGCCATGTACATAATGGCACTTCGCTCAGGCTCATGGTGGCTGTTAAGGTGTAGATATTTTGTGAACATGTTAAAAAGGAAAGATTTGAGAACTTGTTATAGTCTTTGGATGCTTGTGCGACTAGTTCAGAAACCTGAAAACAGAATGTTGGCAGGCAAGGTAAATGTTAAGAATTCCCCTGCGTTTGTGTGTTTTTTATTTATTTGTGTGTGTGTGTATGGTTTTTATTTATTTGTGTGTGTGCATATGTATACACACATACACACCCATTAGTTTTCCTCTTTGTTGTTGCTGGTTCCAGCATCCTTTTTCCTTTAGGGAGAATGTGCTTTGCTATTCACTCTTACAGGTCCTATAACAAGACCTTTAAGGATCATTTTTCATTCCTGTTGCTTTATGAAAAACTGTTCTTGCTTGTAGCTTTTGTACACTGAGACTGAATTAAACATCTTGTTTTTATGTGTTTCACTACCTTTCAGAACTCTGAGATTATAGTTTTTCCTCTCTTTAGATTGGAAAAGCCATAAGCAGTATTAGAAATACCTTACAGTGAAAGTAATGGCACTTCTGATTTTTGAAAAGATGATGAATAAAAAGATCTGAATGCTTTAATTTAAGAAAACTTTGACAGGATGGGAAATGGAGGTTTGGCTCATTCTGCCTTTGTTTTCTGTCCCCATGGGGTCTCTGGGATATACTGTTTGCCTTGCATTGTTTGTGCACTGCTGAGATTCAGCACTCAGTGCTGCAGGAGTTGTTCCCCAATAGTGAATACTTCAGCTGGGCTTGCCTCTCAGATAGAATTCTGATGGTCCTGGAGTGTCTGATAGGACTGTTATGTCCTCTGCTGAATCAGGATAGAATCCTCACTCTGCTAATGTGAGGATACAGTAAATTAAGTTGTAGAGTTTTGTATGGTATGAAACGTGGTGTTTCAATGGGTCATAGAAATGTAATAGTAGGGAGCATGTACCTATCTAGTTTCTCATATGCGATGCTATTTTTCTGATATATTTCTGTAATATTACATTGTAAACAATCTCATAAGAGATAAGATTTTTGGACAATAGTAACATTCCTCTAAAACAGCAGCTGTCTCTCAGCAAGTAGCTTTTTCTCAGAGTACAGCGAAAATAAAATTGATATTTAAAAAAGAGAAGGTAAATGGTTCAGTTATAGGCTGAACTTGAAGTTCGGAAATTAAATTCCAGCTCAGCTCTGAATAGTAACAAGATGGACTTTTTTTAAGACTACCTAAACTATAGAATAAGTGTGGGGGGGTGTTGTCTGTGGGTATTTTTTGTTTGTTTTGTTTTGTTTTGCAAATTAAATTGGGTTCCTTTTCTTTCAGCTCTTAGTCCGTGCAGGTGCTAAACTGGATATTCAGGATAAAGATGGGGATACGCCCCTGCACGAAGCCCTGAGACACCACACATTGTCGCAGCTCCGCCAACTGCAAGACATGCAAGATGTGGGCAAGGTAGATACTGCTTGGGAGCCATCAAAGAACACAGTAAATAAAATGCATTTATTTATTCCTTTTTCTTTCCCTATACGTTTGTCTCTGTTAGTCTAGTTCATCTAGTTTCTGTACTGTTGAACTGATTTTTGGCAAACTAAGCTTATTTACACATTCACATCAGGCAGCGGCGCATGCGAAGATTTAATTGTTATATGTTGTTAAGTTTGTTAAAGAAAAATATGAATTATTTAGTCCAAAATATTTCTGCAACTTTGCCTTTCATTGTGAAGATGTATGACTGCAAAAAAAAAATCAAAAGCAACTTTTGGAAAGAGAAATAAGCAGTAATGCAGTACAGAACAAGACTAAAACTATATTTTCCAAAATTCAACATCTTGCATGTCTTTATTCCTAGCTTTAAACTACTAGCTCTTTCTGTAACCTTCTGAACACTTCTTATGTTAAAACTAAGAACTCTTAATCCTTGAGTCTTGATTGTTGCGTATCTGATGGGGTTAATTTCAGAAATTGTGGTATACTAAGGAAACACTCAAAGAAGCTCATAGTAAGAAGGGCCAAAGTGTTGTTAAAAAAAATATTTTTTTTAAAAAAGGAAATGCTCACATGCCGAAAGCTATGTGAATATTGTATGCAAAGATGAAAAAAATAAAGAAATAAAATTCATGGGTAAGTAGGGCTGAAGAAGATTAAACGAGAATTTTTCTGTACTTATTAAAGTGTGCAATTTAACAATGACAGACTTGCTGAATCATTAGCTACTGGTATCATAATATTTTTTTAGTGCCAATTTTCCTACTTCAGTCAAAAAAAATAAGCCTTTGTTCAAATCCATATATCCACTATACAAGTGCATCTTTCAAAATGGGCACCAACTTCCCTGAAATACTTTAGAGTAAGCATTGAATAGAGATGAAAAGTATAATTGGCATATATAAGAAAATGTTTGTATATTTGTAAGTGGGAGGAAGAAAGCAGTTGAAGCTTAGTTGTGTTTCCATGATCCAAATTGGGATCTGTGAGAGGTGGACAAAATAATTTGCATGCATGCATTTAATTTGGAATATAATTTTGGACGCAAGTATTTCTCCGATTCAGCATTTCAAAGTATGTTTTTCAAAGTTATGTCCATCTTTGTCATTGATAGCATCCAGAATAAAACTGAGGTTGTTATGTTTCAGATTTTCCATAACACCAGAAATGTTTTTTTTTGTACCTCCTTTTCAGATTTTCAGAGTAGGGTTCAGAGTAGGGCTGTATTTTTATTTTTGCATTCTGTTTCCTCCTGATTTCATTTGAGCTGTAGTCATGATTTTAAAATAACGCTTTTAGGTTTTATTAAAAATAAAAAATAGATATAAGAAAAAAAATCCCTGCAAAAACTTTCTCTGAAAACCTAAAAATGCTGTAGGTGTTATGAATGGTGATCAACCAGTATTTACTATTCTAATATGATCAAACTACTGATTTTTTTTCTTTACTTTGTTTACCTGCAGAGAAGTTTTTTGCATAGTTAACAAATATTTGGGAACAGTGCTTTAGCTAATGCTGTAATCCGTGTTACAGACAAATGATTTGAATTTCTACCACAAAACCATTTTTGTCCATGTCTAATTTTTTGATATCAACTAGTTGGCTTAAGCACATCTTATTTGCTGGTTTTATTAATATTAAATCTTTCCAGCTTTACTGTTTCTATAAATTTGTCAGAGTCTGGGACCATGGGCATCTGGATACTTCAGGAGTCTTTTAGTCCCTCGAGTAATGTTTATTGATATAAAAACTCCTAACAGCATAGACTAACATTTAAAGAAGCTGCCTCCCTAGGAAACTGGAATAGTTGTATGAGGAAAAGAATAATGCCACGGATATCAAGGAAGGGGAAATGCATATGTTGCGAAGCACAAAGCCAAGCACAGCTTCTGTTTTTTGGTGCTTCCCATGTCCCTTCATCATGTTTTGAAAACTATTTTCTTAATAGCTCACTCAAAGATACGTAGTCTTTATGTATATTTTAAATTTATCTTATATATTGCTCTAAAATGGTGTGTCTGGTTCCTCAGAAACTTAAGTTGTCGTTAATATAGTTTTTGGAATGCTCAGTTTTTAGTAGACCAGCTGCAGGACCAGACTGCACAAACTGGGAGGGGAGCACAGACACACCTGCATCAGCCACGTTGGGCATCGCATCAGTTAATGGGTACAAAAATCTCACTAGCGCTACTGCCTATATGAATTCAGAGCTTAAAACTCCATGGACTGAAGCTGTCTCCTTGTCCCAAAGGTGTTCATTTGAATGCAGTCTAGTGTGGTTCGCAGAAGAATTCCTTAGTGGTACCACCAGTTCTGTGTTGTATAAAATTGCACTCCCTCATGCATTTTATCCAGTCAGTCCTGAATACAAAAAGGATCTTGGAAGTAGGCTGAGAATACTGTCGTCCAGGTGAATCCTTTAGTCGTTGGGCTGTAGTTCTGGGCCTTCTCTCGTGGTTTTTCTAGCTGGCCCTGTCAGTCTTGCATTCTTTGCTACACTAGTACCTGTGAAAGGGTGGTAAGGCAGGGGAACAGATATGTGAGTTCAAATCTCTCCACACAGAGAAGGCAACAGAAATGCTTTCTTTCTTGGCCAAGTGCTTTATTTGCTGGACTACTAAATATAGATGTGCGTTTATGTTTGCCCAGCTATGTTTTCTGTTCAGATGCGATGGTGGCTGCATACTGCCTGAACGCAGTGATGTTGGGATGTATCAGCTGTATTCTGACAGTGACATCTGAAGTACTTACACAGAAGGACAGCCACTTTACAAATGAGCATAGCTGCACAGGAGATTGAATGCTTCAGTAGCTGAGCCATTCCTTACAGAACTTTATAGCTTTCTAAAGAATTTTCACTCTTTAAAGTTGAATTTAGCTGCCTAAAAAATTAAGCAACTGTATGGTAGTTTTGAAGGTTAGAACTAGAGATGCTTTCCGGGCTTGCAGATTTATGTTTGATGTGTGTGTGTGTTCGTGTGCATGCACGTCAAGTAGTGTTCCTTTGGCCAGACTATTCTTAACTCTTTCTAAAGTCTGTGAAGTTGCTTACATATTTGTTTTCTTTCAGTTAATAATGGGACTTGGCACTCAGGGCGCAGAGAAGAAGAGTGCAGCATCTATTGCCTGCTTCCTGGCAGCCAACGGAGCTGACCTCAGTATTCGGAATAAGAAGGGTCAGTCTCCTCTTGATCTCTGCCCCGATCCCAGCCTCTGCAAAGCCCTGGCTAAATGCCACAAAGAAAAAGTCAGGTTTGTATATTAATATATCGTGTAGCTTCCAAATACCGCTTTCTGTAGATTAATGGATGTGTTAAAAACATAGTACCTTTAATAGGAATATTTTAAAGTATATATTTTATATATTTTATTATATTATTTATTATATAACATATATGTTATATATTTTTATATATATACACAGAGGCTTGTTCTTATGTTCTGTGGTATGTTGAATGCTATTTGCAAATGCTTTAGTTGAAACTTGGCCAAGTCGTATCAGGTAAGAGGTTCATATGACTGAACCAGGGTAGACTGCACTCCAGCCGCGTGGTGGCTCCTCTCTGCAGGGCCTGCTCACCGCCTCTCAACTTGGCCCCTGCGCTGACTTGAGGGCCCATCCAGGCTTCTCTGGGAAAACTTGGTTTGGTAGTCTGGGACCACAGCGCTGTGGTCTGGCCACGAGGAAATGCACTGCAATAGGGAGGGATGGAAGGTTGTTTTGTTTGTCCTGTGTAAGGGACATGCTGCGAGAGTGGCAATGGTTAAGAGAAGAGCCTGTGGATTTGGGGTTCAGTAGCTTTGAAGTGGCTCTGGCTAAGTAGAAGCAGCTTGCAGCAATTTTGGGGAGCTAGACTGGGTAGACAAATTAGATATTTTTATGGAACTTTTGAGGAGAAGGGAAGTGAACCACATTGATAATTACATGGGATTAGGGTGAGTATTGCAGTACCAGGGACTAGAAACAGGCAGAGCAAAGAGTGTGTACAGGAGGAGTGAGTGTGAGAAGGTGGCAATGTGCTGCCTGACACTGGAGACCTCCAAACTATCCCAGAAAAGGGGGAACCCTGAATCCCTGCTAACCAGATTGATTATGTGATCCTAGAAAAAGAGGAGGGTAATGGCCTAAAATCGCAGATGTGCTGCTCTGGGAATTACAATGATTTCAGTGAAATGCCAGTTGTCGAATGCTCCTTGCATGATGAGTTTCAGCTCGCTCCTCAGCCTAGCTGCATTCCCGTTATCTCACTGTTAATCCCTGCTCAAAAATCTGAATAGGGAAGTTGGGAATGTACTCCCAAAATGCCATGAAGAGCGACTCTTTGATGCTCCCCAAGTGCGTGAGATGTTTTTCTCCCGCCTTCCCGGTCCGTGTCAGACTGATCACGGTGGCCTGGCTGTTCGGCCTCTCTCCCCGCCTTTTATGGCCCTGTGAGAGCTGTAGGGGCTGGACTGGTTATTCTGAAGCCGGGCTCCCTCTGCTGGGTCAGCGGCCGCAGAGGACAAAGATGCGGTGTGAACTCACATGGCGATTTTGGGGGTATTTTACAAGCCTGCCATTTTCTAGGTATTTGAAGCATATTTAAGTTCTGTGAAGTTGTTTAGTTCTGATGTACATAGCGTGTGTCTATTAGTAGGTGACTCGAGGGAGGGAATGTATTTATTTATTTATTTATTTATTTTTTACGTTGACAAGCAATATAAGCATATATAAGCAACCAGTTGATACACACCATGATTTAAAGAAAATTCTTAGAATTGCAAGTTTTTAATGTGCTGACCTAAGTCTGACTCCAAGGTTTCTTTGTAGTGGTCAAGTTGGCTCCCGAAGTCCATCTATGATCAACAACGATTCTGAAACCTTAGAAGAATGTATGGTGTGCTCAGACATGAAGAGGGACACTCTGTTTGGCCCTTGTGGACACATTGCCACCTGCTCCCTCTGCTCGCCACGAGTAAAAAAATGCCTCATCTGTAAAGAACAAGTTCAGTCTAGGACAAAGGTAAACATTTTCAAAACCTTTTTTTTTTTTTTTAATAACATTAAAAACAGAAAGAGAAAAGTGATAAAAAACTAGTATATTTTCAGCAGTTTTTTGTCCTACAGGTGTTTTACCAAATGTGATTAATATATCTTATATCATATCTTTTCTGTTCACCTATACTTGTGTCCTTCCAGTTCCCTCCTTCCCTCCCATTACCTTCTCCCCTTTATTGCTCAGATCAGTAGAGATCCTAATATAGCCACTTGATGCTATTTAGATAAATAGATCTTTTTTTTTCCCCCAAGGTATTTTTTCTATGTTGAGGTAGATTGCTGCAACTCCTGAAGTATAATTTCCTTGGTAATACTGAGTTCTCCCAAGTTCTTTAATTCCTCATGGCTGCTTTGGAAGATGATTTGCCTTATAAAGTTAATTAGCTGATATGTGATTGTTTTTCAGTTTTATTTTCAGCTTCTTTCACTTCGCCCTTTTTCAAATAATGAATTTTAGTATGCTATGAAGGAGTAATGTTTTTTTCCTATGAATGTAATTTTATTTCTATGGAGAAGTAAGTTCCTTCAGAGTATCAAACAACTGTGCCGTATTTGAGGGCCTTAACCCAGCTTTCTCAGTGATTTATGAGCAGTCCGGGTGTAGCCCCATTGCTTCTCTGTTTGAAAAGTCTTATCCTTTTGAAGCTTTTTTTTTGCTATTAAAATCTTTCATAAAACACACCTGTATAAAACCCAGTTTACTCATTTCAACTTTATCCAAAGCAATTTAACTAGTTCAGCTGTGTGATTTTATTTTTACCTCAGAGTAAATTTGCAAATTGTAAATATAAAGTTATATATTTTTACTCTTGTTTATTTCCTAGACTTATTTGGTAATGCGTATATTTCAAAGGACAAATTTTAAGACAGGTTGAGGCTCCTTTCTTTAGACTCCCTGCACACTCAGTAGAAAGGTTCTACCATAGGGTGTTCAGAACAAAATAACGCATCTGCTTCCACTTGTCCGAAGAAGCTGATCTATCGCAGTTTGCTTTCCTAGGTGAAAGCTAGCCTTTATACATAACCACCTTTTGCTAAATCGCACTGAGAGCTCAAAATATGTGTTCAGTACTCCTCTAATATGCTCCTGTATAAAAACTTATAGTCATATTTGCAGGGTTAGGAAATGAGTGGATTTGGGCTACAGTTTTGTGAACTGGAAGAGATGGCCCAGTTTATCAAAGAAAAAGGTTTGGGAAATCCTAATACAGAGTATTAAAATAGGTTACTATAAAAGGCTTTTATAAATAAGTTTATATATGGTAGAGAAGAAGAAAAAAATAGAAGCATGTGCTTTCCTAGCTTCTTCTACTCTATATGCCAATCTCTGCTAAACAAATATTGCCAGGAAATGTTTATTTGTAGAAGCCAGTTTGACAGATCCTTTAAATTATATTTGGAGGCAATAGATTAACTAGTGTTGCACACTCTTTAGCTTCTTGAAGTCCACATGCCTTGCTAATACAGTGAATAGCCAAATTAATGTAGAGGAGTTCTTATATACATTTTCTTATATGCATTTATATGTTCTTATATACATTTTTTTTTTTTTTTTTTTTTTTTTACAGATTGAAGAATGTGTAGTGTGTTCAGACAAAAAGGCAGCAGTACTATTCCAACCTTGTGGTCATATGTGTGCATGTGAGAGTAAGTATACTCAAAAGGAAGTTCCTTTCAAAATAATCATGAAACAGCATGTTTATAATAAAAATTGCTGAGAGATTGTTAATAACCTGACTTCAAGTCCAGATTACGTGGAAGTTTGGTGTGGTAGTCAAATTTTTGATATTATTTGGTGTGCTGTTACATAAATATTTGGAGGAAAAAATACATAACCATAGAAATTTAAAAATTTAGAAGGCAGGTGTTTTTCCACCTGAATTAGGAAATTTTGCTTAGGCTTCCTCAGACTGTAAAGCCCACTGTATGTATCTAAAACTCATGGAAACATTAGAATTTATTTTTATTGTTTTGTTACAGCTCTTGGAGGTATTCAGAGATGTAAATGAAGTTTTTAAAGGACAATTTAAATATGTTAATTCACTCCACCAATTTGCACAAAGTCTATAATCATTTTCTAAAAATTTCTCCAAATAAGATGTCACAGATCTTTGTGAAGAGCATCTGTTATGGTACACACTGCTTTATCTTGTGTAGCAACAGATCTCCAGATTTTTTCTCTTTTGACAATAAATCAATTACCTTGTCACCAGCGATTTCAGGACTTTGTGGAAGGGTCATTTGCCTGGAGAAAAGCAGTACTTGCTGCTTAGGAGCTACTTTGTCTTGCTAAAGAAATGTATCTTTCTGCATTCTGGCTGAGAGATCTGGTCTTGACTACCAGCTCTCCCAATGAGGACTCTTTCATGGCAGTTGCAAGGTCATGAGAAAGAAGATTTTTCATTGGTTTGTAGAAAGAGGACAGCAAAAAGATGAATTACTGTGGTGAAATATTTCAGAAATGAAGTAGACATTGCCAAATCTGAGCTGTAACAAGGAAGATGAAAGGTTCTACAGTGTAAATGATTTCTTTCCAGATTATCTTCTGGGCATCATGAGAAAGTACTCAAATTTGTACAGTTTACAGCAGCTACCCTATTGATTCATATTAACCTCCTTCTGCAAGTGTGGGACACCATCACTTGCCTTTTGTAGAAGGAATTCGGTCTTCTTTCTGGGGTGTTTACCCTCCTAAGAGTAAGCAGCAGCAGTGCCTGTTTAACCATAGATACTAGTACAGTGAGAGTGATTGTTGGTTATGAAGCAGAAATAAGGTGATGGTTCTGAGAATATGTGACTTAGTGTATATTCCTTTGGAGAAAGGACAACCTTTGTTTTTTTTAACATGTTTCAGATGAACCGCAGAAGAGGCGTACTGTGAAACCAAAACAGGACGCTGTTAGTAGGTGTCATTTGGAAATGAGCACAAGTAGCTATGTTATATTATAAGCAGTTATTATGACTTAGCTATATAATCAATGTGAAAAGAATAAGCAAAAGCTTGTGGATAGGAAAGGGAAAAAATAGAACAGCTGGATTCAGTTTTGATTTTCTTATTTGTCTCTCCAGATTGTGCAAGCTTGATGAAGAAGTGTGTGCAGTGCCGGGCAGTGGTTGAGCGGAGAGTGCCTTTCATAATGTGCTGTGGAGGGAAAGGTACAGAAGATACCACTGATGATATTTGTGAGTGACTTCAAAACCTGTACTCTCTATCCTATCCCCACCACCACCATATTTCAACTTCTATTCATTCTCATTCTTGGAAACAACTTAAATCTTATCTCCTCTTGAAGAGGAGCTTAATGTACACAGTGTTAAGCCTGGTTTCCATTTGCTATGAAACCTACTTGATTTGTGCGTAGCAGCAAATGCTCTGGGTAACAATCAAATGGGGCACTAAAGGGCTCCTGCCACCCTCCAAAGTAGAAACTGAGACATAAATGACTTCATAGCCACTTAGTGTCATGTAAATGAAAAACTGAAGATTACCGATGACTGCAAATTTATTTATTTAACTTCTGGAGCTCTCTGCCTAAAAAAGCAATTGTAAATATTCTGCTTATAGAATAGAACTAAATAAGTAATTTTCACGACAGTTTCCTGCTTTGCCTAATTCTTAAATATCTTCTATTTTTTTCTGAGTAATTTTTGTGATTTTTTTTATATCAACTGCAGTACGTAGTGTTTGAATTGAATTTTATTTGAATTAGAGTAATAGGTGTCCTTCTTATTCTGTTTCTACATAAATACTTAAAATTAGATTATTAATGATTGTATTGGAGATAGAAATTTGGACTTTGAAATACTATCTAATTTTTTTTGTTGGGGTTTTTTTTGGTTCAGTCAAATACAGAACTGGAAGTCTGAGTTGTACAACGATTTGAACAAACTTGTTCCGTGATACTGATGTAGCTTTGATTATCAAATAGAATCAGCTGTGTGATTAAAAAGTATGTTCACAGTGGAAGCCTTTGTCTTTATTTTTGGAATGTGCAAAAAAAATTAACCGGAGGAACTTCACTGACAAATAAGAGCTCCAAGAGCATTAAGGGGCTACAGGCATTTTGAGTGTTATTATTGAGGAAATACTTGTTAAAAGCTGTGGCCACAAGACTCAGAAATGCACTTTAGTTTAGGAACTGAACTGCAGTAGGTTCGTAGTGAATTTAGATAAGTTATCAGATATGTTTGAAGAAGATTGCTTCAGATAATTGAAACTTTTTTGTATACTGACAATGATTATTCTTGTTTCATTAAGTGATGTGTAATCTTGTATCTTTTTTGTCTATAAATTGTAGCAAGTGGAAACATTCCGGTTTTACAGAAGGACAAAGACAACACCAATGTCAATGCAGATGTACAGAAGCTGCAACAACAGTTACAAGACATAAAAGAACAGGTAAAAAAGATATTTTATGGATCACTAAAATTGAAAAAAGTGCATCTTCTGTGATTTAAAATGAAATGGCATGTTGAAGTGCTTCAGTTCTTAAAGTTTATTTAAATAACCAATCATTTGTGTCAAAACAAAAATAATAAACAACAGTCTGTGGTTGTTAATCCACTTATTAGAATGTTAGTGCTGATGTAATTAAAAAAGGGATGCTGAGCCCACATAATAAATGTTCTCTGCCTGTTTTGTTGACGTGACTGTAGAGAGAGAGCAGAAGCTGTTTTCACAGAGCACTAATAAAAGTGGATATTGGCCACAGCTGGTGTTTTCTGAATCTTTACCTATCTGTTCATGAACTGCTTTTGAACAATAGCTGGTGCTTAGCTGCAGTATTCAGTCTCCAGGTTGTGCAGTCTTCCAAACAGCTCTGTGTGGCTGCAAAATGAAATCCTCTGGGTGTGAAGGACTGCATATGTAATCTGAATGTTTTTGAAATGTAAATAAAAGGTTTGTCTGTCATAATTATGCATAGTGCTTGCAGGAGGAAGTCTATTGAAGCTGACTGTAAATTTTATTTAACTCATTAATTTTAAATGCAGTTTAGGACCCTAATAAAACAAAAAAATGTTTCAGATGATTGGCAGTCACTTGTTTTGATTTGTTGTGGCTGTAAATACAGTTCACTTCCAGTGACTTAAATAGCTGCCTACCTGTAGGACTTTCCTGTGACAAATTACTAAATTTTATTACTGCTTTTTCTGCTAAACAAACAGAAGTTTGCTTTTGGGACCTTTCAGCAGAAAAGAACCTGGCATATCCAACTACTGTATGAACCTGCTCTCTTCTAATAGAAGTTTGATAATGTACTCTGATTTCCCTATATGTAATGCAATCGTAAAAGAAAAGTTTTTACAAATACAGCAGAGAATGAAACTTTAATAGTTGTCGCTACCTCTTGTAGGCTTAAAGCAGTCTGTAATGCTTCAGCAACAGCAGCACATCTAATCCTGCAACTTGTGGCTCTCCACAGTGGATGTGCATGAAAGATTCAATTATTTAGATCACCTATTTTAGGTGGTATGACAGGCACATATCTGTAAAATTAGAAATATATTTTATTTATCTTAAATTTGAGAGCTGATCTGCTGTGAAGTTTTAACCCTTGAGACATGTCTATGAAAATTTGTTCCTCATACAGAGCTGGCCAAAACTTCAATAGTAGTGGAAATTCAAAAATCCAGTTCAAAGCAGATAGCTACTTTAGTTTGTGTCTGTAATAAGGGTGGCAGCATGCAGGCTAAAAATTGTTACTTAAAAAATACTTGTCTTTCTTGCTGGTAATAACTGGAGTTACTAGATATATGTGACTTCTTAAAACTGCTGCTTAGCATCTGTTGAAGGTGCTACTACTTAACATCACCTGGGTGAAAAGAGTAGCCTTATCTCTTGACAAGCTGACTGATTCTGGGTTATAATGATACATGTAAAACACACAAATGAATGTTTATGTCCAAGTAATCTGTGTTCTACTGGTGTCTGATTATTTCTGATTATTTTATAAATTTATAAAAAAAATGAGTGTTGATCTGCTAATACTCTGCTTTGGAGTGGAGGAGGAAAACTGCCTAATTTTACAGTTGTCATTTTGAAATATTTTGGTTTGAGATTTACAGTGTAAAATGAGGTTTAACGTTGAAATTATTTAGGGATTGAAGGTTATTCAACACCTGTTTGATTGAAAAGAAGTTCTGATTGTTCTCGAGTGCATTTTGTCTTGAGGCTATTTTTGCTCAGTGTCTTTCTGCTTATTCATACTTGGGAGAGGGTTAATGAGTGGCAAGTTGGATTTGATAAAAACAAAAACTGAAAACTATTCCTCAGTGTCTTTAAACTTGTTCTTAAAGTAATGCACAAAATTCCATTTTAATCATGTATTCTTTTGATTTGTGCAATAACAGTTCACTTTTCAAGGTGGATTACCATTTTTGTACTTAAAAATCATTTGTTCTCTTTCAGCAGGTATAACCCTATGTTTCAACTCATACCTTCAATGATAATGTAATATGTTAGTGCAGCAAGCTTTTAAAACCATTTCTGGTGCCAAGCAGAAGTGATGCCTGATGTCAGCAGAATCTCCCACATCTGATGACCACACCATTCTTCAGGGATTCCCTGAATGTGAACCCTTGTGACTGTAATTGCAATACCTTCACCTCATTTCATACATATTCACCATCCTCTGTCTGATGTCTTTATGTATGTTCCTTCACCATACTTGCATCATTTTCTTTCTGCTTAAAAATAAATTTATTTTGTCACTGTGCACCTGTATATTGTTGGAGAAAATGTTTTTAGTAGTAACAGATTGACATTTCATTATGGATATGATGAGCATCTTTTTCCAAGGACCTTTTCAAATTTTTAACTTACCCATAGAAAAAAATCTACTATTTAACAGATACAGTTCTTTTTTTTGCCACTTATTTCCCTTCAAAAAAGAGAATCAAATGATTCATGCAGAAATCCAAGATGTGGTTTTTAGGCAGAGAACATTTTAGCAAATTAACAGTACAGTGGAAATATAAATTGCTTGTTTTATGTTGCTTTAGCAAAATTGGGTATAAGAGATAGAAAGAAGTAACTTCCACTGTAAAAGTGCATGTAGACTAATAGCTAAGTAATAAATACTGAAAGCTTAGTCAAAATTCCTTGTCAGAACAGAGCTGCATAGCAATCAATGTTTAAAAGAAATCATAATAAGAAATAAAGCAAGTAATGCATTCAAAATGTTTTCAGTTTATGTTAATCAGGAGAAATGTGGACTGTTCGCTAGTACTGGCTACAGTTGTAGAAAGAATCTAAAAAACTCTTAGGATTTCTGTGATTCTTTGTATGAAATTATCAAACATATTGTGCCTTGAGCAAATTCTTTTGAGTCTTATTCTGAGTGTATTCATTTTCAAACAATGATGTGGCATTTTGGAGAGAAATGTACCCTTTTCATTTCAGTAATCTTAATAATATACTGAAGAGCAAATCATTTAAGCTAAAAACAGAGAGTAAGGATTTTTTCTCCAAGTATACGATTTGGGGTTACTTTGTCAGCCCTTTGTCAAAGGGCATCATGTAAATTTTGCTAGGTTATGGACATGTGTTACTAGACAGCAGGAAGTTAGTGGAAAATTCAGAGATATTTTGTTAATTTTTCAAAGACTGTAAGTCATTGGAGGAAGCATGCTGTAATTGTACCAGTGGGATATATAGATAAAGGTTTTGCGTAAATGCAAATCACACTGATTGTTCGTGAGTCTTGCAAATTTTTAGTTTTTAGAAAAAAAAATTGCTTGTAGAAAAAAAATCATACCATACTTTGGTATGATACACCTGAAGTTCTGACAAAGCTGGAAAATAGCATTTATGTGGAGAGAAAAAAAAATGGATGTAAATTGACATAAGGCTATGTTTGGAAGCTAGCCCATCATATGGATTTTCTGCAGATTACAGTAGGCATTTGACTAAATTACATTGAGTTTAAACTCGGAACAATTTTACCACCAACATGTTTATGCAGTCTTCAAGCAAGCTAACTATCCTACAAAGTTTTATCTACTGATTACATAAAAAGAAAGCCCTAAGGTTATAGTGGATATGGTTTCTGTTATGGATGCTATCTCTAACTGAAGTAACTCCCTAACTTTTAGTATGAAAACAAATCGCAGGTGCAAGATGGTGATAAAATGAATTTGTTTGCAAATGTGAACCCTGCTAATATTTCATGCCATACATGAGATCAACATTTGTAAGTGTTAGACGTGAGTAGTGCCTCATTTCTAAGGACATTGTAGATTGGACTGTTGAACAGTCTAACAACCGATTGTATGTTCATTTACTAACATTTGATAGCCTTGCTATAAATAAAATTCTAATATAAGGTATGGCTACAATATGTTTATGGTGAAGGAACATACCTTATAAAACGTACAGCTTATGTGTATGACAAAAGGTGAAGGACATTGTTCCTTAGCAGTTTGCTACAAAATGAACTTTGCTGTTTGAGAGCTTTAGGAGATCTATCTCGGACATTGGCTATCACTTTAATGTCCAGCAGTTAAAATTGATTTTAAAAGTTTGCTGTGCTACCGTTATAACTAAAGGACACAGATTTATTTGTTCTTTGTTTGAAATTTGAAGTGTTCTGTTCATTGGAAATTTAGATTACTTTTACAAACGAAAACTGGAATATACTTTATACTAGCATTGAGTTTTTACATATAATACTGATTGTACAGCATTTGTATTATTCTTGTATTTGATACTTGGTGTTTAAAGGTAGGTACATGAATGGCTTGGTATTTTAAGTTAAGTTAGTACATTATTCAGCTGGGTGTTGTACGACATGAAACTGTATTTCTTTCCTGAAAGATTATGTGATGAAAAGGGAAATGTTGCTGAATCCCATGCTTAAGTTATACTGTTGACTTTATGATATCCATTGCCTTATTTAAAAGGATTGCATTTGGAAAAACTACATAGGTTTTCTTCTGATGGAGGAACTCAAATACAAACTTGTTAGCTAAAAATCATTATAAGTAATTGTCTTCAGGCTATGAAATATATGCATAGTGCCTTGGTTATGGTATGAAAATGACCCAATATGCTCCAGATGCTTTGTTTTTTGCTATTTTTCAGTGGTTTAGTAGATCAGTAGTATTGCATACTCGACAGTGTATCACTACTGCCACTTCTTACGTGACCTGTCCCCATCTCTTTGCAGACCATGTGTCCTGTGTGCCTGGACCGTCTGAAGAACATGATCTTCCTCTGCGGCCACGGAACGTGTCAGCTCTGCGGGGACCGGATGAGCGAGTGCCCCATCTGCCGCAAGGCGATTGAACGAAGGATCCTTTTGTATTGAGTAATGGAACTGTTGTCTTCTAGTAGCTTAGTAAATAGTAAGGACATTTTGACAATTTAAAACTCTGTAAGCTTGAAAGGCAGTCAAAGGTTCTAATTGAAACATTTCTAATACTAGAGCACAGATTTGTGACATGGTAATTGTTTAAAGACTGTGAACATGCCAAATAAGAGAACAGTATTTGGACAGTCAGCTTTTAGCTTTGCTCTTAAAAGATATCTAAGCATAAAGCTAACTTAAAGCAGTCTGTGTTCTTTCCGTTGTTCTCTTGCCCTTACAGTGTAAAGGGACAATCTTATGGTTTCTTTTTGTTTGTTTGTTTTTGCAATGTATGTATTGGTCAGGCATCAAGTGGTGTAGATTTTTTTTTTTTTTTTTTAATATTGTCAGTTACTATCAGATATAAATATTTAGGCTCGTTTGTTTGTTTTAAACTTCTTTGGATAATATTCACATGTCCTGTGACAGTTATGGTTCACAATAATTTTTATCTTAAGATATAAAACAATGCAAAATCAATATGAAGTGTACACATTGTAGTAATAAATATCATACTATTCATATAAAAACAGACCTCAAAATGTAATGTTAAAGTATTCAAACATTAATGTGCCCTTTTTTGCTAAGGAAGACGAAATCAGTAAAAAGACAAATTTGACTTAGAAAATACTATGTTCCTAAAGTTGCACTTTAGTCTAACAGGTTCAAACTAACTTAAATAGTAAACTTCTCGATTCTGCTAGTCACGTGACATTGTATGGATTGGTTTTTATCTTGATCAGAAAAGAAAACATTAGAGCAATGTCAGTTATCTCTTTCAAATGATGTGTGAATTTGCTTTTAGGGGAAGAAATATTTATGGGGGTCCATGTAATAATTTTTGGTCTTGTTAGAAGAACAGCTGAAGAAGATTGCAAAAGTTAGTCCAAATCAGGCCTTTAACGCACATATCTATTACTTTCCTCTTTTAGATGAGTTTTGTTGTCTCCAAGCAAACAGTATCAACCGTGAAAGAGAATATTTCATACTGCTTATTAGTTGAAGTTGGGTCTGTACTCCTAAAGTTAGCTGGTAACATTAATAGCTAATACTGTAAGTCCAGTTGATGTCCTGGCTCACAGAATTCCCCATTCTCTCTCCCACTCCCCAGTTCCTCCAGGGAGGGAGGCAGCTCTCACTAATGGAGCCTGCAGGTATTCTTGGCTCTGAGAGTAACCTGTTTAGGAATCATTAACATTTTGATAACAAAGCTGCACTTCAGCTTTATGGATGGAGGGCAGTTTGCTGCTTTGAGGTTCTCTTGTAGCTAATAGCAAAGTGTATTCATTCTCAAGGGATCAGCAGTTTACTGTGTGCATATTTTATGTAGCCCTTTGCCACCTTGCCCACCTCATTTGGGTATGCTCTTGCAAAAACAGTAATGAAGTGACTCCAGTTTACACACAGATGCCTTATTTGCCATTAAGAATAACCTCTCATTTAATTCCAATTAGATGTGTCACAAGCATGGCAGAAAGCATAGCTATGGGGAAGATCCAGGTAGGGATAAAGAGATCTCTTGGGAAAATCAGTCTGCCTTTTTAAGTTTGTGTGGTTTTACTTGAGTTTTGCAAATCTTGGCAAAAGTTTCAGAAGAATGTTACCAGTGAACTTTAAAGGCATGGGAACTTTTTACCAGTAAACTTCAAACACTTGATAGTGTATTTCAGGAAATCACTGCACTGCTTTGGATAATTAGTATGTACAGTGACTGTTAACAAAAAAGGCTGATCTACTACCTTGCTCTAGCAGTCTTTAGTCTTGATCCAGAATTACAAATGTTCACCAGTCTTCTCAATGATTTTTCACTGAGCACAATCTTGCTTTGGGGTCAGTATGCTGTTCTGCTTTAGCTTGTATCCTGGTAGTGATCTCTTCTCAGATGTTCTTCGTACCTGTCTCTTTGGCTAGACCAAATGGTTTTCCCCTTTCTTCTTTGGGTCCTATTCTTAAATATCAAGACTCTCAAGTTATTTTGATGGAAAGATGGAAAGTTTCTGCTGTAAGGCTTTTTTTTTCTGCTCTTTTCAGCATTTCCTTTTCTCCGTTTAGATTTTGAGTGCATATAATCTATTTACTACTTTTTTTGGGCAAATGTACATGTCACTATTCAGACTTCTGCAACTTTTATTTGACCACTGAATAGTCTACTGAGCATTTCATAGTTTTTCTTCAGTCTTCCTTCAAAAATAAATTTTGAATAGGACATACGTTCCATCTTCTGTGATATATCCAATCTGTAGCTCACTTTTCTCTAACTGTGGTAGACACAGGGTCTAACTGTGTGTTGGACACAGTTTTCAATATTGCATCGTATGTATTCTTTGGGGGAACCTTTATAAAGTCAGCACAAAGGACAAACAGGGTGGATTTCTTGATAATACAGCTCAAAATTGGAACTTCATTATAGCAGCCGGTGTTTTCCTATTTTTTTTTTCTCATTAGAACAAAATAGAATTTCTTGGAAGTAGCTCAACATTGCATTAAGTCACCTGAGCAAAAAGTATTTATTAAAAAGCATCTAGTGTGCGCAGCTGGAGCTGTATCTTACATACTCCTCATTTGCAAGAAGCAAAGATTTTAGACTAGAAGGTGCTCTTTCCAACAGAGAAACTGTTATTTACTGTTAATTTGTAATATTATTAATACCCAGACATCATCACAGTCCTTTTGGAAATACAGATGATATCTGAAAGTATTGCTGCAGGAGCGCTTGCAGTCTTCTATGCTCTAGTCACACCACATGTGGGGGACTACACAGAAACTTGTAATTGACCTCGTTGGACAATGTTATGTGCAATTTGAAATTAAAATATGTCTGTGTCAGGGATGTAACTTGATGCTATCATGATATCAAGAGAAAGAGTTGAATTAGAAAAATTAAGCACTTTAGAAAATGTGCTTAAAATGTTAATGTAGGCCTGTTATTAACAGATGTAAGAGAGATTGTGAAGTGCTTTCCTTTCAAAAGATTTAATGAGAAATGCTTGCAAATCCGGTATTACTTTTGGAAATAGATATTTAGATTTTTGCACTGGTTTTGGATTTAGGGTAAACTAGTGTGCAGAAGGAGGTAATATTCAAGCAACCTAGTACCCATAGTTCTCTGTCTAGTATCACCTGCAGTGTGCACAGTGCACATTTATTTGGTTACAGTCAAGAGAATGAAAAACACAAGCTCAGACTGAAAATTGAGAGCAGTCATAGTAGTAGGAGGGTTTGCAAAAGACACTGCACCATTTTTCCATGGAAAATAGAATATAAGTCTTATTATTTGGAATCAGTGGAAATTTAGAAAAGAAAAAGCAGCAAGTAGGCAATTCACTTCAGTTTAAGAAGGAAGTTTAAGAATGACAACCTTTGTTCCTTATGAGTCCCAAACGTTTAGTAGAAATTTTGAAACTAAATTAGGTGCAATGCCTCAACTTTCTTCTTGAAACAATCAAGAATACACCTAATAATGTATATTTTTCATATGTGAGGTATGCTCAAATGTTCAAGTAAAACATTTTCCATTTCTTCAAGGTAGTGAAAGATATAGAGGGCCACATCCGTTTCCAGTGATTATGGTAATAACATAAGAGACTTAACAAAATATGCCAACTTGTGAACTTCTCTAGGAAATGTATTTTATTTCTTCCTCCCTTGCTCCACATCACCTGCTATACAGGAAGCTCCAGTAGGACTTGAAGCACTTCTCAAAATTTGGGCCATTGATCCCTACTTCCCATTGGCTGCCTTATTGTGTACTTGCACATTAGGGTTTGGAGGGGTCCCATTTTCCTCAAGTGGATACTAAAAAAAAAAAAAAAAATAGATCAAGAAGAGAATAAGCAAAAGTTACTTTGTAAATGTGAATGTTTCCTTAGAAGCTAATGCTCTTAACTTGGGCTGAATGATGATATAACAGCATTTCCTAAGTACTTGTGCCTTGTCAGCATAGACCATGGTAGCTTATTTTAAAGATATATGAAACAATATTTTAAAAATCTAATTTCATTAAGTACTTACTGTGTAGATATTTTCTAGAGATGGTTTTATGTATGTCTACTTATTTTAGCAGTATTAATTTCAATTTATATAAACACTAAACTGTTTCAAGAGGTTGCTTTGATCTAATGATTTCTCTAAGCGTATTTTACAGTACTGCAAATTATATGTCAGAAACCTAATTTTGCTCTTCAACTGGTGACCTGTAAACGGAAGAGCCTGTCCTATTTTTGTGCTTCATGGGCCAGACTCCGATTTTCACTTAAATCACTACAGTGTAATTTTCAGTAATGCTACCTCCTTTCTGTTCAAGTATTGAATTTTACTCTAGTTGTTCCGTACCTTTGGGAAGCGTTGGGGGAACATTTTGGTTTTGTTTTGCTACATCAGTTTTTGTATCTGAATACATTGTGAAGAGTTTTTACTGACTGTGTAAGTTGCATGCAATAGATATTTGTAATTTGCTATCATGTACATTACATATTATTCTCGCCTAAGTTGCTGGAATTCATACTGTTGTCTTTTTATCTGTTTCATAACCTGTTTTCATGGACAAAGCAAGAGAGTCACCTGCAGGTGTTTTAGTGTGCCATTTCCATAGCTAAGCCTGTGGTAAATACAAAAGTTCTGACTCAGGGCTTTTTAACAACTTAAACACACTCACAATATTCTTCAGCACATCTTGGAGAATATTAGACACGTAACAACTGTGCAGTGCCTTGATAGAACCCTTGATAGGCAGCAGCCATAGAGTCTTTACAGAATGCAAGTATCCTTTGAGTTCAACTAATGAGCTTGTTAACATATCTCTAATACCCTGCCATATATATACATACTTGTGTTTCTGTAAAGAAGAACTAGCAAATTCAGCTCTTGTTTAAGCTCTTTGCAAGTTGTGTTTGATTTCTACACTAGTCATGGAGCCCTGAGGGGCATAGAATGCACATTTACAGAAGCAGCGTTTGTGGGAAAGGAAGATGATAAAATGTGATGTTTTCAGTGTGAGGGGAGATGACATTTTATAAACAACTGCCATTTATAAAAACTAATTTATTCTGGCCTAACAAACCTTTTATAGGAAAGAAAAAAACAACAAATCTGTATGTTTGCATGCCATTTCATAATTATGAATATTTGTCTCATTTTGACCTTCTAGGAAGTACTTTCTTTGTCCCGAGCTTAGTGTCTGTATGAATGCAAAATAGGTTTTAGTGAACCACAACGACATTTTTGATCCTCTTAAAAAAAAAAAAGAAATAAAAAAAGAAAAAACTTTGTATTTTTAGTAAATTGTAGGTTTTGACATGACTGTTGGAGAATTTGAGGTTATCTGAGTGTAGTGGATTTCTGTATGCAGACAGCATTGCATTATTGCTTTCATTAAAACTGCTTAGCAAGGTCTAAGCTTTTCAAAATGCTAATGTACTGTATGGTTAATAAAACCTATTATATAAGATGTATTCTGACTTTTCAAAAAGCTTTGATATAAAGGGTTATCTGACTGAATTAATACCTTGGTTTTTTTGTGTGTATGCATCACTGGGAAAAGGTGACTGACTGTTCGATTAGCTCCTTTTTAGTTGTTATTATGTTAATATGTCACCATAGATTTGGGAAATAGTCTACTTAAGCAAATGTGTGGTAATTCTGCTGCTCATTGATTTGTGGTGTTTCAAAGCCCACCTGCTTGTTTTTTTTTTTTTTTTTTTTTTTTGAGAACGTTCAGTCCAGACATCAAAGAATTCGGGTTCTTTAGAACATATCCCTGAAGACCGAGTTTGTCAGAGATCAAAATTGGCGTGGCCTTTAGGTGGTCCAGATGTTCACATCGTGCTGAAGCCACACAGCAGCAGCACAGTGCTGCACAGGGGCAGGTGAGGAAGTGCCGGGGAAAGGTTTGAGTCTGATTTCTCCTTTTTAATCTGTGGCACATGTGCAAATTTTCCTGTACCTATGCAGCTCATATTGATGGGAGCTGCTGTGAAGGATGCATTAGACTTACCCGTTTACTTCTAACTGAATGGCCTTTACAGATCTGCCTCTGTGAATGTGAACCTTTGAAAAGAAAGACTTTTGCCAGAGGGGGTAACTGTCACATTCTTGACAGCAGTTGTTACATGATAGTTTACACTTTTAGAATTGAATTTAATGGAAGCATTTTTAAAAAAAAAAATAAAGTGGCAACAAAACCAACCAGACTTAAAACATAGTATTTTAATTTATGGTAGTGTACAGGTGAAAAATTGACTGATGAAATAAAATGGTTGCTTTTTTCCTCAGTTTCTCTTTTTCCCTCTCTCTTTTCCCTGCCCCTGCTGTCCCCCCAAAGGAATGTCATATCCACTGGAGCCCACCGGTGCACTATTGCTCGTAGGCACTCGTGCCTTCCTTATAGGTAGATTATAGAGTACATTTGAGTTACGCATGATGTGGCAAGCTACCTGTATGTGGAAAGTGGGCCAAAATCAGCCAGAAGTGCATTTGCTTCTGAGGACTTTAATAAGAGGCTCTGCCCCCTTAACTTTGCTTGGTAGAGAGTGGTTGGGCCTGGAGGAGGTAAGAGGGGTTTACCTTTCACCTTTCATAGATGCTGTTAAATTCACCTTGTAGCTCTTTCTGGCTCTCCAGGCTGTTTTCAGCTGTAGTGTTGCAGATAGTTGTTAGAAAATGCATTGCTATTTGTCTTACAAAAGTAAGCAAAGACTTGCAAAGTAACCTGAGAGTCATAATCTTTTTTGACATGAAATCATACTGTTACTACATTGTCTTTTAGAATACTAATGAATCACTTATTTGACCCGTCTGCAGCTTTCTATGAATCAAGCTTGATATGAATCATTTATGAAAATGATCTCCTTTCCAAACAAAAGATGGAATAGTAGTTTCCAGTTTTCAGCTACTGGTAGCTATAAGGAACTGAGACATTTTCCTAGAGGGAAATGCAATAGCTAAGGTGCAGCAGACCTATTTGATCTTTCTTTTCACTCAGATTGACTCAGATGAATGCAATGCTGCAAGATGGTGGTAGGGAAACTCTTTAACTTTGGTTTATATGACAGATCTATATGAAAATGTGAGGCTTTTGATTATTTTTCTTCTATATTTTATTTGAAAAGAAGGAAAATAATTTTAAAAAGTGTTTTAAGTGTCAGCCATTTACTCTTTACTTTGTGACTTCCAAGTCATCCACATGCTTTTGTGTGTTTACTATTGAAAATGATGGTAACAGCTTTAATACATAGGCATAAAACTTTGAAGGCCGTTAGGGTATCTAGTCCCTAATGTTGGTCAGAATGGAAGCTGCTGTCTCTTTGCTGATGTTTAATACTGAATTTTAAGAACTCAAAAAACTGAATTTTGAGAAATTTCAAGAAAACTTCATGCTGATAAGGCTGGGAAGCCCAGCAAGTACACCTGTCTTGATGATAATCCTTGCTGCTCTAACTAGTTCCAGCTATATCCAGTATCTATCCTGTGATCTTGAAGGTCTTGTGTTCATATTTTTTTATCAACTCTTTTCAAGTGAGCAAAGCAGCATGCACTGAAAAGCTCCTGTTTTAAAGGGTGAAGCCTGTCTACTGGTAGGTATATTACTTGTCTTCATGGGAAGGTTTTGGCTGATAGCTACCTAAGGGGTTTAAATGCTTTGTTCCTTTTACAGTGAATGAGAGGAGTATGTCCAGGTCTTCCCAACGTTCAAAATTTCTTTTAAAAAGCTCTCTTTAGAGTGCTGTCACAAAGCGTTGAAATTATTTAAACGCTATTAGAACCACTAGTTGATTACTGGAATAAAATTCCTGAAATTCATTGCAAGACTTCAAGTCATAAAATTTAGTGCAAAACATACTACTTATAGTTAAGATTTACGGAGGCTTAACTGACTGCCCTAGATAATCTAGTAAAAAATTAATTTTAAAAAAATTGTTGAAAGTCAAGAAAATTCACTTAGGAAAATATGCTGACATCCACCCATCATGTGCAGTATGGCAGGGTGTTTCACAGGATATTCTTTTAATAAATCTGAAGATTGCAAGCAAAATGTGACCTGTTTGACCAAGTGACACGTTGCATCCGCAAGGGGTCAGTAGAACCCTCCATTTGTGGGAAGGTTTTTTTTTTTTTTTTTTTTTTTTTTTTTTTTTTTTTTTTGTAATATAAGCACAAAGCAAATAAGGGATAAGGATAATAATGGTTGCATTAATATGTGGGTGGACCAGACCTCACTTGTCCCCTTCTTCAAGCAGGCTAAGTATAATTAGCCTATTTGCTGACTTCGCTAAGCACCCATATTCCATCCTCTGACTCTCATGTGACATGAACATTGCTACTATTGATTAGGGCAAAGTTCCAGTGGAGTGTTTACCCTTAGCTCTAGCTGAAAGTATTCATACAGCTTTTTCTCAAAAGCATTCAGGTGGGGCAGACCAACGCTATCAGAGAGCCTGTCCAGTGAGTAGGGAAAAGAATTCTTGTATGAGTGTCCCCCATAGTCTTAATGAGAACTACAGCTTCCCTAGGTGGCTGAGGCTGAGGTGGCTGTTTTCCACCCTATAGCACCACAGCTCGTAACTAAATATGCTTTGAACTCTCTCTCAGTGTAGTCAGTAGAAGGAATGTCCAGGTTCTCAAGGCTTTCTGGATCATGCATGCTACTGGAGACAGAAATTTGCAGAAACTCATTATCTTTCTACCAAGGGATTGTACAAACCAGAAGGCTATTCTGTCGGCAGAAGTTTCCAAAGCTTGTGTCGAAGTCATGTTTCACAGCTCATGTCTTTCAGGTTGGCCCAGAGGCACGTGGGAAGCTCTTCCCTGAGCTCGGTGAATTAACAAAGGACCTTCCTCAGCTTCATGTTTGCATTTCCTGTCATTTTCTGTTTCTCATCTCTTTTTGTTTCATCTCTCAGTGCTGCTTTAACCACTCAAGCTTTTCATTTCACTTCTTTCTATGATTTTTTTTTTTTTAACACCAGAACTTCATGTTCCTTCCTTCTCAATGCAGTTCTTTCCTTGGCTAGGTAATATTAACCTCCACTACACTGAGATTGGCACAATGCCCTGGCATTAATACAGTGGGGCCCTATCCTTGTGTCTGCCTTAATTGCATATGCTAACAGGGGAAATTCCTGAATTCAGTCTTAATGAAATTTCACACTACTTTATCAATGACCTTTGTTTCTCAATATTGGCAGTATAAGAAAGTTTGTGGCTGCCAAGGCAAAGGTTGAAGTGCTTCTTTTGGTGTAGTTGCAGTTGCTGTCAGCAATATGGGGAAGATCAGATATAAGTAAATATTTTTTGTTGCCTGTCTTCATTTTTTGTTTGTCTGAAATTTCCAGTGCCATCAGGCCTCAAGTTCAGTTTTGATGACAACTTAAAGTACTTCCCAAGAAGCTCTTCTACTGCAGTGTGCTTAGCCCACTTAAATCTGCCCTCTCTGGCCCACAGAGGTTTCTTCAGTTCAGTAGGATCACTTGCATGAGTGTGGGTTGTTTGCAGAGAGAAGGGTTGTGCTATTGGCCTTCTTGCTGCCCCCACAGAGAGGTACGCAAGGGTTCTGCCTCTTTGTATAAAGTAAATTTGAAACCACCTCCCAAGTAATACTCTTCCTACTAAGCTTTTGTAATCCCTACTGTTGATATAGATTGTAAGGTGCCTTGGGATACTCTGTGTGAATGCTGTACAAAACAAATAGCAGTTCTACAGCATACATTTCCTAGTGGGTATGTTACATAGCGCGCTGGCTCTGAAGCACAATGCTGTCATTCTTTCTGTCTTCCTCTTTTGTGATGAGGCTTGTACAATGAAGACCACTTTGGATCTGTGCAGGCAAAACTGCTTTTCCTAGCACATGGGCTTAGCTAAGCTGTTCCTGGTACCACCTTAGTTTAAAGCATCAAGCCCAAGGCTTTTGACTGTATTTGCCTAATCTACAGCACAAGGCACTTAAGGCACCTAATTCATAATATTGGCTAGGCAGGTAATTCTGATTTTATTTAAGTCTGAAGGGCCTTCATGTAACAGTTGTTCTCTGAGAATGTATTCTACCACCGTTTCATATAGAGGCTATAGTGTTTGAAAGCAAGTATAATTCTCATCTCGTCGTCACAGAAAAATGTGTTAGAGTAAGTAGATGGGCAAGCCTGAAACTCTTTCTGCATTCTTGAGCCTACTTCTCAGAAAATTTGTGAGGTGAGACACTCAGGTGGAAAATTCATTTCTGAGCAGACTCGTGCCTCAAAGAGACTTTCAAATTCATCTATCCCTCCTTCTGCACGCTGTCTGCATATCCTGTCCCTCAATGAACTCCTTGAGCCCTGTTGTATTCCCACCATCTCCCTTGTCTTGCATGTCCAGCCACTCCAGAGAGGTCCCCATACATGCAATGTCCCCAGAGTAAAGTGTCCCAGGCTTGTGCTGGAACTGCTCTGCATGTAAAAATAGGCAGGTGGGGGAGCTGCAGCCAGTGCCCGATGAAGTCATGGTGGACCTGCTGCTCTACATAATACAACTCATAACATACATCATACATCATAACACAATGATGTAAAGAGGTAACTGATCTCACCTTGCATTTACTGGGAGTGCCTGCAAAAAAGCAGTGGTGTAAAATCTGCTGCAGATTAAATGTTCCTCAGCAATTACCTGTTGAGATGCTTGCCCTGCAGCGGACAGTAGTTGGAGGCCACTTATACTTTTAAAGTGTTGCAGCCAAGTAGAGTTGAGAGAGCTGAGCCCTCTGGGCATCTACTCGTCCTGAGGTGACCCTGCTACATGGACAGTGGAATGGAAATGAATTGGATATTGAAAAGTTTGTCTTCATGAACTAGACAAGGGTATTGGGACATTTAATTTTACACTTCACCTGCTATGAGCCAAACCATGGCCCAAGATTGGGCAAATGCATTGAATGCTCCAGGAAAAGTTAGTGGCTGATACTACAAATTTGTTTTTGCAGGAGTTTCTCAACTTTGAACAGGTAATTCAATAGTAATGTAGAGGGAGGAGGAAGAAAAACAAAAAAAAATCTGGACAAGAAGAGATGTAATCTTTACATCTTTAATGAGAGATGTACCTGTTGCCTTTCTGGATGCCTTGGGTTTTCTCTTCTTTACCTAGTTCCCAGCTGACCAATTTTTATTTAACCAGAAAGGATCCCATAATTGCCGTTTGCAGCCTGCGCTGGCTGAGAGCAAACCCAGCATATCCTGCACTTCACTTTTCTTGCCATCCATCTGCCCTGCAAGGTCCTGCAAGAAGTTCACTTGCAAGGTCGTAGGAGGGCTCGAGCTGCCTTCTTATTCCTAACTTTTCAGAACAAGGAAAGGACTTTACTCTCTGTTGTTGATTAGATCTGACCTTTTTTTCTTTCTGTCCATCTTTCATTATCTAATGCAGGCTGTATTCCTTCTACAAGTGACAAGTAATTTCAAGAGAATATTTATGGAAGCATCACTTCCAGCATCAATTCCACTAAGATAATTTAATTCTATATTTTGGGGGCTACCAAATTAACCTAGTTTTGTAATACACACCTATCGAACTAGTAAGCTAGCTAGTTCAAACACCCACGATGACATTAATCATGGTGGCCTGGTGGCTGCCAAATCTTTCCTTCTTTCTTTGTGTGGTGGGGGGAAGATGGGCAAGAACTTGGTATGGGCTGGGCTAAGCCCACGGCAGGCAGGGGTAGCTCAGTGGGGTGCAGTACAGGTGTAGCGCCCCGGTGGTGGTAACGCAAGATCCTTCACGAGCTTTTCCGGAAAGGTCTTTAGTCCACAACGGGGTGGGCAGGACGCCGCGGGCTGCGCCGGCCGCCTGAGCCAGGCTGGGGCTGGACACGCAGCACCGTGTCGTGCTCAGCAGCAGCCTCCTCCGCAGCTCTGCAGCCCACCGCTCCTGAGCGGCTGCCGGCAGATCAGAAACAGCGGTAACAGAAAGGGAGAGTTTTTCAGTGCTCCTGTAGAGGGTAGGAATACTACCCTCCAGCTCGCTTCGGAAAATTTCTTCCCTATGCAGAAAGGAAGAAGGGAGACCAACAGGCCCACCTTGTTTTGCTGCAAAGCGTGTATACGCAGCATGGGAGACCACTGGAGGCATCTGCGACTCTGGAAAGGAGGAGGAAAAAAAAGAGATAGAGATCTTCACCAAGAGCCCTAGAGAGGGTCGCTAGACTTTGTCCCGCGCGAGACACGGCTGCCCCAGAGATGCGGCTGGAGCTTTGGTGACCGTGTGCTTGTGCGCGCTTCCTTTTCGCTCGATGGTTTGGGGCAGAGAGGGGCAGAGCACTCAGCCCCTGCTGCGACGCGTGAGCCCCCGGGCAGGTATCAGGGCTCTGCCGGGCCGCTCGGTGGGATGGAGCTGCCGAGGGAGGGCCCTTTTGTCAGGGACAGAAACGCGGTCTGTCTGACACGACTTGCTTATCAGAGGGAAGGATTTTTCACTTCAGGAGGAAGTTTGGCTGGGAATGCATTGGATAACATTTCTTTTTCTCTGCCCTGCGGGAAGTCCTGTATAAATGGGTTTTCCATGAATATAACAGTTCCGTTCCTGCCCCCTCCTCTGGAGAGAGCGTTAGTGGCCTTAGATGTGGGAAAGAAAGCAAAGCTGACTAAAAGGCTTTTAATGGCAGTGAGTCAGCAAACACACCTTGCTGCTTCACAGCCAGGAGCCCTTTGCTTGTGGCTCATGCCATACAGTAGGCAGAAAGTAATTCTCTTCTAAATTTTTTTACTGCAGGTATTTCTGAATGGTGCTTTGATCCTTTCCAAGTTAACAAGTTATAGGCAACTTCAAAACTAGCCTTCTCTTTTCATGAACATATTTTATAACTAGAGGTTTTTTTCTGTGCGTTTGTGTGTACGCTTAACCCCAGACCGTTTTGTTTAAACATGGAGAACCTCCAGGTGTTAGAGAAATTACATTAATAAACCTATGAGACAAGTGGTTTTCTAACTGAGGCCGTAAAATTGGGGTTTCTTAGACTCAAGTTTTCATGGTTTTCCTCCCCATCCTTGCTCAACTGACTGAATTCTGTTTCCCTTCTTCCCTATGTGTGAAAGAGAAAAACAATACTTGAGCTTCTAGAAGAAATCTGCTTGCATATACAAGGAAGCCCCCAAAAAACCCAAAGTAAACCCCCCGTAGGATTCACAAGTAGCTAAAAAGCATTGCCTCCCACCAGCAGTTCAGCTTAGTGCTCCCTTCCCTTTTCCTAGTGGAAAACTGTAATCTAGAACTAGGGCTAGCTACTGTGAGGGAGCAAAGATCAAACGGGCATAAAGCGACTCA
The DNA here is from genome assembly GCA_034781795.1 of Crypturellus tataupa. NCBI lineage: Eukaryota > Metazoa > Chordata > Aves > Tinamiformes > Tinamidae > Crypturellus > Crypturellus tataupa. The sequence continues at coordinate 4,682,104 of JAWLRI010000307.1, forward strand.
TTTCCTTCCAACTTTTAAGCAGTGCAAATTGCAAATTTAGTTATTGCATGTATATAAATCCAAAATGTTTTACTAGTTGTAATAATTTTCTGTTCATCTTTAAATAAGCTTATTAACGGAACAAATAGATACCTAATGCGTTATTAGGTTGTAATGCTGACAAGTGAGCTGACAAAACATCAGCTTTTCGGCGGGGATGTGTTTCCCAGCATTTCCCGGCCTGGGTATTAATTTGCCTGCTCCGCTGCTGCGGTTCTCTGGGGCTCGGCCTGCCGCTGCCGGTGGGTGTCACTGCAAGCATTGGAGTGAGGGTCGAACAGTCCTGGGGAATGGCTGCAAAAGTTCAAGTCTAAGCTTAGGGGTTTTTAAGCCAGAAATTCATACATAAAAAGTAGCAAAATTAAGTTGTTGCTTACTAGCCATGTAGTTGCCAGTGTGTTTCTAGGAGGTGCCTCGAAACTAAGACGCTTAAACATTTTTTTGAGGGAATGATCCCAGAGGGTCAGGACCAGACCTCCTAACTGGCCATATCGCTGCTGGCTTCCTTGCTGGTTCTGGCCCCAAATGATCTTTTGCTTCCTAGTACTGAATGTTACGCGGGAAAAAGGAAAAACCCGGCGAGCTGCCTTGCCTTAAATCCTTCAGAACCACAGTATGAAATTCCCAGTGTTTCCAGACCGCGGTGCTGAAGGTCCCCCACAGCCCCCATCTCCCCGAGCCTCCAGGCAGGCCGGCCCCGCGGAAGCTGCCCCTCGGGCCGGTGCCGGGGAAGCCGCGCTCCCCTCCGTCCGCCCTCGCGAGCCAACCCTCGGCCCGCGCCCGGGGCGCTTCGCACGTAGACGCTGCCGCACGCTGCCTGCGCCGTCGGAAAGGCCCCTCTCGGCCAGGTCGTTGCTAAGGCCCGCGCTGTCTCTGCGCACGTTATCGCGAGGATGACAGTTTAAACAGGCCTTATCGCTGTGTATTCAATCAAGGTTTATGAGGGCTGATAAAGATGTCACCTAGCTGCTCTGTGTGTTCATTAAAACCCTATTCTCCAGTAGGACTTCGCTGTACTACGTTCTTTTTTTTGTTCTCCGATGCCTTTTTTTTTTTTTTTTAAGCTGTCTTCTGGGGAGAAACACACTTGTGGAAGAGGCGGTGCCGTGATGGCTTTCCTACCGCTGCCCTTTCCGAAGGGAAGCGCTGCAAAAAACCCAACGTCCTTAGCTCGACGGATGCAACCCTATCTGCATCCAGTATCTTGGGTTATCGTAATTGCTTATTTAATAATTCAGTAAACTTTCCTGCGCGCAGCTCGCACACGGCAGTAAAGAGATTTGTGCACGTTTTAATCTGCTGCGTTGCGTCACTGCTGTAGCTGGCTCGGAAGGGCTTGGTAGGTACCCATAGGTACCGAAGGGTATTCCTGTTCTCTGAGACTGAGTTCCTGTTATCTTTCTTCATAATAGGTGGAAAATGCACCTATTTGTACCTATTGTATTTGCAACACGGAATTGTAAACCTCACTGCCTATTATTTTGGTTGTACTTCAAAGTTTCATTTCTTTTTGACTTGCAAAGCTAAAGAAGTGATTGCTGTAAATAAGTATGAAGCGTAAAATGGCCCCAGAATTTTCACGTTATCTGGTTACAGTGAGTGGAAATAAAAAGTAGGCAAAGATGAATTCTTTTCCTGTCTTGTAAGCTCCTTTATAACAAAATTCCAAAATTCCCTTTTTTTTTTCTCTCCTCCACCTCCTTTTTTTTTTTTTCTAGCTATAGTTTAGAATAATCACATTGTCCTCACACTGTCTGGTATTATTTCTGCTTTCACGAATCTTCAGAAAAGAAAATATATATATAGTGGGTAGAAGTAGTTCTGTTACATTTTTGTTGTTTAAATAGAGTTGTATATAAAACAAAATACACATAGAAAACCATAATGAAAAAAAAGATTAGTTGCAGCTGTTTGTATTATAAAAGAGGGAAATGTCTAAGGAATCTATTGGCTAAAGAAAACTGAAATATCTAAGACTCAGGAACCTAGTTCAGTCACAGATCAATTGCAATTAAGTGTGTGTATTTAGCCTCTTTTGAAAAAGGGAAAGAAACTGAAAATTCAGTCAATTCCTTAGATCCCCAAGTCAGAGTGAATTCGTTGTTTACACTGCACTATATCGGCCCCTGTGCAGCCTATAAACTCTGCTAATGCTAATGGCTATCAGGCGTTTCAGAAATGATCCTTTCACTATGTTTACTGTTTTGCTGCTGCTGGCAAGCACTGCATTATCTAGGGTTTTAATGCTGTTCACATGCATTTCATAATGCAATGTTATTCTATGAGGATAATAACACTTACTGCAGATCAGTAATAAAATGAAAAGCAGAGCCCATCCACCACCACTTGTTAGCACTTCTAATGCTTGTTTGCTTATTAGCCCTAGCTCGTTATAATGCTTCCATTTCAGCTCTGTGGTAGCTGGGCTAAGGACGGGGCACTTGGGTAGTGTGATGATTATAAATAGCCTTGCTGGCCTACTGATTTCTGTAATAAAAGTTACTGTAGCATGATCTGGCCTGCTTTTTGTGAAATGTTTTATATCAGAAGCGATTGTTGACCCCCATATTATCAATTCACTCTATCTGTTTGTCTTTAAACAGTAGTCCTGGTAGTCTCTAGAATATTTGCCTGGGAGTAAGTTATTTTAGCTGGTGCACTGGTGCCCATTTAACCTTGACCATCGGCTACTCTCTGGTCATCTGGCAGGGCAGTATTTTGGATAGTGGGATTGCTCTTTGGTGCTATTAGCATCTTTGGAGTATGGTGGAGCCCTTGCCCAGTGTCCTCCTCCAGGTCTTACAACTTAACACTTTATGGACATAATACTATGGGTTCTTCAGTGTGTTCTGTTCTTGCCATTGCAGTGTGTTTGGTTTCCAGAAAGGAATTAAGAGTCCATTTTACTAATGTATTTGGCAAACAAATGACAAATAAATGTGTCATTGAGGACTGTACTCAGCAACGCCACCTCCCTTTCTGGCAGAGCCAAATTTGGACTATTCCTGTCATTTTCAAATTGGGATATCTGTCAGAAAACTTCATGAACATTGGAAGCTTTTGGATCATTTTTATGTGAATACTTTGATTATTCTAACAACCTCTTTCTGTTCTACATATTGTAAAACTAAAAGAAAAAAAAATAGAAAAATCCAAGCCTCTCATTTTTCTTAGACCATTCTGTTGTTCGCATTTTATAAGATTTGTTTACAGGTGTTTTTGGAGTTAACATAAGAAATCATCTTCATTTCAACCAATTGTTGGTTTAAAAAGCCTCATTCATTCAGCAAACCAGGGTTTGACATGGTTTCAGAAGCGGAATCTGAGATGTGGTGATAACAGATACCCTTGGAAGGATTAACAGTTTCTGTGTAGAAGTCCTACCGGGGACCCACGTGTCTCCACACAGAGCATTAATGCTCTGCTAAAGGGAGAGAACGTGATCCCTGCCAAAAGCTTGCCCAGCTCTAGTGAACGTGTGCTAATTCCTACTTCCTCATTTAAATCCTGCGAGAGAGAGGTTATGAGAGCAAGGTACTGATTAGGCTAAGTATCTGGTGATAATCCAGTATAGAAAAATAAACCCGCTTAAATGTTAACAGCCCCCAAAGATCGTGGGGCGGTTGCTAGCTGGATGAGGAGCAAACACCAATTCTCAGTCAGAGCAATTGACTTTTCCCTGCTGTTCCTTGTGGATCTTCCTTGCTGTACTTATTCCATTGTGTCCACATAGGTCGCGTTAGCCATGCCCGGCAGTCCTGCCACCTACACCATCGAACCCAGTATGTCCAGCAGGATGGGAACTGCACCTCATTGCTGCTCCTGGTACAGTCTGCGCGAGGGGACCGTAGCCCACCACCGCCGTGCTGGGGTGGAGCATCGGGTAGTATTTTTAACAACTGAGCTGTCGCTGGCTTAAGAGATGGCTAAGACCTGTGTTGAGAAGACTTGCAGCTTGTTGCACCCCGTGCAGGACAGAGTTACAAGCACTGAAGGCACCTTGGTGGCCAGTGTTGTTATTTCAGATCCTACAGAGAAGTCATAGCCCCAGGCAGAAGCTGGAGGTTCCCAGCCCTTGGTGATGAAGACCTGGCAATCTCTTTTCTCAACTGGAAAAAAGAAGAGGAAGAAATCTTTTTTCTCTCTGTCATTTTAGAGCACTTGCTTACAATGTCACATATGCTTTCCTTCCTGATCACCAAAATGTCCAGGGATATTAGTGAATTTAAGTGTAGGTAACGTGCTTGCCGCCTTTTTCAGATACCTTTCACATATCTTCAAAGTGGATCTCAAGGACTGCTGGTTGAAAACTATTTCACTAGAGAATATTCAGCCTAAATCCTATCAAAGAGTTTAGCCCACGGGTTTTTGTGTACTCTCTCAAATTTACTGAAATGTCAATAGCGCTAGTTGATCAAGTAGAAACACTTTGTTGTTTCTAATTGGGGGAATTACTGTGCAGACCAGTTGCAAAAGTTTATTGATGCAATCCTTATCCACCTTCCCTGCAATGTTATTGCTGCTTGTGCTAATCCCAGTGTAAAATGTAAGGACAGAGTCTGTCCGCTGTGTTTGAAGCATCTCTCTCCCTTCTCTTTGCAAAGTTTCTTGGATTCAATGTGTGCACTCGTTTCTCAGGACAGGTTGCCCGACTTCTTGTGTTCCTTGGTCTTTCACAATCCCACATCCTTAATCAAGGCCACTCACGGCCTCCTGTTTTGGACCATGGATCAGAGTATTTGCAATATGCCAGCAGCAAAGGCTGCCCTGCAGCATCTTTACAGTGTGTCCCACCCTATGACCAGAAAAAAACAAACTGCCCGTGCAAGATGCTCAATAGTCAACAAATGAGAATTATTTGGAGGAAAGAAATAATAATAATAATAATAATAATAATAATAATAATAATAATAATAATAATAATAAAGGAACTGGTGAGAAGACGGAGTTGCAGAACCACAGCAAACACCCTGCAGTTGCTTCTCCCCTCATAGGGGCAGAGTTCCTGCTCAGGCACAGCTGTGGCAACACAGCATGGGCTGAGATGAGGCCTTTGAATGTGCAGGCCCCACACCACACAGGGGTTCTGCAGGTCAAAACCAATACCTGTATGTTACTCCATGTAAATAAATCATACAGTTGTAAAATACATGCTATATTTTGCTTCTAGGTCCTGTGGGAGTAGGGAAGTAATTTAGCACAGCTGGATGCTTGTTGGTGTTTTACACTGTTTTAGTTTTTATTATTATTATATAAAAAATAGCTTCCTAAATCACTGTCTTATGAAAATCAAAGTGTGTGGCTGCACCAGAGCACAAATGCACTGGTGTCACTGTAATTAAAAACTCTATTCTCCCACTTACCTTCCAAAATGTCCCTGTTCCCTCAAATGGAGGAATTTTTACCTAATCCAAGCGAGCAGCTGGTGTCTGCCAAATGGCCAGACCGCGCTCCTGGTGGAGTTAACTTGGGTGACAGGAGTTCACTGTCTCCCATATGCAAAACTGGCCTGTGTGAAATCTCTTCCCTCAACTTGAACTCAAGTGAAGAGTCCCTGTGGTGTGCAGCGAGCAAGCCAGTAGTTATGAAATAAATACTTGTTTACGAGGCTCCCCAAGACCGTCGAGCACCCAGCACAGCCTAACCCCAAAAAGGGGTCACAGGTGTTGAGTGAGGTGCTGAGAACTCCTGTCCTGGGATGAACCTTTGCAGTTCATAGAATTTCTTCATCGTGTTCCTCCTCGGTGAAAGAAAAAGCCAAGTTCTGCGAAAGTTATGGGAATCGTCTCCAGGGCTTGAAGACTGGATATGTGGGAGCAGGGCTAGTTGTGGCGGTGCCTGCTCTGAAGGCCCTGGGTGCCTTGGCATCTGTAGCGGGAGAACCTCTGCGGCCTTGCTGCTGTAGCCACCGTACTTAGCACTACGGCGAATGTGCCGTGGGGAGATGGGGGCATTAACCCAAGTTATCCGAGGGGAAGGGGAAAGACGGGTCCTGTGTTTGCTCTTTGCTTTAGCAGCTCGCAGTGACCAAGCAGCTGCTGCCAGCAGCGAGACCCACGAACGCCGGAGAGCCCAGCGAAGCGCTGCTGCGCGAGCTGCGGCGGCCCTGGGAGAGATCTGGGCTCTCTGCAATTCCTGGTCTGTGAAAGTTGCCCCGTGACAGCTCCTGGCAAGGGGGAGCGGGAGGAAAACGCAGTGTGTGGAGAACGTGGGCCCTGCTCAGGTACCTGCCCCGTTTTCCAAATGCAAATTGATAAATAAACAGTGAAACAATAGGGCTCCACTAATCCTTTTACAAAGGGCAAACTGCTAATCTGCCTCCCCAGCCAGCATGGCTGCTGCCGGGTAACAATAGCCGCATTTATACGTGTGTTTTACTTGTAAACCGCCATGTAGGGAGTTGGAAAGGGTTTCGCCTCACCTGCCCGGCGGGGGAGGGCGGCTAATCCTTTTATGCCCCGTCAGTTCCTCGAGCAACGGCGCTGCCATCTGATCGTGATGGGGGAAAAAGGGCCCGGGCTGCTCTGCCAGCTTTGCAGCCCTGTTAGACCTTGTCGTGCGGGTGCCCGAACAATGCGGCCAGTGTCCTTGGCCCAGCGCGGGAGAAAGCCCCGTTGGTGCCCTCGTGCCTGTGGCACCCATCTTCCATGCTGATTTCCAGAGGTGCGGAGCACCCCCGAGAAAGGGAGACGAGTTCTCTGACTTGGTGCCCCCAGTTGTCCTCGCTTTGCAAAGGTGGCAGGTCCTTGGTGATGAGTATTCATGGCCAAATCAGAGCATATGGGTGCGCACCTCTAACTGCCATCCCCAGGGTGGTAACTCCAGTGTGGAAAATCCATGGGGATGGAGATTGTCCCTGAGCATCCTTGCCCACCCCGTTACCCTGACGGGGAGCCTGGAGCTGAGGCTCTGCGCTGGGCCTCCAGGAAGGTGAATTGGTGCCAACTGGTTGATTGATGGGTTGTGCGAGGCTTTGCGGTGCCTGGTGTTCACGCAGGTTTTATTAGTTTAGCAGAGTTGCTTGTGGAAATACTGGATAAATCCTGGTTTGGAGTGTTGTTCTCAGATGCTGCAGCTTCTGTTTCTTTCCTTTTCAGTGAGGCTCCGGCAATAGATCCAACTGAAGAAGATGGAAATAGGATTTTTTCTTGCTGCAGTTTGTTTGTAAAATGTATCGGTAGAACCCCTCGAGCCTATCTGCACCTCAAGGAAGTATGGAAAATGCATAGCTATAGCAGCATCCAATCGGGGACAATTTGATAGAAAGTTGTATCTCAACAAGCCCATGGAGTCCTCTCTTCAAAATAATCAGCTTTTGGCCGTGGATGTCACACAGTGCAGGTCTGTAGGCACCTCGAGGGTGAGGTGCTGCTACCAGGACCGGCCATCCAAGGGGACCAAGGTCGGGCTCGCACCGTTCTGCTGCAGGAAGGGCTGAAGCGACAGCAGGGGGTGAGTTTCAAATGCTGAGCAGGTTGGAGGGGAACATGTCCAGTGTTGGATTGCATCTCTAAAATAAAGACATTTTACTCCTCCTTTTGAAAAGAGCATGTAGGTATATTAATTATTCTATAAAAACCTTCCACCTGGCAGCGGGAATTTAGTGCTCCGGAGAGAGCATCAGTGGAGATCACTGCATGCTCCTGAAGCAGGTATCAATTCTGTGACATTAAGAAGTTACATCCCTCTCTGTTTCTAAGCAGAAATTTCATCTGGCATGTGGGAAAAAAATGGTCTGTATTTAGAGGATTTTTAGAAAAAAGGGGGCAGGCAGTCTTTTACAACAACTGAATTTATAGGCAGCAAATAGACTGATGTTTCATCTTTCAGATTTTTAAGCATTTCTGAGATTCTAATTTCTATTTTAATAGCATTTTCTGATAAATTATTAAGTGGCATATGTAATGAGAACTGTAATGTGGGTAAAGAAATTATTAATAAGGAAATAATAGTGATGTATCAGGGAAAAAATACTAGATTTGAAGGAATTTTCTTAGCTAGGTTTCATAAAAATAAATCTGATGAGTAAATTTCATTAATGTTTTCCCCAAGCATCAGTGTAGGAGTATACTGATGACCTGCAATTGGGAAGCATTATAGGAAAGTGCAGGATCTGGATGTTCCAAAAGAAGAATACAATAATCGCAGTAGCAGAAGTGGCATGAAATGAAATAGTTCAGAAGATAAGATCTTGCAATATTTAGGGAGAAATAATCAACATTAATAAGCATTTTGGCAATAAACTGGAGGTGAATGGGTCAGAAGCGGTGAAAGCCAGGGGTGCAGGAACACATCACAGGAAGTTTGAGCTAGACGCTGTGTCAGTGCAAACATTTGTGGGGAGACAAATATTCATCCTAGCAAGATGCTGGTGGGACCTCATAAATCTGATTTAGGATAGCATAAACAGCCTACAGATTTAAGAGAAAATTCCCACCCATCTAAGCAATAAGGCTCTGGATATGCCTTCCAAAATGAGGAGTTTAGGCAACCTGGTGAATGTTTACAGCATTTGGTACGTGTATTATCAGGTTGGCAAAGACAGCAGACCGTCAAACTGGAGTCCGCAGGGCTCCTATCATTATAAGGCTGCCCCGTCTTTGAGGGATCCTGCAGAAAGAAGGGCAGGAGTTGTCCTGGGCCAAATGAACTGTGCCGCAAAGATGGAGAAGACTTGGATGCTCTAGGTTAATCACTGCTGGTCTGCAGTGTTCTCATCTCTGCCCAGAGAGAGGTTTTAATGCAGCATCAGCTCAGGACAGAATCAAGGTGAGTTTATAAGTACTTTCCTGTGTGGTGGTGATCTGTCTATCTATCTACCTATCTATCTGGCTGTCTATCTATCTATAGGTCAAGAGGTTTCATGGAAAACCTTGAGATGCCTAGGTTGCAAAGAAGCCATTACTGCTTCAACAGGGGGCTTGAATACTCAAATATGCCATGTTAAAATTTGTAAAACACCTTGAATTTCTTGTACCCATCCTCCCTTGGAAGTGGCAAAGTCAGCAATAGGCTCTCAAATTCACAAAAACAACAATCCTTGTGCAGTGCCTTGGGAGCTGCAAATCTTTATAGTAGAGTAAGCTGAAAACCAAGCGCGGGCTGAGCCTAGGCTTGAAGCTCTGAATCTTGCAGTCTTCCCAAGCAAGCCATCTCTCTGGCCTGGAATACAACTCCTCAGGGCTGAAATCTCCTCAGAGACCCACAAGACTCTTCCTAAAAGAGCAGCTGAACAAAGGTCAAGCCCAGAAGGGAGGAAAACAAAAACAAAAACAAAACCTGAACAAGAAACTCTAAAACCTGTGGGAACAATCACAGAAGGAGAGGAAGGAAGAACGTTTCCTGGAAAATATGGAACCTCACTGACCTGACCTTTAAATCCAGCACAGACACCCAAAGTCAGTCCTGTTATGTCAGAAAAATTTAATACGGCAGAAATGGAGAGGAGAAAGAAAAACAATAATTAAAATATTGAAGGAGTGCATGATAGCAATCTGCTTTGGGTCATGCTTCTCCTACATTCCCGCCATGCTGTATGCCACAAGGATGCTGTCTGCAGCAATTCCTGTGACCAAGCTGCTTGTGTTTCTAGATTGACCAGGGAAGACAGGGGAAATGGATGTGAAGCGCTTAAGTAAGTGCCTTGTCCTGGGTCATCCAGGAAAGGAGGAAAACTCTGGACACGCAGCTGAATGTGGCCCACAAAAATGTGTAGGAGCCCCCCACAATTTGGTCTTCTAAGCACATGAGATTGGAAGAGAGCTCTAATGCCATGTTAAATGTTGATTCATATGTGGCTGTAGCCGCAGCGCCCTGCGGGGTGGTGTATGCTGCATGTCTGAGGTGTCAAGTCGGTCTGTAACTCATGCTAATGCTCGCGAATAACAGAAGTCATCTGCTAGAGACCAGCCGCGACGCTGTGACACGGGGCCGGTGTCATGTCCTGCCGGCTGCGAGCGCGGCAGCAGCGTGAGTCACTGACTGCTGGTGGGAAGAGCCCTCCCGGGAGGAGCGTTATCGGCGCTCGCGGACCGCAGGGCTCGGCGTCGCGGCGCGCCGGGACGTGCGCGCGCTCAGCTGCCCTGCCGCAGCGCCCCAGCAAGGATCTGCTCCCAGTCTGGTTCACGCCAACGGTAAACACCTTCTGCCTCTGATCACAAGTGGCTTTAAAAGAGCAGAAAAGAAACAGAAGAAAAAGAGTGTTTTGTTATCTCTTTTACTGTTGTTTGGTTTTGGTTATTCAAAGAATGAGGAATATTTTCTAGCAAATAGATGGAATTTTAAATGTGTGTCAGATGTTTAGGCCAGATGCTTATTGAGTCAATGGATCATTAGCAATTGAGAAATATTTGCTCTCTCCACGTGTTGCTGACATTAGGAGAGCTTCTGTTACGCTGCGTTTGGAGGCAGGAGCCGCAGGAACAGAGTCGGGTTTCCATGAGCCCTCTCCATAAGCAGCACCATGCCAGTCTCTCTCCTTCCTTCCTCTCTGTCCATCTTCCTGCCTTTTGAGCAGCTGTGTATTTTCCTTATACAACTCTGCATTTTCCCTCAGCTTCGGACAAGTTAGTTATTTTGAGTTGAAGTGGTTCATTTGGCAAACACAACTGGGCAAGCTTCAGTTCTATAGGACACGAGATTTTGATCACGAATCAGCTGCAAGATCTATAATAATGTAAAGGGAGGGGGAATGTCTGAGGTATGTGAAAACTACTGAGGTTTGGGAGATCTGTTTGATCTTCCTAACTCAGCAACAGTTTTCATGAATAATTATTAATTTCTATCTGCCTCATTTTCCCACTCACGTGAATTGAGGGCAATATCTGCAGCATTTCAGAGTAGCTGAAATTTTAGTCCATCCATGTTTAGAAAATGTTTAAAGGAAGACAGTTGTAATCTGTAAGTGTATTTTTATTGTCCTAGCCAGGGCTGCAGACAAAAAGAATGTTTTTTGAAACATCCAAATAGTCTTTTAAAGATCTTAATATTTATTTATATACATTTTACAGTCACCTTAAATTTCTCAGGTCCTTGATGGTTTCTTTTGGAGATGCTTTGGGAGTTAGTACATCTAACTGACATCTGTTTAAATGGAACTGTCTGTGAAATTTTGGCTGAAATTTGCTTTTGGGTTATCAAGAGCACAATAGGCTTAAGGATTCAGTCAACAAGGAGAGCAGCAAGTATTATATCTAACTATCTTACTTATTTAGTTCTGTGGATGGTTTCTGGATGCTGTTTCATATAACTATTTCCCCAAAGTTTCCAATATAACCATTTCCACAACAAGAAATCATGAAAGAGGTAGATGTGTGCCAGCTGAAAATTCCCCGTTGAAATGCTGTGGGGTTTTGGTATATTTTGTTGTAGGTGCTTTTCTCTGAGCTCATGCACGAAGCAACCTCTCCCAGTCATCACCCCAGACTGGAACTGGACCAGAAAGGAGAGGCTAGACAATGCAGAAAAGTTGACGTTTTGAAACTATTTCCACATATTTAAACAAATCTATTACCTGTTTGAATACCTGGAAGTACTCCAGAACTTCAACAGTTTATAATTTTCTCTCGTCTAATTCCCCTGGTTATTTTCCCAGGCCTCGTAACCGCCAGCTTGAAATGTTCCCATTTGGAAAGCTTGAAATGGTCCCCATTTTCATGCTGTCTTTATCCCTGTGGTAGCACGGCTCGTATTTTAGCGTCACTGTGCAATGTCTCCATCCGAAAATCTCGCCTTCAAGATTCAGGTCGGCAGGATGAAGGAAAGCCCCAGACCCGAGACTAATGGGAGTGAGAATCCTCATTTTGGGGACAGACTATAAAAATTGACTATCATGGCCATCGGAGCAGAATATTCAAAGAATTAGATTGTGTTCCTGACTTAGAGGAGGATGGGACAGTTTGGTGACTCAACCAAGGAACGCTTGCAATGGGTAGAAGGGAGCAGGCTCTTGCGCAATGTGCAGGCACACGACAGCTTTTGTTGCAACGGGAAAGCACCGAGGCCTGCACTGCTTAGAGGGATTTAGAAGAAACTTGATATATACGCACAAGTGCTCGGGGTATTCACCTAACAAGCCAAATTAAAGAAAAAAAGAATGCTACAAGGGTTGACAACTCTCATTCTTTTGAGCTATAAACCAGTTTCTTGTTGTACCTTTCATTCTCCTCTCTCAGTAAAATGCTGATCCACGTGGCCAGGTGCGATGTCAGAAAGTGGGTCCATGTCAAGCAAAGGCATTGGCCGGTGTCCAGGGGGCTTCAGTAAATAATGGAGTACGGCAGCAAAATATGACAGAAAGCCAATGTTACTGACTGCAAATATATAAAATATCAGTTTGGCCATGGGCCAAAGCTATTTTACACACAAATCTCTGGCCCTTGGATAGGATGAGGGAAGGGGAATTTCGTTCCTGTCATAATATTAACCAGACCTGCTTCCTAGTCATCACTGAGCTTACCCTTTGAGCTTACCCTTTTGTCTTTTGCCTTTCAGATGTGGGGTTTTTTTTCCTATACGATGATTTTGTACCTACTCTCCTAAATCTGCAAATGATAACCCAGCTGCAGGTTGCTAGTTTGCAGCTGTGCGTAGCAGACAACACTTTTCTTCTATCCTCCGGTATCTACATTTTCTTCTGCTTTCTCTTATTCGCAACGTATACTGCTCACACTGTTAGAGTAAAGCTTAGCATCAGTATCCTGCACAGCTTTCTCCTGTGTTTCTGGATTAATCAAATAACTTTGGACAAGCTTACCTCCTCAAGCCATTTTCCTATGAATGCCTCATGTCTGCAGTCAAATGGGGAAGAAGCTTTGCCATCTTCTGGTTGTTTGTGAAGGAAAAAGGAAATGTAGGCAGGGAGAAGTATTTCTGAATAAGCTCCTGGTTTGAAGTAGCTCTTTGCTGACAGGACAGACAGACTAGAGCATTATCCAGCTACTGGGGTGGTGGGATAGGGGTGTCCCAATGCAGTCTCTGATACCATTAGGAATCTAAGTAATCAGCAACCTTTGAGCTGAGACTATAAAGGAGTAACTGGAACTATGGCTATAAATACTGTCTTGGTTCCAATTTGCCTTTCAGCTCTGCACTATCCTTCTTTCCAGTGACTTTTGCCTCCTGCAGTCTGTAATTTGCATTCTTGAGATTACACTTTGCTGTGAAGTCCCATATGTGCCTCATGAGCACTTTCTTTTTGCATTGGAGCTCAGTATTCCCCATATCTGCCGCTTCTCTGCACCTTCTGTGCATTAGGGCTCTTTTCCCCAGAGGAGCATCTTCCTCACCCCAGAAGCTTGACTTATGCCTGGGAGAATGACGCCTATCACTCAACGTGAATATTGTTCCATTCAGGTGATAATGACCGATGTGGATATTTCTTTTCCATTTTTGTTGCTTATAGCTGGGTTACATGATATGAGGATGTAAACCCTTTCTTGCTCACGCTGCTGATTTTCCTGCCTCCCCCCACTTCCCTCGTGCCTGCTTTCTCGATCCTTGGAGAATTACGGACATGCTTTGTCGGTGTAGTTACAGCCTCCACAGAGGATACACTGCTATGGCTCTCGATGATCCCTTTTTGACCAGTACTCATAAACATTAGTAGAGGCCAGACTGGAGAAAAAAACCCTATTCTGCTTGAAAACCACTTTTATTTGCATTTTCTTTTAAAAGGTATGTAGAAAATTAGTCATTCATGTGTGAGGAGAAAAGCTAACATCCCTGTAACCAAGCAGTCAAATGCTCTATATACCTGGGCAAACAGGTTATAGAAGCTGCAATTAACCACCTTTGACTGAAAAGTAACTTAGAGTTTTCAACTTTCACGGCCACTTGATGGTGTTTGCAAAGCCTTCCTAGAGCATATGGTAACCTTTACCTAGCACAAGCCTTCAGGAGTAAGTGCAAAATCTCTCTCAGGGTTCTGCATGGGACATATGGTTAATATTACACTGCAGCTTGGTTCTTGTTTGTTTGTTTGTTTTTGTGTTAGGTGCATCTGAGTCCATCAGCTCTCATCCAATATCAGTTTTAGGGCTGCCTGAAGAACTATATTGATATTGAAAGACAAAAGCATCTCATTTGCAAGGCAGTCATGCAGAGGGTTCTCATTATGGCTCATTATGTCAGGCTTTGTGCAAATATTTTCAAAGAACAGGCTCCTGCCCCACAACGTGCTCACAATCTGAAGAAATGCAACAGAAAAAAAGGGCAGGAAACCGAAGCACCAAATAATAGTGAAGTGGCTTGTAAGAGATGACATGGCCCATGAATGATGGAGCCAGGAATAGATCCCAGAAATACTGGGCCCTCCTGCCTCTCTCACCCATTATGTTCCCAGGACTGATTTTTATTTTAAATGTTTGTGAAACATCTGCATGTATAAAAGAACAAATCATAAACCAACTGCGGCTCACGGCCTTTCTGTTCTGTCATTCGCATTGTTTTAAGACCAAGGACCAGGGAGCAAAAGATCTGTTAAGCAACATCCCATGGGCAATATAAATTTCCTGAGAAAATAATGTGACTTCGTCCTATCTGATTCCTGAAAGGCCTTCATCCCTCGTAGGATGGTACGCGCTTGGTGTCCCAACATGTTCCTGGGAAGAAATGCTGTGCTGGGCTGACAGCGGAGCCCAGCTGTGACGCTGGCAGGACAATAGGAAGGGGATGAAGACAGCGGGTGTCCTAGTCAGCTTGCTGCTGTTTGGACACTGTCTTTTCTTCTGCGACACTTTAAAGCAGACAAGCAGAGCTGTATGCAAAGTTAAGCAATTCTCACATGTGCCAGGCCCTCAGAATGGGCACGCCGTACCTGGGCCTCCTTATTTAAATTGTTGATTTCACACGGCGCCTCACCCTGCACTTTGACAACTGTTTATTTTGGTCTTCTACTCCCCTTAAATAGAGCATGGGGATGGTCAGATACGCAGCGCTATCAAAGACCCAAATCAAGCAGGGTCTTTGATCCGAATCCATTACATAAGACAGACACGGGAAGGCTGGGAATGGAAGGAGCCCCGAGGTAACAGGGAACTGCCTTACTAGTGCCGAGGAGAAAAGGTTAAAGGAACCAGCGCTGCCCGTGCTGCCCGTTTCCCCAAACTCCCTCCGCATGCAGAAAGCGCGGCAGGGGCAGATGAGCATCTCGTGCTGCCCAGCAGTCAGTTCACAGCTTGGAGCATTTGAGCAACTCCCTTTTTATCAGCACCCGAGGACCTTCTGCCTGTCGCTTCCACAGCTGATCTCATCCCATCGGTGCTCTCATGGACTCCGGGAGCTCTGTCCCTGTGTAACAAAAGCAGGAGCTCTGGGCACCTCACAAAGTCAGGCTGTGGGTGCTTCCAATAAGCATCCCCACACTGAATGACCCAAATGAAAAGGGCTCTTTTGGAAATGTGAAATCCCAGTGCCCTTGCCCGAAGCTACACCCAGGCAGTGGGACATTCTCCCTGCTGCACGGAGCATGAAGCAAGGCGGCTGCAAGTGCAGAGAAAGTGCTGATGTCTGCCACGCAGATAGTTGTAGCATTGGAAATCAGTGTTCTCACAAAATACATATCTAAAAACTTCTGCATCGTGCACCGGGAACGGCTCTTGCAGTGGTGGTTGAATCGCTGCTGGGAAAGGAGGTTTTGGCAGCTTCCTCCCACCCTCCATCTCACCACTAAGGTGAGGATCAAGGCTGAGACCAGGGCTCTTCTTCCAAGCCCTGGTTACGAAGGCCTGGCGTATGATGGAGACGTTCACAGTGCGGGGGGCTGCTGAGGGGATGAAGGAGGGAGGAAGGGCAGTGAGGTGCACTCTTGGGTGAATGCTGTTTCTTTTTAATTTCCAAATCACATGGAAAACAAAAGTCTCCCTGCCTGTGACTGTACACCTATTTAAAACATTGGGATAAGCAGTTAAAAAACGAGTGACTAAAAGTAAACCCCTTAGGGAAGGAGAGCTGCAGTGGCTTTAGACTGGTCTTTCCTTAATAGCTCTGAGTGCCCAGCAGATTCCACTGAAGTCCCAGTTAAAACATTTTTTTCCATTTGCTCACATGCTGAATTATGGATGCAAAACCCAGCTCCTGGACCTATTTTTGTCCCCGTGAACAAGTGTAACAAAACAAAACCTAGTAAAGAGATTTATGTGTCATTTGCCTTTCTTTGCTAGTGAATAGATTGAAAAAGACCTTTTTTTTTGGGGTGCTTCTTGGTCAGGAGGGGCTCACATCAGGCCCAGCAGCAGGGGCTCCCTCTTCCCAGGCTGTCCTGGAGGATCGCGTGGAGGCTGCGAGCGGGCAGCCCTGGTGCCCCGGGCTTGCAGTTGGCGCGTTAGGCCAGCAGGAAGTGGTGCCGAGCTGTCCAGACCCCGGGGAATCCCTGCGGAGCCGGAACGTGTCAAGGAAGAAGCGACTGCAAGAGCCCTGCTCACCACCCGGCCTCTTGATCTGCAATCTCGCCCATCCGAGCTGTGCCCTCATGCAATTTGAGAGGAAAAACAAAAAAAAAAGGCCAAGTTAAACATCCTCACTACCAGCGCATCTCTGAAATCTTACTGCAGCTTTGCCAGCAGTTTCTGTGGCTTCGGTGAGCACTCCTGGTGATTTCAGGCGGAGCGTCACACTTTATCATTACTCATTAATTAATACTAACCTGCGAGGTGGCTGAGCGGCGCAGCCGGTACCATCCGAAGCCCGCCCTTCCCCCCGGCCCCCGCCGCTTCTCGGCCCATCCCGGCCTGCCGTTTTGTTCCACCTTTTGTTACCATCTGTATATGGTTAGCCAGAGAATGTTTATTATATAATTTAGTTAACTCTCGCATTGCGAGCCTGCCTGTTTGATGTGCCCTCCTTTTAATGCAAAGCACACCATTACTAGTTAATGATCATGAACTGTCATCACAGTCACTTTGAAAAGGTGACAGTGATGGATGGAGCCAGCGGCTCCCAGGGAGGTTGATCACTGAATGGACAGTAAAGTTTATTTAAGCCCGGGCCTGATAATGGCTCTGCATATTTCAGATGGGTTGTTTCCAGTCACTTCTGGGATAGCAGACATTCCCGAAATGATGCATCCCCCTTCTCGCTCCCGCCCAGCTTCGCCCTGTCATACGATAACAGAAAAATCGCCCCGCGTTTCAGCATCTGCCGCTGGGGCGGCCTGGCCTGCCTCGCTGCGGCTCTTCCGCTGGTAAGGGGGGAAGTCCCGAGGCAAACACTGAATTTGGAGGGAAAAAAAAACTTTTGCGGGCAAAAAGGTTTTGGTTGGGCAAAGCCAGAGATGAGGCCCGTGCATGGATTCAAGCTGGTAGGATTGCAGTTGCTTTTCTTTCAAGGGTATGGCAAATCAACACTATATATATATATATATACACAAATATATATATTTTATAAATATGTATATTTATATATATATATATATGGATAGATTTTTCTTTCACAGTGTCTAACCAGGGATCTAGCTCCTGTCATAGCCAACACAGGTAATTCTGCATTTTGGGGAAGGCTGAGCCTTTCCCTTGGACAAGACGTTGCCCAGGAGGGCATCAGCTTTCCTGCAAATGGCTGTGAATCCTCCCGCTCCCTCTCCCGCACGGACCCCCCAGGGAGGGCACTTAGAGCCTGTGCCCCCTTGGCAGCCCGTCCCCAGCTGGGGCTGGCAGCCGGCTCCCGCGGGCAACCTGGCGCTATGGGGTTGGAGCCTCCAGGTCCCAAGATAAACAACCGCGCCGGTGAGAGTGACCAGCGTTGGGTCAGGCGAAGGGTCGCCCGCGGGTCAGGCTGCCCTGCTGCCCGCATATTTCGGTTGTGTATTTGCCTCCAGCGCGCGAACGCGCCGTGCGCCGCGAGGCTCCGCGCGCCCACGGCAGGAGACCCCAGGACGGGACGGCGGTTCTGAGCAGGGGGACAGCAGTGGGAAAACAAGAGTGGGACTTTTCTGCTTCTTTATTTTATTATTTATTTATTTATTTATATTTTTTAAGCTGTGCCTGTTTATTTTTGAGCTGCTCCAAGCCCCTGCCAGGTTGCACAAGCACAGAGAACAACTCGCCAAAATGTGAAGGGGACACGAGCCCTGAACTCTCATGGCTTTTGTGTCCTTAGAAGTTCAGTGTTTCGAGCTCTTCCATGCAGGCAGCAAGACCTGAGATTCCCCCTTTTTTTGTTATTTCTAAAGCTAAGATGCAAAAAATACTGGTATATGAAGAAAAGACACCAGCAGAAAATTAAAGGAGACCTCACTGGTGTCAGCAAAGGTTTCTCAAGGGGCAGCAGTGCAGACTACCGTGGTCTGCAGCAGCTCTCCAGAGGCAGCTGCCCTTGGCACTCAGGTCCAGCATGCTGGGTGGAAACAAGGCAGTAATTTTACCAGTTATTAATATGATTTTAGCAGGCAGTACAATGAAGAATCCCAACTGTCTCACAGAGTGTGAAGAAAATTACCACTGAAGGCAGACCTATTTTTCCAGACCTCAGGAAACCCTTTTGTTCTCTGTTGCTTTCTGTGCATTAGCTCTTAAAAAAAAAAAAAAAAAAAAAAAGTGTGCTGCAGTTCATTTTCCCTTCAGTTACAAGCATTTGTTTTCTGGAAAGCCTCTGTAACAACCCTAATTCGCATGTCTCAGAGTGAGCTTACCATGGGGAAGAAGGAACTTTTTCCTGCCCTTACCAGGGGCTGCCCAACCTGTTATTGGTTACCAGCCTGCAAATCTTGCTCCATGTTTTGCCCAGGTGGAGAACGTCTTGTGAGCGACTGGGCGTCTGGCCTGTCCTCAGGGCTCACCTGATCCTCTGGGATGATCCTGTCCAGCCCAGGCAGCTCCTTGGGCAGGGGCTCACACACAGAGGACGAGCATCCTCGCAGCTGTCCTGTAAGGGCCTGGATGAGACCTTCTTGAAAAAAATTCCATTTTGTGGACAGAAATGAGCTGTTGTAGCTTGGGTAGAGCGGCAGCCTGAGGGAAAAGGGTTGGGGAGCTTCTACACACACAGATGTCTGAAACAATTATACCAAGAGCATCTGCTGCTGGTCGTGAATGTTTCTGCACCGGGGCTGCAGGATGCTTGGTAATGTTTCCAGGCTTTCTCCGCATTAAAAGGTTGAGGAATCTGTCACCCAGCAGGAGCTTCTGGCTGGTGTGCTCATCTCTAGTAGCAATATGGCCCGCTCATAACCAGAACGTGTCAGGCCTCCTCTCCATGAGAAAGTTGTGTCAATCACAGCAAATAAGGACTTGCCAAATAAGGACAAGTCCTCAGCAGTGCCAAGCTTTGCTTTCAGAGCAAAATGGGGGCATTGCCACCAGGGACACCCGCTGACCAGCCCTTTTACACGCTGACAGGGCTTGCTCTGTTGGCTGGGTCTCTACACCACTTGCTCCGCTGGTATCTCAGACAACCCGTAATCACTCACATTTCTGGGGTAGCAGAAATGAAGGAAAACTGGCATCCCTGGCAGAAGGAAAACCACTCTTATCTCCAAACCTGCCTCAGGGGCCAAGGGGAGGGAGCGGGAAGGGGACCGTCCTTTAAAATTGGGGCTGTGACATTTTACCCAAGGGCCTGCAAACGCTTAGACGCAGAGCTGCTGCTGCTGCCTGCCAGCCCATTGTGCCGGGTGACAGCTCGCTCTGAAGGCTGCTTGCTCGGAAAGCTGCTTGCCAGGGGGGCGAATGTTGATTGAGCAAATGAGCACAAAGTAGCCCAAGCCGCTGGCTGTGAGCACTACTGGCCTGCTAGTTTTATTTGGGGTATCTATAAAATTCCCCCTTTATTTAGGGCTGAAAAACTGGGATGGATCCCAGGGGGAATTTTATAGTTATTGAAAGGCACCCACACTGGCTGGAGAGGCAAGGTTGATGCATTGCTTTGCCTTGATGGAGATGTCACCCTGGCTGGGCTCACCATGCTGTCTCACCTCCTGCTCTAGTGGTTTTTAGTCCCACTTTGTGCGGGCCACTTTGTGCAAAAGAGTGACTTTGGCTTGTCTGGTTTGGGTGTTGGATCCTTCTCCTGAGACCCTGCGGTGTGTGAGGCTGTGCCCTTGGGCAGGGGACAAGGAGATGGTACCTAGAGGACTGTGGTGGCCGGCGTGGACAAACTCCTTGGCCTTTGGTAGGGAGAAGAGAGATGAAAGTGTTGAGCATTCAAGGAGATGGAGAAACAGTGATCAAAGTGTATGTTGTCTGATCAAGTGACAGTGAGATGAACATTTAAGAGAGATGAAGCACCTGATAAATTAACGTGCATTAAATGGGACCTGGTCTGATGCCACTGGCTGGGTAACTCGTGAGCATGACGCTGTTTGGGTGGCAGATAAAGGCTCGCAGGATGAGTTACTTAGATGCTTTCTCACCTGAATTTGCTGAGGAGATGGGGATCTTCCTGCCTGAAGGCCTCATAGCCATAGCTGTGCTGGTGCCCTCTGCCTGAGGGAGCAGGCTATTTGATTACAGCAGACAGAAGTTTGTAGCTGATGATACTACCACTGTTTTCCCAAGCTGCTGTGAATGCAGCAGAACAAAGGTCATATAAAAGTGAAAAACACCTCTGTTTCCTGTCCTGGTGTTTTGGTTTGCTGAGAGGAGAACGTTACATCTGATGGCTCATAGTTGTGTCCTGGCAGTAACAGGAATGGCTGAGCTCCTGGTGGAGGCACAGGCTCATGTCCTGGGACCCAGTTGGGGCGAGGGACTCTGTGTCCCCCACAGCTTCACACCAGGGCTGCTGAGCTTGACAGTGCCCGTAGTCTGGCAGCAGCTTCAGCTCAAGAGGCTGGTGCAGGGCACTCAGCATGAGGGGCTGGGGTGGCAGGATCTGCCTGAGCTGGGCAGCAGGGCACAGCTTCAGCTGGTGGGTCTGGATGAGGATAATATCTGTGCTGGGATGTAGCTCTTCTACTGCAAAACCCTTTAGCGTTGTACCTGCGTGATTTTGGCGCATGCCAATTGCCACTTTCTGACATGAGGGTGTTGCAGGTGTTTGCAGCAACTGATGCCGATTGGGTTGTGGCTGCTCTGTTTTGAGAGGCCAAAGAATTAGCTGCAGGGACATGAGCTGTGCTTTACTGGTAGGCTTCAGGCCCAGGGAACAGCCCTGGGCCATGTTATTTACTTATGAAGATGTAAATCATCCTTCACTTCCCTGCTAGATGCATACGCAGTGCTACACGAAGCCCGGTGCTTGGTGGTGCCCTCCTCAGCAGGCTGTGAGGAGCGTTGTGCGCAGGTGCCGTCTCCGTCTTGCAGCAAGGAAGTGTCTCAAGGACAGCCCCCTTCTGTGGACACTTTAGCAATTAACTATATATATACACATACATTTCAGTTTTACAATGTGTTGAGTGTTGTTCTCTTGCTGCTCCGCTGTCTTCCCAAAGCAGCCCCTCTCCCTCCGTGTGCTGGGCTTTCCCCGTTCCCGTCCGTGCTGCCTGCGCCCAGGGAGCGGGGAGCAGATCTCCCTGCACTTGCACTCCCCTGGCCTTCGTGCACACACTTCATCCCTCTCCCGCCTGACTGTCCACAAGTACTCCTGCATCACCTCTTTATGAAAACATATCCCCTGCACAGCTTTCGGGAATGCCTCCGAGAGCCACACACGGAGCCATTTAGCCATAGGCACTTGCTCCTCTTACTGCACCAATTGCTCAGGCAGGGCGGCTGCTGGGGGAGTCCTGGTCTCGTCACCTTGGGCTTGCCACATGGACCCCAAGCTGCACTGTGGGTTCCACTGCCAGACCCACGTTTACAGCCTGGCGCTTAGCAGCCATTTTTCTTCAATTTGGTTACTCTTGGTATAAAGGAACGAGAATACAGACTGGACCCACAACCTCCTCCTTTCTACAGCGGTAGAAAGTTCAGTGGGACTCCTCACATGGAAGGGTTTTCGGCATCTCTTCCTTGCCGAGGAAACACTCAGCACAGAATCACAGAATCACAGTATGGTTGAGGTTGGAAGGGACCTCTAAAGATCATCTACTCCAACCCCTCAAGCTAGACTCCACCTAGAGCATGTGGCACAGGGTGAGGTCCAGGCGGATTTTTAAGATCTCCCAGGAAAGACACACCACAGCCTCTCTGGGCAGCCTAGTCCAGTGCTCTGCCACCCTCACAGTATAAAAGTTCTTCCTAACATGGAGATGGAACTTCCTGCGTTTCAATTTTGTACATAATGAAGCACCCTTGGGCATGGGGATCAAAGCACTCCTGCCCCCGTTGGCGCGTACGTACGTAGAGCACCCAGCTCCAGCATGGGACGTCTACACAAAGGGAGCCTGTGAGGCTGCGCAGGCTGCAGTTATCAGCATCTGGGGCAGGAAACTGCCCACATCACAATAACCTGAACCCCACCTTATGTCAGCAAGCCCTACAAACACCAGGACTCAGCCACCGGCTTTTGCACAGCCTGGTACTGTACACCGTAACCAGCTCACATGCTGAGCGGGCGGAAAAACAACACGACTGGCCCGTTCTGATGGCCAGCAGATAAACGCTCGCTCCACTCAGACGGGTATTGTTTCCTTCCCACCGGCCTTCTTTCTACCGCCACCGAGCACACGATAAAGCCCTGGCTTTTTATAGGCTTCTGTTTGAGTTTGGGCCGATTTCAATGCAGTCATTCAAAACGAACATGCTTGGTGAATTGTTAATTCAAGTTCCATGGAACACAGCGGTCAGGAAAAATGTAAAGATCCTTGTTAACCAGTTGACTCCGGACATGAATTCCCACTGCCATTTGCACTAGAATTACAATTACTTTAACTTTTCATGTCTGTTAATTATAGAGACGCGCTGGGAAGGGAGGGATGGAGTATGAGCGGACATAATGAAATATTTTTTGACAGCTCAAAGGTCAAACTCTACCAATTTTGGTCAAACTCTGTCAATACCAACATTTCTCCATCTGCCTCCCAAAGTGGATGGAGTTGTTACTCCAGCCTGAATTCTAGCAAAAATTAAACCAAAAGCTCATTTCAGCTACTAAAACTTAGCAAGATCCGCATATGCATAGAGACAGAAAAGTCCTATGGGACCTTTTAGACCAGAACTCTTGTATTGATTATTCCTTACAACTCTCCTGGTTATTGTGACTGTATTCAGCAATAGCAAACTGGGACTGCAGCCGTGGGCAACCTGCTAAGAGCCTCTGCACTTTCCTCAGCATGATTGGTGGCTGCTCCTCTGGCTGCTCTCAGCTTGAAGAGAAGCTGGGAAAATTCCTGGTCTGCTTGGGTGGGAGCTCATGGAATAACACTGGAGCCCCTTGGAGGAACTGTCCTGCAGGTAGTATAACTGCTGACAGCCCTTTTCCTGTACACGCTTCCCCTGACTGGTGCTTCCTGCATCATTTTAAGGCCTAGTCCTCTAACAGATCTTTGCAACCCAAGCTAGCATTATCGAATACTTGCCTATCACCTACAACCCTCGACGTACTCTTATGCTCTGGAAAACACTGACCTTCTCTCAATACTGACCTGAGAGGCTAAAGTGACTTCTGTCACCATTGTGGTTTCATTTAGCTGCATGTATCTTCAAGTGTGAGATCCTTCGGATCACCTTAGTTTTTCATCTCTCAGATGTTGCAACGTCTGTAGCTCAGACCTCATTCCCTACGACAAGCCCATTTTTGTACTGAATTATCTACAGTATCTCTGTATTATTTCTGTATTATTCCTCTGCTTACAAAGTGATTTGTGCCTGCTCTGCTCTTCTTTGCAGTATTCACTGTTCTTCTGTATACACCAAATCTTTGCCTTCCTTGTGTGAAGAGGTTAATTTGGGTTGACTGAAATATGTAATGGGGACATGGGAGAATCTTCTGTCCTTGTAGTCATGTGTTTCTGCTTTTTTTCCCAAAGCCAAACAATACAATACAATTGGGAAAGACACAACAGGCTGGGCTCTAGCGCAGTACAAAGTCTCCTCTCCGTCAACACAGTCAGCAGTGCTACTTGTCAACATTTAGTGTGCCTAAAGGTTTGGTTTGCTGCTGCTGTTCATACTGTGGAAACAACGAAGACAGCCTCTCAGCTCTGGGAATATTCAAAACTCAAGTGAGAAACAGCTTCTGGCCTGAGGAACTTACAGTTCTGCTAGACAAGATAGATATAGGCAGGGAGAACAGTCATGGAGAAATCAATGCCAAAGCTAGGAGTAATTAAATCCAGGTTTCTGCTCATGAAACTCCAGGGCTCTAAGCGGCTCACTGAATTAGGCAGCAAATGTAAATAGAAGTTTTTTATGGCCTATTTTATTTTATAAATTATTTTTTAAAAAAATTTTTTTACATTCCTGATTTTTTTTTTTTCATTGTACTTCTGGCAATTTTTTTTTTTTTTTTTTTTTTTTTTTTTTTGCTGCAGCAGCTACTCAATAAATGAGTACATTTGAGCTGAATTGATGACTCTTCATTTAAAATCTTTCTCAAATGTTGCTCCCTTATTTCTCTCAGTGTGCCGTGAGCTGCTTGAGGGATGGTTTTGCTCTGGCATCATTTAAAACTCTTTGTGGTTAGCATATGTAGCTTGTGAAAGGTGCTGAGAGTCTTTTGCCTAAGAGTTTAATAAAACTGGACACTGACAGTTACTATGGTCAGAGCAAACATCTTCTTCCTCTGAAATATCTGGGAGGTTTGTTATGTGCATGTAGGCACACACATGCCTATACAGAGGCAGAGGCACATGCAAACTTTGTGTCGCAAACTGGATTAGCTCTGTGCAACAAAGTCCAGTCCTCAGGTCATTTTACTCCTCTTGCCTTTCTATTGCCCTCCACAGGAGACATACGGTGTCTCTCCTCCTGAAATTACCTGAAAATTTTCCCTCTGAGGTAGAAAGAAACCCTCAGAAAAGTTTTTGGTGTGATCATCCTCCTTGTTAAGTTTAGCATAGGCTTGTAAAGTGCCACCAGGAGCACCAATTAAAGAGCTATGCAATTTGGTTCATGGTTATCTGCAAGGTCAGAGAGAAGTTCAGTCTGTGTTGGTGAAGGCTTTTAGGTTTAGGTCTCATGCAATTTAAATACAGAGCCAGCATGTTAGCAGCAAAAAAGAAAAGCAAAATGTATTAGTCAGTTCTGACTCCATAAACCTAAATCCTAAAGCAGCCCTAGAAACTGCTCCTTTAATTCGCAATATTAATAAAACAAAATCAGTTATGTTTAACGAAAGTTGGCTTTGATGCGGGCCAAGAACGCTCCAAGAGGAGCTCACCACCCTACAGAGTTTCCAAAATACCTCTTGGACTCCCTCTGCCTAAGTGGACTTCCCCGCTGGGGACCTCCAAAGTAGTGGCACCCCACTTGACTGAGACTGGTGCCAGAGGATTTTCCTGCTGGGAAAGTTTCGCCAGGTCTTTACTGGCCTGCGGGCAGCTCTCCAGCCTTCATCCCATCTTATTCCCTCTGTCTCACTCTCTCTCCCTTCCTCTGTCTTTCCCTGCCTTAGTTTATGCAATTACTATTGTAACTAGAGTACTCACTCTCCTTCTTCTCTTTAATGGACCCAGGCAGAAATGTGTCTTACGGTATTTTTAGTTGAAAGCTTGGCAGCCCGGCCAGCCCCTGGGCGTTTTGCCACCTTGAACGAAAAATGTGCATGTGGCCGATAAGACTCACAATGCGCCGTGCGGGAGGCCAGCCCGCGGGGACTGGGCCAGGCGGTGCCTGCTGCCTACCTGCTCCGTGGGGAGAGGAGGGGGCTCGCGTGGGGCTGCCCACCCTGCCACCATCACCACCAGATGTCCCTGACCTCTCCTATATGCTTAAAGCAATGGCAGGAGCAGTTCCCCAGTAACTCCTTTCCTCCTAGTTTACATGAGCAGTGTTGTCCTGCAATGGGCAGTAGCCCAATGTCTGGACACGTGGTGGTGGGACCCAAGCGTGCTGGTGTTCCCCTTGCTTGTGCCGGGCACACACTGGGAACCGTCACACGTTGCCCAAGTATCGTGACTGGCCCTGTTTGCTTGGAGCTGTTGTGTGCTGATGTGTCAGACAAAATATTTGCAAGTGGAGATGGCCTGCCGTGGTGGCTTGCAGCTACAGTCAATAAGGAATTGTTGTGGGATTTTAGTTTGAAAAACAAATATCATGGTAGGCTAGTATTTTAATACCTAATTTCCCCGACACATTTCTAGGTCTACCTCTTGCGAAAGAAATGGCTAGAACAAAATTAAACAGGCTGGGAAATGTTTGCAAATTGCTGCTCTCATGGAGTAAGGCTTTTGGAGAAGGAGGAGATTATCCAGCCTTGCACTCCTTACAGCCTTCGCTTGCCTAACCCAGACTTGTGATGGCCCTAGCTAACTCCTAGTCAAGAAAGGGAGAAAAACTGCCTTTCCTTATTCTTTAAGAAGCATTTTCAGGGATAGCATAGAGGCTCTAAATAGTCTTCAAATAGGCCTATCTTGTCTATTGACACCAGAGGGAGGATATCTGGCTGGCCAAGTGAGGGACTGACAGCTGTGCCTACATTTTCCAATCCACACTGTCAGTTAAGAGCCCAGACCTGTAATGACCGGGCCGAGGAAGCATGCATGATCTGTCTGCCCCTGGGCAAACGCCTCAGTAGTCTTTCTTTACAAAGTGCAATAACTTCCAAAGGAACGGTGCTGGCGCTTTGGACAGTTTGGGACAGACTGGTGTTTTGGGCAGTTACTTAGGAGGGAACGCACTAACGACATGGTCTCCCGCTGCTGGGGTGAGGGCTGTAAGGGCTGTAGTGCTGTGGGGTGCTGGCGAGTGTTGGAGAATGCCGCAGTGCAGCAGCACAGAAACCAGCAGAGGGCCTGGAAGAGGCCTCCAAACAGGCCTTCTCCTGCCCAAGGCTAGGCCAATTGTACAGGCGTCACTGGTGAGGGGTGTTCTTATATTGCTCTTAAGGACATCCTGTGCCCCCTCCTCCTGTTAAAAAGGCCTTCCACACTGCCCATTATGAGCAGGGGAATAGATTTGTTCCGTTCTTCATTTAAGAGCTGTTTAATTTAGCTGAAGATCTTTATCATGTCCCCATCAGTCTTCTTTTTTTTGGCTTACGCTATCCAATTCTTTCAGTCTTCCTGTCCAGGTCATGCTTCCAAGACCTCTCCTCATTCCTGGGGCTGTCCCTGGACTCTCTCCAGCGGGGTCTTTCCTCAAATGCTTTGCCCAAAGCTGGACAAAATATAACAGCAGCAGCTGTACCAGGACTATACCTAACAAAAGGGTAATTCCTCATGGGCATCCTCTTTATTCCTTTCAAAAAGATGTTTGCTTTTTGATTTTTTTTTTTTGGTAATAGTGTGATTCATATATTTTTTTCTACAGAACTGCTACTTAACCAGCTGTTTGCATCCTGTATTTGTTAGGCTGATTGTTCCTGCCTAATTATAGATCTTTGGATTGATCCCTATTGAATTTTGTCACATCATCTCTCTAATTCATCAAAACAATCTCTCTCTCTTTTTTTTCCCCTGTAAATTTGATCCTGCCTCCCAGGGTACCTACAGCTGCCACCTCACAGTCCTGGTTTATGCTGTATGCATGGTCATGAATGATGACCAGAAAGAGAGCTAGCTCAGCTGTTGGGCCTGTTTCTCACCAAGGTCTCTCCCTATTTTGACCATAAATCAACAATAACTCCTCCTTGGATTGTATTATCAAAACATTTTTGCACTGAAACTGTATTTTTTATTTTGTTTTGCTTGAAGAAAAGCACATGAGAAGGCACCAAAATCCCCTTCAGATAGATGCCAAGCACTGTAGCTCTGCTAAGCAGATAAGGTACTGCTGGAAAGTTAGAAAGAGAACTGGAAAGATGCATCAGTGAAGAAGCCTATGGGCTTTAGGTGTCCCGAAGCTCAGACTGCTTATGCCTTAAGAAACAGGTAGCCTACCTGCCTGGAAAAATCTCAGATATCTCATGGGCTTACTGGCACTTGGGCAGAGAGCTAGAGCACCCAGCCTTGTTGCGCTTACATGAGAGTATTAAGGCTTGCTCTAGCTACCTACTTCTGCTTGGTGGATCCAGTCCTTGCAATGCAGCTCTTCTGGCTGGGCCAAAGGGAACAAACTCACCCTAGATGGAAGTATTTCAGTTAACCAAGTCTGGAGGGGCTGTTTCATATGAAAAAGGCTCTCTGTGCCTGTGGACTGAAGCTCTTCTTTTGGAAAAAAAGAAAAATATTTAATGCTTAGAATCTGTATCCCACCTTACCAACAGAAACAACTATATAGAGACTGCAAAGTACAGCAGCCTGCAAACCTTGTGAGCAGGGATTTGAGTGACCACTGGCAGACTACATTGATGGGTAGATGGTGGGTTGCTCGACAAGCTGCGAGTTTGAGTTACCGTGAAAATTGTATCTCGCCTTCTCCTCACCCGTTTCGGGCATTAAAACCTTGAAGAGGTACAGCACATAGAACAAAGCAGAAAGCAATAGGAGAGCAGCAAGGTCACACATCTGCTGCTTTCCACACTTTCTTATCTCTGACATCACAGGCCCCAAGGTCTTTCTTCTCATTAAAACAGCTGAATAATTGCAAGCTGTACACAAACTGACTAAACCTGTGGCCTTCTGCTTTAGTCATAATACAGCTACGTCTCGCAAGGGAAGAGATTCTTCGGCTAGACAGGGCAGAGGGGCTGAAGAAATAAGCTTACTTTGTGCAAATCCAGCGGGAAGCTTTACCTACAGCACTGTCCTCTGAGCTGACATGTTGCAGGACTTCCGTCAAACAGGAGCATCAGAGGTCACCACCAACGGCACTGCTGGGAGTGCTGGGAGGTGACTCCATCGTGCCTGATGGAGACATGGGGCCAGCTCTGGGGTGACCACAAGGACTGTGGATATCTGATGTGTAGTGGGCGACCTGGTGCCACCTCCACTTGGGGTTAGCTTTGTTACCAATAGAGAAATAATAGACCAGAAACAAAGCCCAAGGATGGGACAGGGAGATACTGACTGGGAGAAGGGTGGAAAAACAAAAGATATGGCTTGGTGTGGGTGCCAGCCTGGGTGGATCTCAGACTTCTGCTCTTGCATCTGGTCCCTGCTCCGTCTTTTGAAGAGCTGCTTCTCAGGCCTGGCTGTTGTGAGCATTCCTGCTCCTATGTCCAGGGCTGCCATGCCTTAGGTGGCCATTACAGGAATTTCTGAGGAACGCACCGGCAGCCTTCACTGGTCCTGGTGATACTCGTTAGCAGCAACCCATTTGTCATGATATAATGCAGGACAGATCACATCTGTTTCTGCAGGTTGTGCACACACACCCCTCCCTGGGAATTAGTATTTAGCATCTGGAAATGCAACAATCTGGGAAAGTTAAGAAGAGAGCAAGCGGATGGCAGTGCAAAAATTATGTGCACACTGAAGTGAGTGAGTAAAGATGCTGTGAAGTTGCAAAACTTCTTATGGAAGAATAGAAGCGATTGTGAAAAATGAAAATCAGGAAAGGTTGCTTAACAAGTGGCTTCTGACAGCAGCCATTAACTGAAAGCATTAGTAGTTCTAGTCATTCTTGCATCATGCGTGAAAGGTTGGAGGGCACAAGCAGTGCAACTCCAGGTGTCTCCTGCCCAACGCAGGCCTCACAGCACATCTCCAATTCTTCTCCCTGTAGTGAGCCTGGCAGTGTTTGGAGTTTGGCTGAAATGTATCTAGCAGCTAGGTGTCTACCCTTCTCCTGGCTTACAGCTTATCCTCACTGTTAGAAATGTAGCAGTTCATTCTCATTTTTTTTTTAATCTGGCTTTAGCTTCCAGCTATTCTTGTTGTTTCTATAAAAAAAAAGAGGCCGTTACTGCTTGGCATCATCTTGTGAATGAATTCGCACCATCATCGAGTCAATTCAGCCTTCTTTTAAAAAGCTGAACACTTTGAGGCGATGCCTTTCATCTATATTTTCCTGCACATGCTCCCATTTTCAGCATTTTTGGAAGTGTGGAACCCAGACCAAGAGGCAGTATTGCACTGGTGTTCTTGCCAGTAAGACCCCTTCTCTGCATTTTACTCAGTGGGAACTCATTAAACTCTGAGCAACCTGCTAGAAGCAATAGGGACAGATGAGTATCTTCTTCCTGTAAGGAGGCTGCACAGTTCTCCGTGTGTTCTGTGTTCTTTCTTTTTTTCCTTTTTTTTTTAAGCCTTTGTTTCTTTAAACTCTGAGTCTTGACTACTACCCGAAGTAGGCTGCCAAAGTTGATCAAATTTTCCTCGGAAGTAAGCTATCTAGTAATTTTTTCCTTTGTGACATGTTCTTAGACTAACATGTTGCTTATCTGGTGAAACATTTATCATAGACAGCTTGTGGCACATTGCCTCAGCTCCATCATGCGGTTCCGGGATTTCTATCCAAGTGCTTCGAGATAGAAGAAGATGCTACTGCAAATAGTAAATAGTAAACATTGCTGAAGTGCAAGTGTAATTCCTGAGCGCAACTTTGGCAAAGTCCTGATAAAATAAGTTCTGAATAATGACTGAGAAATGCCAGGATTGTACAGCCACCTGGAATCAGGATACACCAGTGGGAATACTGTGAAGCATCCTAGCATTCAGAGTGGAACCTGTCACAAAACTTATGGGCTCTCTTAGCCAGGGAGTATAGTTTATTTCCAGATTACTAGACCTTTTAAATGGTCTTTTAAATGATCCTTCTTTGGGCCCTACTTCTTGAACATTAGAACTTGTGGTTCACAGTAACTCCTGCATGCAGGAGAAAAACTGGAGAAAAATAAATATGCAAACAAGCAACAGATAGAAGTACAGTAATACCTAGTATAACCTCAAGATGTTTAAAAAATGCCCTGAATGGGCCAATTTTTCCCTTTGAGAATTTTATACATGTCCTGGAAATTTTTCTGTTCTAGTGGTGTTGACTATGTTGAAATAGATCATTTAGACTTTCATAAAGATGAAACTGAAATCTTTCACTTCAACATTTTTCAGCCAGTAGCCATAGGTTCTATTTAGCTACTGACCTAACTTTGGCAGTGAAGTTTTCTGGACTAATCCAAACCAAGCATGTCAGAATATCTATTCTGTGATTAAAAATAAAATAACAATACAACTTCTTTACTTGTTGTCCAAATGGAGGAAAATTTCAGACTGGTAAAATAAGCTACAGATTAGAAATATCTTTTCTAAGTACTGCTAGGGAGAAAGAACAATAATCCAGATCTGTCAGCTCTATTACACAAGGAATATCACTTAGATAAGCCTACGTGCATGCCTATCTGCTGATAACCATAGGTACACCCCTTTTACATATGTACAGCTTCCAACATGTACATATGTAAAAAGCCACCCTGATACACGGGGCTCCCTGTCTCACCAGGGCTGGGTTACACAGGTCTGTCTCATAGGCAGTATTCCTGCAACAGAACCCAAAACAGGCAAAGAAAGTTGTTCAATGCCTATTTTATAATAGAGATCAAGTGCGATGAAAGATAAGGAGGTGCTGAAAATCAACAGTTACCAGTGAATTACTGCAACCAGCTGAGGAGAATGAGACAGCCAGGTTGTACAGCTCAGCCTCTCCTGACCAAAACCATTTCTCTCCTCTTCACACTCCTCTAAACTGAAAACCCTGAAAAATGCAGTGAGCATGAGAGTGTTGGGGATGAATAACCCCAGAAGTACAAACTCACTGGTGGGTCTTAGCTGATGAACAAGGTGGAACTCCCACATAGATTTAGAAGGTGTCCCCCAGTGATCAGACCTTCCAGATTTGCCAACATTTCCTTAACATTTGGCTTGAGGCTATCAGCCTGAATACATTGCCCTCCCACCCCCAAGCATTTCTTCCCCCCATACTAACAAAGCACTATCAGCATTTATTACAGTGTCATGTGTAATGGGTTACAGCTGCCCGGGGCCTGGAGAAGCATGACTTCACATCCTCTATCCCTCCTCCTCTTGTTATGGTTATTCATGTGGCTGTAATACCTTGGGATCTGGGGCTCTGTGGATCTTGGTGTAACACACATGCACTAAGACAACATCACAGCTCCTGGGACGCTTGTCACCTAAGTAGATATGATAGGTTAGATGCAAACTGGCTCTTGTAAGGCCCACATAGTGGGCCAGACACAGATGTGAGCAACACTTCCAGCCTCAGCCTTTTTCCAGGTACTGCTGCAAAGCAAAGCAGCAAGAAGGTTGTCCTGCTAAAGATAACGCTTGTTACATACCCCACTACTGACTACCCCACCTGTGAACCCTTAGTAAGGACTTACAGGCTGTGTCTTGCTTCTCAGGAGGCCCTTGTTCAGAAGCTGTACTGATACTGAGCTGGGTGTCACCCCGAGACCATGGGAGCCTGCAGCCTGAGCAGGAGTAACACCGTGGACTGTGTAGCACTTCTCTGCACAGCATCAAATCCGAACCAGGCACCAGCTGGTGGCAAGGGCTGCTCCATCCCAAGAGAGCCTGGGAGTGAGCTGCAGAGTGGCTGGGATAGTTATAAGAGATGGTTATATATATGAACCTTGCAAACCAAATCAAGCATGTGCTCAAAAAATGAATGGCTTCTTGATTTTTTTAATGTTTTATGGAGGGCAGAGAGAAATTCAGGGTTAGGAGGGATTTCCATTGTCTAATGACTCTGCACCATATGGTTGTTTCTGGAAGCACCCATAGACCCCATGGCTCTCCTTCCCATACCACTGCTATCAAGAACCGCATTTCACGTAGGGAAGCACGGTGGGGATTAGCAAATCCATGAATGCAGAGTGCACTTTTCAGCTCAACTGAGGCTCCCAGAGGCACTTTAATACCAAGCATCCCAATTTAGAGGTGGTGAAAGAAGGCTCAAAATGAAGGCAATCAGGAGAACTAGGCAGAGCAAACTTGCAGACTCTGGAGTTCCAGGCTTGTGTGTCAAGCTGTGAGAACCTGGCTGTTTTCTTGTTGATATAGCCCACTTCTGCAGAGAGAGCGCTGGAGACTGGGTCTGCAGCTCTGATGTATGGTTTTCATTTTCACAAGGAAGATGGAAGAGGTGAGAGGAAAGACGGCCTTATTGGAAACAGGGAGCATTGTGGGCCTTGAGGGAGCAGGAGCAACCATGGGTGACTCCTGAGGGAAGGTCAAAACATGATGTGGGAAACCAAATCCCTTCTAAGTCATCCTTGTACTGGCTTAAGTGTTAAGTAGGACCAGAACAGAGTGGGACAGTGGGAGAGGTAACAAAATGTGCTGGAACATGTCGTGTAGAACCTGCTTGCTTGTGCACACTAGGATTAACCTCCAGACATGAGCCAGCTGAAGAGGCAGCAGGAGACCCTGGAGACTGGGTAGGATCCTGCGAGGGCCTGTTAGCACAGCTGTGTGAAGACAGGTCTTGCAAAAGAGAAGCAGCTGCCAGAGTCGGAGAGGAAAGTCTCCAAATGCAGATGAGGGAGGAGGGGAAGAAGTCTGGCTGTGGCTGAGCGGCCAGGGAAATGATTTCAAACCAGGAGGATAAAATCTGAGTGTAAAGTTACATGTCTCTGACAAAACACTAGAGGGAAATCTTTTAAGTGATGCTTTTCATAGGAAAGATTGTTGCTTTTAAAATAAAAACTGGCAACAGGACCCCCCTCCTAGACTGCTCTGCCCTTTTCTCAATGGAATAGACTCTATTCTGCTATTGAAAGTCGTCTGCTGCTGAGGCCAGACAATCCCAGTAGCTATTGGTTTCAGAAGGACAGGGGTGAGGGTGGTTTGCCACTTTGGAGAAGCAAAGAGTATCATCTGCAGAAGCTAGGCAACGAACCAGAGAGCAAGACATGGCTGGACTCAGGACTATGGATGTTCCTTTTGAAGATTATGGGGCGCAATTTATGTACTGTTTGCATAGTCCAGAGGAAAATGCTTGTAAATTTATGACTCAGTTTGAAAATTGCTCTATTACATGTTTTTCATTTAAAAAAAAATATTTCTGAGAGTCTGAAATTCAGTGCAAGTTCATGTGTTGCGATTAAAAGAGCATTTTGAATCCCCTTTTTCTGTTCTGTAGAAAATCAGTTCAGACGCTCCTTGCAGATGTTTTGGGTGTCCATCTTTTTAACTGTGATCTAAACACATGTAGGTTTTGCAGGAGCAGGAGTTCTGTGGCTTATTTTAGCAGGAGCAACATTATATGTGAGACGTAACTGCAGGTTACAACACAGGTGTGACTGGATCATGCAAGAGGTTTCTGGAATGGAAAATGCAGAAAACTGACTTCTTGCAGAATCTCTGAAATGGAATAAGAAAATAGAAATGAAGAGTAATGCAAAATCTGTCCCTTAAAATTAAGATGTAAAGCAAGAGTAAAATATGATTTATGGCCTAAAAAAAAAGAACCAGAAGAAAAATACCAGAACTCATCTCTAAAGCCAGGTTGTCTTACCACTGTAATCCTGTTATAATTCTTCAACATGATATACTCTAATACTGTCTTTTCCTTGTGACTCCTTGGCTATATTTAAGGCTATATTTAATATTGGCTTGCTCTGCAAATATTTATGAGTGTGAGGTTTAGTGGCATTTCCAGGGTGTTTCTTGAATACATTTTGGGATAAAGCCTGTGTCATGGTTCCTGTAAGCCAATAATGGATAATGGTTTTACAGAGATCAAGCAATTTTGATTACAGTTAAGAAAATAGGTCTTTCCCAACCTTCTCTTTTCCAAGATCCAACTTCTGTTTTCCAAGATCCACAAAGCATACTTTTAAGCCACAAATGTTAATTCTCTGAGGGGAAGCTGTGAAAAAGTGCGGAAGGACACAGGTTGTCCTCATCCCAGGGTTCAGATATGGGCAGCATGGACACCAGTTGAAGCTATGTTTGCATGCCTCCTTCAAGGAAAATTGGACCATAATGTGTAGCTACATAGAGCTATGATTCTGGCTACTTTTTTTTTTTTTTTAACTGATGTGATTTCTGTTATACTAGTTTAACAGGTTGACTGAGATGTTAACTGAGGGCATGTGTGACTGCATCCCAGACGAGTTTAAGGCTAGCCGTGCTTGGAAGCATTTGTCACCTTGGACTGTAGGTGTGCTGGGGCTGCTCCTGGAGCCAAGATGATTCCTGTCTGTCAGATATATCTCTGCCTTGTGGTCTCCTTTGCTTCTGGACTTAAGTTTGGCACAGAAAAGCCAGTTTGGGAATTATTACTGCTGAGATGTAACTACAGCCTATGTTAAACTAGTCCAAACAGGGGATGACTAGTCTACATTATCCACATTGGGGAACTTTTCCAGAATACTGTATTTCTGATGAGCTCTTCATCCCACAGAATAACAGATCTTCATGTAAAATTCACTTTAGTACTGACTGTGTTTTTTTTTTTTTTTCTGAGTACACTGCACATACTGGAAGAAGATTACCCAGGGAATTTTAATTGAGTGGATTTTTTTTTTTTTAATTCAACTTGTGCATTCATTCAAATTGTATTAATGGCGCTTCAGTCAAACCCTCAGCCACTGCCTGCCTGCACACAAGTATTTAGATAAAGGCATGGTATGAGCTGACTAACTGAAACTGGTGCAAGCCTTCTGTAGGCACTAGTGTTCGCTTAATACCTTCGTCAGGAGTACACTGATGTTGCCTACAGTCCTATGCATAACATCTTATTTGAAAGTTAAGTGTTTACCCAAGAGCAATGCATAGCCTCAGTGAGCTCTGCAATGGTTCGGTTGAATTTGTGTTGGACTGAGGTACATGAAATCTGCAACTTTGGGAAACGGGGCTGCTGAAGATTGTGAGCAGGATTGCTCCTTGGTGATAGGGCCTGAATTTGTTCTTTCAAACTTTTCAGCAAGACAGTGTTAATTTAGCTCAAGGCAAACAGAAGTTGCTGTCCTCGTCCCTCAGCGTCATGCGTCCTTGCCCTGTGAGCCTGCAAGCTCATTTGTTTTGCAAAGCACCCGTGGATGCCTGGGAGGGAGGATAAACCCACCCCTTCTGCCCCGAGCCTGCTGCAGACGAACCACATGTGCTTTCCGACACTGGAATTAGTTTCCCACTCGGGTGGGTTCAGATGTCCTTTTGAGAAATTTGACCCACGTCACCCACTGGAGACACAGAAGCAGCATCAGAAGCACCCGGCTTTATCAACTGCATTTCTCCCTTCTGCTTATCAGCAAACAAACTCCCAGTTGGCTTTGTTTGACTTCTAGGGTTTATGGGGTTCCCTTCTACATTTTCATATTAAAGCCTGGAGTCAGACTGAGCTCCTGCTCCTGCTGCCGCCCGCCCCGCGCGTGAGCTGGGACAAGCGCTTCTAATTGCTCAGCTGCCGGCGCAGCCACCGGCAGCTCTACGGTGTGCGCGGCTCCGGGCACTTCATATTTTCTCCCCAGCCAGATAAAGGGAGTCAATTGGCTCTAGGTCTGTCAATAGTGACTAATCAGGTGCTGTACAATTAATTATGAAGGGGTGTCATTTTAAAACAATTCTGAGGTGGGAAAGAACAGGCCCGGGCCCTTTACCTGCTGGTACTGTTTGTGTTGCTAAGCCAATCCAGGCTGCGTCCTCTATTTCATTTACCTTTTAAACTATTGCCCTCACGAAAGTAAACACCTTCTATGAAGTGTATGTGCATGCATGTGTGTAAGTGGGTGGAGGGTGATCTGGGAAGATCTCCACCCTAGAAAAGAAATTAATGATGGGAAAAAAATAAGAGCATAATTTGGCAGTAATTTCTGAAGAAAGGCGTAAGGGATCAGAAGATAATGGCAGGTGGATGAAACAAGAATAGCACAAAGCTGTTTATGAAGTTGAGCGCCTATAGCCACTATTGCTATCAGATACTGGGATGCAGATGTGGGATTTCTCGAAATGAGGGGCTTGCACCCATGAGACTGGTCCTGAAAGTGCAACCCAGGCTCCAGCTCCCTCGCAGCTGCCTGCAAACGCATGTTGGGAGCACACGCTCCCTTCCACCTCCACAGTCCTCCCAGCCCTGCAGGTCCTAGAGAGCACCCACATCTCCCACTCACATGGCACTCCTCCCTCCAGCCTGGCAAATATTAATTCCTACATATCCCTTGCAAATCAAAACAACTTCACCAGCTGAGGACAGCTGAGTCCAGAATTGCTTATGTCTGGTTTGGTGCAATGGGAAAGGGAGGAGACTGCAGAAGGCAGGACTATTTTGTGACCACCTCCTTGGAGGTGGAGGTGGTGACCATAAAATAGATCTTCTGGAATGGGTGAAGGAACATATGTCATGGATAATAGGTTTCTAGTAGCCAAATTTAGAAATATTCTGTTGAATTGTGTAACTTTCTAAGTTGAAAACTCCCAAATGTCCCATGGTAAAAAGTACTGAATGTAGCGTTTACAGTTCTGTTCCACAGGGAAAAAAAGGTAAATCTGTATGTGTTTAAGTATGTATATGTATACATACATACATAGAGAAATATACATACAGATATATATATGCCCTTGTGTATATGTATCACAGAATGACAGAATGGTTAAGATTGGAAGGGACCTCTAGAGATCATCTAGTCCCACCCCTTGCTCAAGCAGGGACACCATAGAGACATTACTTTTCACTATAATATAAGTAGAGATAGATGGAATGTTTTGGATAAAAGATTTGTTTACTAGAAAATATTTCTTAAAGCCAAAACTCCAAAGCACAACACATTTTGTTTTGAACTTTTCAAGAATTAAACATCTTGCCTTTTTTTTTTCCAAAATCCAGGTTGTTTCACCACTTCATTGTCTAGTTTATTTTAAAATAAAAAGATAAATTAAAGACAGAACAAAAAAATAATGAAAATGAATGTCTATTTTATTTAGTCAGAAGACTTCGAAGATCTTACTCTGTTATTTTCACAGCATTAGATATATCTTAGAATCACAAGTGACAATTTCCTCCTCTTTCCTCCTGATGTTCAAAAATATACATTAAATTAGTCTCATTAATAGTAAAACATGTAGGACACTTAAGCTCAGTTTGTGCTAGTATTTTAATGACAGCAGTTATTGGATTTCTGCTTCATTAATTATTTTATTTTAATTTTATTTGTCATAATGAAATCTGGTGGACTGAGGGATTTGTCAGAAGACTTTGAAATGAGACATGGGTGAGTTTAGTTGGTCAGGGCCATCTAAGGGCTGTGCTGCCCTCCTGCTTCAGAGCAGCAACCCACCTAATCCAGCATCTGCCCTCTGAAGCAAATGATAGTGGCTACTACAAAAGTGATTGCAGAAATTTTTGTGAAGAGCCCCTCTGAAATATATTCCTCAGCGAAAGGACTTGCTTTTATCTGTATCATTGCAGAGACTGGAGTTAAATGCACCTGATGCTGGAGGTTTATGGTTTTGCCCAGACTCTGTGGGGTCTTTAGCTGCAGCATCTGCTGCCCCGTGGTATTGCTGAACTTGGGGGTATTTAGTGAGCAAGCAGAGCGCTGCTGAAGCGGTGTGGGTGAGATGCAGCCGGTTCCCACGGGAGGGAATCGGTGGCACTGTGCAATGGGTGACAAGGGGTTATAAAGCGAAGGAAAATTAACGGATGTAGAAGTGGAGGTTAAAACAGAAACATACGCTCAGATACCAGAGTAATGAACGTAGTATAAATATTTAGATGTATTCATGTGCCTAGTCCTTAGCCTCGCAAAACTGTATTTCAGTTACAGTTGCAGCTTTGTAATTCATAAAGTTAATTTGAGCACTTGCTTCGTGCCTGCCTGCCCAGACCTGGCAAGCTGTGCGGCGCCATGGGCGACTAAGGCTGCACGTGCCGGAGACACAGCAGCGCTGTGGGCAGTGGATGGTGCGAGCCCGGCTGCAGCGGGGCACCTGGGCTCTGCAAAGCGTGCGTCTTACGTGCACATATCCCTGGTGGTGCTGCCTATACGAATAGTGCGTGTCCCTGGGAGCGCAGCTCAAAGCCAGGCAGGCACTGGCCATCCCAAAGGCTCCCGGCGTCCGCATGGTGGGTTCTGGGCCAAACCCTCCCAATACAGAGCACAGTCCTGGGGCGCTGGGATGTGCTGGGCACCCTGTGGGGAATCCGCATTGGATGCTTCCGAGGAGTTTTTTAAGGACACAGAGAAGCCTTATCAAAGTGCTGCATCTGACCCAAATGCCGCTTTGGGGCTTCTTCTCCTTTAAGAGGAAGGCTGACGGAAGCCCAGCTATTCAATATTGTTTCGTATTATTTGGTTGTGAAACAGTTTAATTTGTTTATGGCTCTAAAGGTCAGATTTGACTGTTGCCCAAATTTTTGAAGAATAAAGAATGAATCGGGCTGAAGGGGACTTTGTGGCGTGATAAACGGAGAAAAGAGAAGGGGGCTAGTGAGAATATTTAACTGGAACAGCAAGGCAAACTTACCTTCAGTTCGGGTTTAAAAGCCTAGTCAATCATTACACATTTTTTATTATTTACCTGGTACAAAATCCCCCCAAAGAAGAAGCAGAAAAACTCACAGGCCACATTCTTTCAAATTTTTCTGTAGCTTGCTCAGCATTTTTTTGCTGTCATTTAGGACCATCCAGTCATAAAGATTGCATAGGGGCATTAATAGACTAGAAGTAAAGTAGAAGGGCATCGTGGCTGCGGCTCCAAGAAGGGGATGTTTATAATACTGAGGACAGCAGTGCCAGCTGGGGACTTTGAGAAGGAAGGTAATTCTCACACAGTGATCAGAAGACAAAGGTTGCATTTACACCTGGCCAGAGGGTTTAATCATCTACTATTTCCAAACATTGCAGGCTCACAATCTGTTGTGTCTGAGATCATAAAACATAGCACAAACTGGAGACAAGAGAGCTGGGGCTTGATTGACCAGAGCTTATCTTTTCTTTCTCTTCCTTCTTTTTTTTCATTCCATTTTATGTTTTTTCATTCTTTTTTTTTTTCTTCTTTCCTTTTCCTTTTTTCTTTTTTTTAAAGGCTTTGGAAAGGACTTGCTGTGATCAGGAAATTCTCACCCAGTGCAGCAGGAAACAGACTGCAAAGCAGTTTTGAAAACTAGGGATTAATGGACAGTTTTCCGTTTCTCTTTGCCTCACCTGGTCAAAGATACTTGGGAGGTACCTGATTGCTAAATCCTCCCTCCCAGGCTTGCAGGAAGAAGAAAATGTGGAAAAGGGACCAAAAAGAGGGGAATATTTAAAGAGGGGCAGGTAGAAACTTCTGCTAGGTCAGTTTTTCAGGTCCTACCACAAAAGCATCTAATGTTCAGCTCCCTAAAGCACTGCGTCTAAGTGGCTTTCATCTTATTTTTGGCTTAAATTTAGGTAAAATCAAGTTCTTAAAAAAGAATCCAGCTGCAGGGGGAGGATTTTTGCTAATGTTAACATTTTTGTGCTAGCGATCTACACTAATTTTCCTCTGTCTGCCAGCGAGATGCACAGTCCCATGCTGCAGCGACGGATGGGCGAGGAGGAGGAGGAGGTTGCTGAGCAAGATCAGTGGCTCCAATGGCAGCGCCTGCTTCAGAGACCGTAATTTCTGCTTCCTGCTGCTGATTGCCTCAACTAGATCATCGTTTTTAACTGCCTGAAAATGGCCAAGACAGAGGGAGGAGCCGGGCTTGGCCGCACACTGATGGGCTCCTGCAGGATTTCCCCAACGCCTTCCTCATGGCTTGTAGGAGCCAGCGTGGATGGGCCCTGTATTTGAGCCCAGACCTGTGTTTGAGCTGAGCTCAGAAGGGCGGCACCTGACACCGCCCCAGTGCCAGGAGGGACACTGCGAGAGGAGATGTT
This sequence comes from Crypturellus tataupa, assembly GCA_034781795.1. Classification (NCBI taxonomy): domain Eukaryota; kingdom Metazoa; phylum Chordata; class Aves; order Tinamiformes; family Tinamidae; genus Crypturellus; species Crypturellus tataupa. The sequence continues at coordinate 4,722,802 of JAWLRI010000307.1, forward strand.
GCTTCTCACCTTGGTCGCTCGCAGTGCTGATTCATCAGGGCACTTAGCGCACCGGGGCTGGAAAGGGGCCCCATGCAAATGCAGGTTAGCACAGCTAACTTCAAAGGGGCCGCAGTTTAACTCTTTGGCTTCAGGGTCAGGGTTTGAGCCTTTGATTTGGAGTTCAGCATGTGCTATCACTGGATTTGGACCATCCCCGCTCCACTGGGAGAAGGAGACACATCGCTTCAGTTTCTTTGCAGGATATCATCATCTACCACAGGATGCCCCTGCGCGCTGTATGACTACTAGCTATGTAACCCCTTCCCCCCACCAGGAAAAGATAGCAATGGGACACGCTCGTTAATCAAGGGAGGATGGAGGGCCATCTGCCCTCTGCAGCGCAGGCACAGCCGGGTGCCTCCAGGGTGTCCCTGGTCTCGCTGGGGCTGCTGCTACCTGATAGAGTGAGTGGCATCTTTGATGTCGTCTGGAGCTGCAGTCACGCAGCGTTGCGTAATCAAGGTCACTGGAAAATTACACAAAACTTTGCCCATATCTATCGGAAAAATGTGAAACACTTGCAAAAAGAAAAAAAAACCCCATATACATACATATCTTCTACTCATGCCACCAAATCCGTTCTGTAGGAACGGCTTATTGCAACGCTGAGTTTTCCCTTGTTGTATCCCAGAAGCACTTATGAAATAAATATACTAAATTATGGACATAAAACCAATAGTATTATTTTCCTCTGGTAGCCACGTGAATTCAGCTCTGTGGTTTTCTCTCTCCTTTCTTCAGATCAAATTTCAATTAGACAGTGATAAGGTGTAAATATAAGAAGCAATCGTCTCATTCTTCACATTGCTGAGTGCTGTCTGAGGATTTTAAGTTTCAAGGTGCTGACTTCAGTTTCACAAGCCCTCAGGAGCAACTCTGGAAGAACAAGACCACTTTAAAGAAAGAAAAAGTACTTAGGCTTGAAATTTGTGAATAGAAACATTTTGTATTCTTAAAAGATTCTTAAAAGAAGAAAATTCTTTGAGAATTCCCTTTTTCTCCATCAACATTTCCCTGCATTAATAAAATTTGTGATTTAGAAGTCCAATTTCTTTGTTATTGACATTTATTGACATTTTAATTTGTCATATTTCCCTTTCCCCCTTCTCTATTTTTTTTCATTTTTCCCCTCTCCTATGTGTGATTAAAAAAAAAGAAGCAATACTGAAGGCAGAAACAAAAAGGAAGAATAGGAGGCATGAAAGAGACTAGGGGCTGGAAAATGAAGAGAGAAAAGCCAGAAGTAAAAAGTCAAAACCAAAACCATGATGCAAAAAAAAAAAAAAAAAAAATCAGGAAAAAAAAAATGAATAAATGCCATCAACAGCTGAAACACATTGCTAGGAAGGGCCTGGTGGCAGGGATGGTAGGGTCCTGCTCTATTGTGCAGGCCCAGCGGGCCCTGCAAGGTTGTGCTGTGCCTCATGTTTGTGTTTTATATTTCCTGACCATTCAGCAGGGACTCGTCGGAGGCAGTAGCTCCCGCTGCAGATCCTGGTGTCAGATCCCTAATCGTAATTTCTGACAACCCAAGTTTCTTTTCCATACCACCTAATTGGAGAGTACCAATATCTTCGATGTCTACACGATGCACATATCCAGAGGCCTTGTGCAACTCAGTGTAGTGCCACTTGAGTATCTTCCATCCCTAATTCTGAAGCTTAAAACACTGGTATTCGGACTGGCACAAGTCATTTCTTTGTAATTTGAGTGGGTCTCCCTCCAATTTCTTCTTTTCTTTAAGCTCATGGGGCCAGAACTCTGCCAACTTCAAGAGAATTGTTTGATAATTGTTAGATAATTGTTAATGTTCCTGGACATGAAGCTTTTGTGACAGAACTTTTTAGCTTCTCTTTCCAGTCATCCAGGGATAACTAGATTTAGTCCCATCTGCTATCCTGCTGTTTCATAATTTCTGGAGTTCAGAGATTCCAGAAACTAAGTTGCCTTTTCCTCTGACTGGAGAAGGACCTACTCTCTTTTTCACGTCATAGCTGAAAAGATGTTTTGCATCTGTCTTCTTAATTTTAAAGGTTTAATGAGATCTACATGAATGAATGAGATCTCCCCTCTTCCTATTCTCTTCATGTGAGAATCTGCAAGGAATCTGTTTGAAAACCACCTGCATTGCTTTTCTAGCCAACATATCATGTCAACTAAACATGAGATTGTCCCCCTTACTCACATCCATGACTTAAGGCGTTTAAATGAGGACATAATTCATCCTCTTGAGGTGCATTGTTTAAAAGAAAACTGAAGCAAATCAGTGTGGGTGTAAATCCTTTCAAAACATTGAGATTAACAGGGTTGTACTGCTTATATCACCTTTGATAGGCACATTGTTGTGCCTTAAGATAGTTTAATTTTCTGTTTCTGTTGCCTAATTGCATGTCACAATAACAAAAACTTTTCTATTCTGCAGAATTCCTAAATACATATGGATAACTTCCAAAGACTGGAAAATAGGGCGGTCGTGCTTTACTGAAGTCAGGCATTGGTACTTCTATCACAAAAATTAGAATCATATTACAGTTTCCTAAGGGATAAAACTTTTTCTAGAATGGAAAAACAAGACATCAGTTGCCTGGGAAAATTATTGGTCCTTCAGTCATGAATTTGAGGGACTTCAATGAAAATTTAACTTCTGGGATGAAAGCAGATAGGGGAGAGCACACAAAGAACTAGTTCTTGCTTTGTCAGTGAAATAAAAATTGCAAGAGGAAGCAGGTTATTTCACATTTATTTTCCTGGAGGGATTTTGTGTGAGAATGTGAGTACCCAAGGAGAGTGGGGCGCCTTTCATGGTCTGTGTTTGCCCCATATCAAGCACAGAGGCATCTTGATCTGAGGCGCCAGAGCACCGAATCATTACAGGAATACAAACTGTATACAATACTTTGTATTTTATATATATGTATATAAGGTTCTGTTTAATTCAGACACTCTGACCTCACCATCTTGGACCTGACTAGGTGGCGGGTGCAGCCCAGAACAAAACTGGCCTGGACAGTAAGTTGTCCCAGTAGTAAATGAACTGCTTTGACGCAAGAGTAGGTGGACGGACACAACCAGGGCCTCCGAGAAGCCACGTCACACGGAGATTTCCTTTCTGGTGGAAATCCTGAGGAATCTGGCTAAACCAGCTAGCTGGCCCATTTGCTCACCCAGACAGAGGCCCCAAGCAGGGCTAGGTTCTGGAAAGCTAATAAATTCAGGATCTCCAGTTCACTCTTTTGAGCAAAAATATAACCATGCTGCCTAGAATATACCACTCTTTCACATACTTCTAGCATCTAGTGTCACCCCCAGAACATTTCCTGGATCAGCAGAACTGCTTTTTAGCTATAATTTTTGTTAAAATATCTTACTTTAACCCGAGAGAGCATCAGTGAAAGCCTCAACTCTGTAAATGAGCTGAGCTTTGGGAAACATATCATCATGGTGGAGTTTTGCCAAGCTAGTTTTCTATGATCATTTATTATTTGGTTTTCATTTTTTGAGCTGATTTAAGCAGCTCTTGCTTTAACAGTACTAGTTGCGTCCAAGATAGGAGCCTCAATTTACACTTTGAAAATGCAAGCTGCTCAGTGGCCTCGTTTCCAGAGTGAAGATGTGCTGCAAAGGGGAGCTGTAGAGAGTCGCAGCCCTTACAGGCAAGAACTTGCAGGTTGCCTCTGCTTCTCTGCTTGAACTAGATTTTTTGTGTGCTACAACAAAAGTGGTGCCTTCCAAGGGGACAGTGGTAAGGCAGGTCCAGCTGTGCCTTCTTAGTGGGAACCTAGGAGCAGACACAGTGGAATAAGGATCTATGAAGGTAAAGCAACCGCTAGAGAAAAGGTGTAACGGAGGAGAAGAGATGCGTTTAGAAAATCTGATAGTTTGTTAAGCGGCCATGCAAAGTCCAACTCAGCCAACCAGGCCTCCACTCAGGCCATTTGCAAGGGCAGGGGTCCTGCTGCAACTCTTCCTTGACGTGTTACAAAGGGTGAGACAGCAGGACTTCCACTAGCATCTCAACAGCTTCAGATAGGCCAGCAATAATTTTTAGCCTTTTTTTTCATGTGTTTAGGCTATTCTTTGATTCTGAAGCTTACAGTAAAGTGAGAGACAATTCTAGTAGAAGAGAAAAATCACTTGATTCAAATCCTTATCCTCATAATAAATAAATGCTATTAACCTTATTCATGTGTTTATTAAGAGTCAATGCATTGGGGAAATTTTCTTCCCTATTTTCAGATTTCTCATGTCTTTTTGTTTTTTTCTGTACCCAGAAATACAGATGAGATTTTTTTTTGTAACTCTTGTAGATGACCAGAGTTTCAACTATAGTAATTGTGTTCCAGCTACAAACAAGAGAATATGAAGATTGTATTTCTGTGATACAGAGAAGTTTCCATCTAGTTTTGCAATTCACTTAAAGATGTATATTAGACTGGCTTTGAGATTAGCCCAAAATTCTTCTTTGCTCATCTGGAAGCTTTTTAGACTTACTGAAAGTTATTTTAATTAAGCTATATCTGCATGTTAAAAAAAAAAAAAAAAAAAAACTCTAATTTTTAAGAGGACAAAATTATTTAATTGATCTCTTAAAAATCAAATAATTATTCTTCAAAATAAAAAAAAGAGTTTCCTTGTAATTGCCATCACAGCATCCTCATTTCCCTATCTTGGTGTACAAACAAAATCGTCATACAGGAAATAGTCTTGTGTACAGAAATATAAAATTCAGATTTAATATACATGCATGGTTGAAAAACAATTCTGGTCATGTAAAATTGCCAGATTTCACAGCAGTCCTGGAATAAGATTAAGGAGAATTAAAATACATGCATAGGTCACCTAAAAACAATTGCTTTAACCCCCATCAAAATGATATCATTTATATCCTCTTCAAGATGTGCCGTGTTGCCAGAAGCAGAATGAAGAAGCCTTTGTGTAAACACGTATCATGTTGCCTGTGTGAAGATTACATAGACCATCACAAAATGCTCAAAGGAGCAGCTGCTGGAGTTGATGGGACGCTTTGCCTTTATTCCACTGTCTCTGACGCTCCAGATGCTGTTCCTCCATCTGAGAGCAAGGATGGATCACCTTGCTACTAGCACAGTAGGTATAATCCTTGCTCATGTAGGTCTGTGGTTTCATCTCTTAAATTTCAGCCTGAAAAAAAATCAGATTGTAGCCACTAGTGTGTCTGGTCTTAAAGCATTGGACATTTATTTCTTGCTGACAGAAAGAGAGTCTCTGTGGATATCCAGCATCCATGCACACACTTCATGTTACTACATTGATGAAACCACCTCCTAGAAAGCAGCTGAAGTGTTCCCCATGCAAAGCAACTTTCACCTCATTGAACCTCTGTAAGAAGCCAAACATTTTAATGTGAATGGAGCAAGTAATTAGAAGTTAGTTAAGATAATATAGCTAATTACCACACAGCTGTGTTGGTCCAACTTTGATGTTCCTATGAGTACCACAGTTCAGTATAGACTGGAACATGGGTTCCACCAACCTCTTCCTATGCAGAGAGGGTATAATCCTCTCTTCAGGCACATCCTTGCAGGATTTGAGAGGGATCCCCAGGTACTCAACAGTTTGCAATCTACATTGCAATACCGACTTTCCCCATTGCAGTCATGAACATTTGCAGCCACATCTTCCTAGATCTCTTGCTTTTACTGTTTCCAAGAAATCATCTCAAAGGGAATGCAATGCCAGGGGCATTTTGAGTTCACAAATAGGACGCCTGCCTGCCTTTTACAAGAGCAACTTTGTGCAAGGATGGACGGGACAGATGGTTGAACCTGCAGAACTAGTTTCAGCCATAAATGCTCTAAGCACCGTAAAACGTTGGGTCTTTCTTTTTTTTTTTTTTTTCTTTTTGAAAGCTGAAATGTATTTGGGAAGTACTTGTTCAGCCTACAGACTGGGTCAAATATTAACAAGTGGAAACTCAGAAAAAAAATAATACTTTGAAGGACTCAAGCATGCGCGAGTTCTTGCTGTATTTGCCCAGCTATAGTCGCCAGGGCCGCACTTGTGACAGACTAAAACACTGACGTGAATAGAAAGAATATCATAAGGGTGCTCAAATCCGAAAGTGGGGCTGGGACAAAGAGCAGGCACCAGACAGACTTCCTCTGTTAACCATTATCCAGCGCGTCACCCTGGTGCCGGCAGGCTCAGCGGTGCCGCCGGGAACGGGGATCTCGCCGTGGGCCGCGACGCTGCTTTGAAAGGCTGCCCAGCGCCTCGCTGGAGTCCACGCGGCCGCCCCGTCACGGGGGAATGAACTTTATCTCGCCCGTTTTAAGAGTGTTTGCTTTAAAGATGATTTACCACACTTGACAATTACTGAATTTCCTAAACAGCGCCCGCGGTATCCTTATTGTTGTTATGGATCTCGCGTAGTGGGAGGTTGCTCTGGCTCTCAAGACATGCTGTGGGCCCTCCACGCCCTCCATGCTGCTTCCCTCTGCTCTGGATGTTACTGGAAGCATGGGAAGCTTCTGCATGACAGAATAAAGAAAATAAATCCAGTGCCTCTTCCTGTAGGAGCATTGGCCTGCTATTGAGTTAGGGCCTTTCTCACTGTCTTTGTTTGAAGAACATGAACTACGCAGTCCATGTAGCAAAGACAAACACACACCTGAAAGCCTCCAGGAAAAATAATTTAAAAAAATCAAACCTTTTTTTGTTAATATAATTTCCCCTTTTAATCCATATTTTAGACTACAGGTCAGATAATCAACAGGCAGCATCTCCACAGCAATAAGTGCACGTCACTAAGAAATTGGACTTACTTGGTGCTAATGTGATTTTATTTAATCCTGTTGTTGCTGACTCAAGTGCTACATGAAGGCACTTCCTCCCTTTAAATGTGAAACAGCACAAAGAGTTATTGTTATGTGTATATTTTTTTGGGAAAACTCCCAAAACCTTTACATTAGACCATTTGACAACAGTGTCAACAACATTTGCCCGGACTGCCGCTTAATATATTTTTATTATTTGTCTTCCATATGTTGATTCTTTTAATCTGTCCTTATTAAAGTCTTCCATGTTTCAGTAATATTGCGTTTCTTTTGAAGGAGGCAAGTGTGTGTACCGAAAGATTAGATTATCCTGTTTTTTTAAAAAAAAGAGAGAAAAAGGAGAAATGTCTTCGAAATGAGCTACATCAAAAGTAAAAGTAGGTGACAAATGTTAATATTTGCAAAGTGCTTCTGCTTTGATCCTGCATTTCTATTTTTTTAAGAGCTTGACAAATGTGTCCTGTGGTTTGGCTTCAAACCTCTCTGCCTGGTGCTTTAGTTGACCCACAATCCATTTGATCTTCCACTTGTTTTCTCTTCTGTCCAGGAGGCCTGTGGACTGGATAAAAGAATAATTCTTATCATCCACTTTGTGCTGTTCAGAGGCATCTTTTTTTTATTATTTTATTTCTCAATGGATTAGGCTATTGTGCCTGGTTGCTTAGGCGATATCCAAGGACACATTCATATTGCTGTTACTGTTTGTGATGGTTGCCTTCCCCTTTCCTGCTACATCAGATCAGAATCTAATAGTGTCACTTGATTCTGACATGGGATGTGAGGAGGACGTGGACACTGGAGTCGCTGGTTTGAATGGTAGCCTCACGCTGCATTTGGATCACATATTTCCAGGCACGCTGCACCCAGCACCTGAGCAGACTGCCTATTTAACCTATAAGCTACAGTTAGGGCCTTGGAGGAAGGACATGCTCAGGGCACGGGGATCCTGTAGATATTTCCCCCTTTTCCCAGTGCTCAAAGAGCACTGTCGCATTTCCTGTGTTAGTGTGTTCTGATGCAACTGACTGCAGCACAGCCCATGCGCACCGTCCCTAAAGAAATTAGGACGATCCCTAAGCTGATGCAGACCTGCACATCAGCCTGAGATGTGTCCTCCTCAGCTAACGGTGCCCCCGCGATACCGCTGTGCGAAGGCAGCGCTCGCAGCGATGCCGGAGGGGTTGGCGTAGCCACCCCGCTGCCGGGTTTCCAGGAAGGACCACTCCAAGGCTCCCGTGCGCCGCACATTTGCTCTTCGGCAATACACCCAGGACAGCATTTGCTTTGTGGATGGGGTGGCTTTTGAGCTTTCTGCTCAAATTCTGTCCCTGCAAAAAAAGGTATTGACACAAATGAGATTAATTCCACAGATGTTGCGAGAGGTATGTTTGCTTTAAATCAGTGTAAATGTGAGGAGAGAAAAGGTGCTCGCTCTTAGGTGCAAGAGCTACAATGCCTTTCTTAGCGGAGGTACTATTCAGGGTGAAATAACATTAAAGATATCTTTGCTACTATATTTCTTCTCTTTAATGGGAGTAAGGCTCCTGTCAGCTCTCCATCTGTTTCTTTCTCTGGCAGAATACATGAGTCACGAGCAAAGAAGAGGAGCTACAAGGGGAAGCAGACTGGCATTAGGATTTTTTTGATGTGTATGATTGCCTGCCAATGAGAAAAAATAAAGGAAAAAAAAAAGAAAAAGAAAAGAATATAAAAAATTCCAAGAATGAGGAAAACCATGATGATGGCACTCAGAGATTTAGAGAGAGCCTCGCTAGGTAAACACTTGTCCACGTACTGGCCTCTTCGGTGTTTGTCTATCCCTTTCCATTCACTTATTTTAATGCAGAACTATTCTCTTTTACTCCTATGAATCTCTCTTATAGCAGCTTTGTAACTTTTATCACTTTGCACTTAATAAGCAGTTTTGTTGGGCTGGCAGAATGTTTTTCTTCCGATGAAAACTATTTTGTTTTCTTAAAAAAAAAAACGGCACTGGGGCTTTGCACCTTTCTTATTTCAAAGAATTTCAAAGTTGTTTTCACAGGCATTTCCTGAAGAGAGACTATGAGATAAAATGCTGACTTCGGCCTTTTCTTTATGCTTTGCGTGGAGTATTATTTTATTACTCTTGTTTGTTTTGCAGTTTCTTTTTCTGGATTTTACTGAAAGGCATTTTGAAAGCGCTTTTGCCAGGGAATCAGGAGAGTCAGTGCCAGCGGTGCGTCAAGCCGGAAGCTGTGCATGTCTCTGCTGGAGAAATCCCCGAGCTTTGTTTATGATTTATAGCCAAAATAAATTAAGCAATTAATCATAATTAAGGAATGAATTAGATTAAGAAAAAAAAAAAGTGCAGTCTTTGCAAGGATTCCTCTGCTTAGTGGATTCCTTTGGTGTCTGTAGGCTACCTCATATTTCACCTCTCAGCATGGAGGACCCTAAGAGAACAGCAGAAATAAATATGCCCAGTGCTGTGCTATGGACCTCGTCACAGGCTTGCTGGCCTTCATGATGCCAGAAACATTGCCAGTCTCTCTCTGAGCAGGTCCAGGGAATCTTTCACTGATGAGGTGCTTCTAAGGTCTAAATTTGTGGCGTTTCTACTAGGGCTATTAGTAGCCGAATGCAAGAAAATGGGGATATGTCTTAAGCAGAATGGCTTTTGATGGGGAAACATGCAGAACAGAGGAGGTAAAATAAGGTATACCAACACCAGCTGCAAAAAAAAAGGGAAAAAAAAGTTCTCTCCCCCTCTGTAGCCTTCTCTGATGTCTTTTCCCCACACCATTATCTGGCTATATAAATTTCTTCACCTCTTTCTGGAGTGATCCTGGAAAAGAACAGGCAAAATGTTGCTGTCCCGGACACCAGCTCACTCTGCAGCAGTTTCTGGATTTGCATGAAGATAGGATATGCCTTTAATTTAGCTCTGGACAGCCATGTTATGATGAGACAGGTTATCCTACAGGGATACCTATTTCTCCATAAAGTCAGCGAGTTTATCCAGATGCTTCCAGAAGGCTGAGAATCCAGACTCCAAGTATTTCCCATTTCTCACCCATCATTTGGCCTTAACTGGTCAATTTGTTCCTTAAGCTGCTCTTTCTCCTCAGACGTTGCAGGAGGGAGAGTGCAGAGGGCTTGTGGATAAACACTAGTTACCTGGTGTTGGAGATGGCTTTCAGTGCCTTTCATCCCTATGACTATTTTGCTCAGGACCTTTCCTTTCCCCTCTACTCAGCCCTGGTGAGGCCACATCTGGAGCACTGTGTCCAGTTCTGGGCCCCCCAGTACAAGAGGGATGT
>JAWLRI010000307.1:4742707-4758637 GCA_034781795.1 Crypturellus tataupa
AGAAAAGAAAAGAAAAGAAAAGAAAAGAAAAGAAAAGAAAAGAAAAGAAAAGAAAAGAAAAGAAAAGAAAAGAAGAGTGATGAAAAATCCAGCCAGGATTTAATGCAACCAGAGTTTAATACAAATGAATGATCCTAGGCCTTAGTAACAGAGCAGGACCTCAACATCAACTGAAATTCCAAGAAACATTATAAATTGTACCTAACCAGGGTGAAGAGGACCAGGATGAAGAGAATATGAAGAGCTGTTCCTTTGCGTGTAAAGGATCCGTAGGAACACAAAATACCCTGTCTCGGTGGCTTCCTGCAAGGTACACTGTCTTTAAGATTTGTCGGGATGGAAAAAAGCACAGGAAGGCACTACAGGGCAACCTGTATTGTTCAAGCCAAGTGGGCCTCTTGCCCAGTGCAAGAGCTTGTTCCATGCTCAGCCATCTGCCTGGAGGGACAGCAGGGCTGTGCTGCTACAAGGAGCTCCTGGTCAGTCCTTGGCTATGGCAAGAAGCAAACTGGCCAGGTAGCATGGGACTGGCATTATTAAATCCCCTGGGAACCCACTGCATGTCCAAATCATCCTCACCCCACCGGAAATCAGGGGGAATCCTGGCTATCCTGGTTAATGAGCTTCTACCACACCTCTTCCCTCAGCTTTCTGATGCCTGCTGCATGACATTGGCCCGTAGCTCTTGGCTGGAAAAGATTTCAACACATTGATGGAAAAGTTTGCCTAGCTGGCCATTCTGCAGTGTAGAGCAAGTATTTTCATGGAAACTTGAAATAACGTAGAAGACCAGGACTACTACAGGAATGGACCTGTAAAAATTTTGCTGTTGGTGGGCACTAGGCTCTTGATCTCCTTAAGTGAGCTTGAATGACTTTGACAGGAGAATGAGAGTTGATCGTACAAGGACAGCACTACAAAGGGATGAAGAGTTTGTTGTGCAGTGGTTTGGAGGGATTATATGATAAGACTGCATGATCTGATGAGAGTATCGAGGGAGCCCCATTCTCTAATGTGAGGGCAAGGCTTAGACAACAGCTTTGCTTAGGCCTGGGAAATAAAATCCAAACTGTTTAGTTTTCTCCTAGATGAACTTTAGCTGATTTTGAGTGTCAAGCAATGAACACAGTAACTGTCTGTTCTGAGGCTGTCATTAGATTTACCTAATGTATTTTCACATGATATGGCAGGGCTGTTTCTTAGAGTAAGAAAAGCAGAAGAAAAAATGTGCAAACACTGACGTGCTCATGATAACCCTGCTTTTAATTCCTCAGCAGTGTGGGGCAAAACCGCTTATTGCGGTTGAGGACTGTCTGTAGCCTTAGGATAACTTACCCTTGCTGTTCCCCAGTCCTGGTATTTTTTCCTCTGGGAATCTCATGACAGACTGGTGAGTTGCAACTACTGTTGAAGTCTGCTCATATTTGCCATTTCTTCCAACGACTTATTTTCTCAACATATAACAGCCTTGCCCAAAGTCAGAGGAGGTTCCGTTTGGAAAGACAGTGGTTGAGAAGTTGTTGAGGCCACCCAAAAAGCTCAGTTCTCCCCGTGCTCTTTCCCTGGCCTCCTTGTAGGCAAGTGCAGGAGAAGTTTCATGACCTATCCTAGGCAGCAAGCAGGAGTTGCTGCCTAGGAAAAGGGAGCAACCTCAGGACCTCAGGAACGGGGCAGGCAAGTGCCCAGGGAAACATGGCCCACACTGTCCCTGTGAAGGTGACTGTATGACGGGGAAGGAGAGGCAGCTTGCAGCACTCTTCTGTTCAAGAAGAATGCTCTTCTCAATGGAGAGATGAAATGAAGTTTACAAGCTTTAACAATATTCCTTAATATGTAGGTCATTGAAGTATAGCTAACCCATTAGCAAACAGCGTATTTCTGTTTGATATTTTATGTATTTCTTCCCACTCAAGTGTGACACAAATGAAAAACACTGCCCCCAGCTTAGCCCAGAGGTGACCCCTTGATAGTGCAGTCTCAGAAGTACCTAGGCTGCTCACACCCTAACCATAGGCACACATTTTTCTAGAGTAAAGAAGTCTTTCGTGTGGTTTTGCAGCAATTTACAGGCATTTGGGAGGGAACCAAGACAGTAATTCCTCTAGGGTATATCAGCCCATAAGAAAGTAGTCCTGTATTGTCTGTATTGTGCTTCACCTTCTGCAGGAACCATCCTGCAAACAAATGCTTACTTTCTCTAAGATCAGAGAGATCCGCCACACTTTAGGTCACCCTATAAAATCACTTTAATTAGGTCCTGAATGCAAACTCTGGATGGTCTCATTTGGGTCAATGGTGGATCATTTGGATCTCATGGCAGCAGAGCAAGGTGCCACCTCAGAACCAGCCTAGGAGTGATATTTAAATGATCTTAGAAGAACTTAAGCTTAGAACATTTAAATATCAGTATTAGAGCAATTTACCCAGTTGCTGAAAATGGGTACTGTAATCCTGCAAAGGATTTCCAGCTGGTGCCTGAACACCATTCAGAGTGTTTATTGCCACTCATCCTAACCCTAATAATTGGAACAAATGGGTTGAAAACACTGAATTGGGAAAGATTTCAGAAATGAGTCACTTCTTTTTGTGTATGTTGTGCATATTAAAATGCAGAGTGAAGAAAATCAGGAGTCATCAAAGCACAATTTCAAACAGACATGCATCATTAAAAAGCCATTTAGTTTTGAAGTTCAAGGTTAAGTTGGTTCCCAGAAGATGAGGTAATTTAGTTAAATAATAATGCTCCCATAAAACAAGCCCCATAATAGAATTCAGCCTTAGCAGTTGCAAAGGAAGGAAACTGTAACTTCTGTCAAAGCACAGGGATGAGATTAGCATTAATAAAGCATTCTTCACCAAGCAGAATGATAGTATACAGGGGAATGCACATCCAAATAGCTCTCATTTCCCCAATGTTTCCTCTCAGATATGGGCTTTTTAATTAGCCAGAGGAAAGAAAACTGAAAGTGTACTTTCTCCTTCCCAGTTTCTCCCTGACTATTAATCTCTGTGCTGAAAATGGTGCCACCAGTCCATCATATTGTTATTAGCTAGTTGAGACGTAAAAGAACTACAATCATATTCCTTATCACAGCGCGAAGGCATTTCCTTTGTACTACTAGGAGTATTTTGATTAGTTTTGGCTATGCCTGCAGGGAAGACACAGTTTATATTTTCCAGGGCTAATATCATTTCTAGAAATAAAGCTTTTTTCCAGCACTCTCCAGTATTTATTGATGGGGTTTGATTGCTGTGAGGTTGAACTGCTGACCCACAGAAGTTCCTTTTTTAATTCCTTTTGGTTTCATGACTAAGTCTGTTGATAGCGAATTGCTCCTGAAGCTGGTTGATGATTTTCTGTGAAACATTTGATGAATGCAATATTTTTTGCCCTTTGAGACTATGCACTGTCCACCAGCAGATGTGGACGATCACTCATTTGCAGAACTACAGAGATATTCTGTTGGAAGGCATTTCAAAGGGTCACCTAGTCCTGGTTTTTGTTTTTTTTTTGTTTTCTGACGTCTAGCCTTCCGCTCAGGTATTTCTTTAATCTATTCTTAAGAACGCTTGAAATGGGGATCTTCTGGTCTTCTCAGGTAGTCTGTCAACGTTATCTTGTGTCTTTGCTGAACAGGAGATCTACCACTTGCATTTGCCATAGACAGGGAGATGAACATAATCCTTTTCTCTTTGCAGCAGCCTACTTGATATATTTGAAGCCTGTTACCTTAAGACCCACTGACTCTTTTCTCCACTGCGCAAAGCAGTCCCCACATGCTTATTTTCCTTCCCAAAGATGCAGCAGATGGACGTGAGTAGGTGTGGGCAGTTTTGGGGTGGCCTTTTGCTGCCTGTGTCACATAGGGTCACTTCTGCTCGTGCCTGGATGACCCCCAGAGCTGTGGTGTTAGGCAAGAGTCCCATATAATCCTCTGCTGAAAATCATCCAGCTTCGCCGACCCGATTTTGTGCATGCAGCCAAGGGTAAGTGCATGTGCAGATAAGCAGCCACAACATTTTTGCTTTCTGTTAACTTTCTGATAGAAAAACCTTCCTGGCAGATCTGGTCACTGTAGCAGGGGATGAAGCAGCCCGGCTGGTTCCCTATAGCAGGTTTTGGTGCAGGAGCTGCTAAAAGATATAACCTGCTTTGGGATATAGCCAGCATAACATACTCACCACTGTACTTTCCTTTTGGAGGCAGCTGATTTTGTGTGATTAAAGCAGCTGAGGAAACCAGATTTAAAAAATCAAATGCTGGCAAAGGTCCCACTGGCTTAGGGAAAAGCGGGACTGCTTCATTTTATATTTGTTTCGCTCAAAAACTTGAAGTGAACAGAAGTTTTAGGAGTGTTGACTGCACGGGCTTCTACCTTATTTCATGACAAATGAGTTGTTTTGCATATGGAAAATGAAAAAAAAAAGAAAAAAAAGAAAAAAAAACAATGGCAAATGGGCCCTGATTCATGGGTTCCTCAGACATTTCCTACTTTGGCAGATTATGAATCTGGCTCCAGGTGGAGGATCAGGACACACTTTACTGTGAATTTATTTTCTGGAGCAGCTGTAGTTTTTACTCGCGGCAGTTTCTATCATCTGAAACCACAGGTCAGGGTTTGCCTTCCGCTTATAGCAGCCCCTAAGGCAGCTTTGCTAGCGTGGCCGAGCTCTTGCAGCATCTCACAGGCAGTGGCAGCTGGCTAGGAGACTCAGAGATCCTGGATCTCCAGGGGCCCTAGGGTGATGATAGCAATTGGGAACCTTGACACAGGGTGGCTGAGCCCGTGGCTGCTTCTCTTTGTCACCTGGAATCCCACATCTCTGTAGGGTATGCAAGAGGAAGGTTCATAATGTAGAGGCAATTAGGTAAGTGACCGAGGTCTATGTTTCTGAAAGGTCTGAGTAGATCCCTTCCATTCTGGTAACGTATCTTTGTCTTCTGCAAAAATCAACCTACGTCCTAGAATCCAAGGAGGTGTCCAAAGGTATCTAAAAAAAGGTACCAATAGAACGCAGTCAATGATATTTTAAATCAAGATGAAGTCTCTGGTGAGAAATATGAGTTTCCTGCTCTGGAAAAAAATCTGATCCTCAGTTTTCCAAAACACCATCACAAAACTTTATTATCTTGGCTCTTCCTATCTCTAGTGTGTGTCATTAAAGGAGTCTGAATGAAGTTGCTATTGTAGTACATAGCCTATGCAAGCTTGCATCCATAAAGCCAGTTTATTGCTCGTCTTGAGTTATTATTCAATTTGCTTCTCTGTAATAGCTCTCCTTGTCGATGCTGGTCTTATGACTCACTGTCATGAGGAAGTCTTCTCCTTCCTGTGAGCTATAATCAGCTCACTACCAAATCTCTTCTTGCTCCTGCATACGGGATGACACCTCCTTTCTTTGTTGCTGGTTTCAGGAATGCAGCTATCAGATGTACATCAAAAACATTTGTATTCAAATGAAGATAGAGAGTTAAGGCCCTTCTCTCCTTTAAGAAGTGTTGCAGGAGGTAAGTAACGGTAGTTAAGCTTCCCTACCCAATTCATTAATGTTGAATTTATTGAATTGAGAAATATTACTGTAGCTTGATATGGACACTGGAGATTTTACTCAATGCTACATTTTTTTCCCAATTGTTAAAATGTCAGATATTGCTGTCACTCAGATAGGTGACTGGGTGTCACCTATTGCATCATTTGTTATCTTTTACCAGAAAATACCCCAGATTAGAGTCATTCTGCTGTGAAACAGAATCACAGAACCACAGCTAGGAAAAAGCTGGTGTCTAAGTTTTCAGCAGAGATTCGGGAGCAGCCTGTCCTCAGGGCTTCCAGTTTATCCTGAGTGCTTCACACGTGCTTATCCAAAGTCCCTCCTTGAGCTGCCTGCAGATTTTCTACGGAAATGTTTCTGTCTTCATTAAACTGATAAATCTGTAAATGTCTGCTTTGCTTTCTAATTTTGTTGATTATAAAGCCGAGACACAACATTTCAACATATTTAAAACTTTTTTGCTTTTAACACCAAGTATCTAGCTTTTCATTACCAAGAGGAGAAAAAGAATCTGGCCTTCTCTTTTCTTTTTTTTCATTTACTATTTAACAAAAAAAAAAATGCTTGTTTTCTCATAAATATGACAGAAAAAAATAAACATTTCCCCTACTAACTTCAATACAAATCACTGTTTGGGGACTAATCTATTTCCACTGATAACCTCAAATAACTATCAAAGAAGGTCCATCGGTCCAAACACTCTTCTTAGCATTAACATTTTAAGGCAAGATAGACCTAATAACCCCACACTTTATTCCCAGTATATTTTTGTTCTTTTCTTTCTTGACTGTAGTATTCTTAAACAGATATCCTGCTACAGCAACGGCTTCCTTACCTCTCTCGTCATATAAAAAAGAAACAATGAATACTCGTGTTGGTTTCTGCCAAGAAACAAGCCAAACATGGTGTATATCATAACATCTTTTAAGCTCTATCCGAAGCTGAAAAGTAAAAAGGTATAGGAAAAGAATATAATAGGTATATCTATAAATAGGTGTTTCATGCTCTGTATTTAAAAGCAAATACATCCTAATGTAGGGCACTAATATGGATGTTACCTGATGGAGGAATCCCCTCTGGACAGCATATCTTTCCTTCCATCCCTTTCAATGAGCGAAAGCTCGTGCTTTAAACTCACCAGGTAGTAAAGTCCGTTCCAGAATCAGATTAATATGAACCAGCTCTACTGAAACTAAGAAAATTATCTGATAAACAAACTCTTGGGAGATTCTCTTTTCAATAGTGCATGGCTAAAATTCAAGAGCCCAGTTCTGCCCCCTTCAAATTGTGCTGAGAGCATTTAGGTTCAAATGTTCAGCAGGGGATAGCAGAAGAAAATAGGAGGGGGATCACTTGATACAGATGTTTCGGGGGTATGCTATGGGAGGTGCCAGGAAACAAGGATCGATGGGTCTTGGATGACTCAGGACAGCAGCTCTTGTCTCATCTGAGATATCTGAGATCTCTCTTTTCTCCACCCTCGTTTTTCCTCCTCCTTTTGCCTTGTTTGCTTCTACCACCAGGGAGAGTCTCTGGCTTGCTCACTTGCTGGGCACCGAGACTGTGGGATGCTCCTCTCACTTCACTGAAGCACCCAAGTAATTTATCATAAACCATCGATCAAAAACCAAATCAAAACAGACCTATTGAAGGGTGTTTGTCTCAGGTGGGCAGTGAAGCTTAAACATAACTTCTGGAAGTGATTTACCTCTTTGATTTATACCAGGTTGTGTGACAATGACATTTGCTCCATTGCGCTGTTTCCTGATGGTCAGATGGTTTCAGTGAGTGAAAGACAACAGGGGTATTACTTGTGGTGGGGCTGGCTTCATCTCTGTCTTCATCGAGGCTTGCTGTTTTGCAAGCAACCAGAGTTTATCCTGTTCTGATAAACACTGGTTAAAAATAAATAAATAAATAAAATAAACACCACCACTAAGTGGGTTTTATAGGATACACCCAATTTGTAAGTCCATGAAGCATCTTTACAAGACTCATGGGATACACATCCACATCAGCGGTGGTGGAATAAAGCACAGTAAGGCTCTTCAGGGTGCAGATGAAACGTTTGCTGGCTTGTGGTGAGAAGAAAGGATAATTAACAGGGAACAGCAGCCTTGGAACATGCCTGCTCCCAAACACTGCCACCACCTTCTCGCTCCCCAAAACACAGACAAGCCACCCCCATTTGCATGCTCATAGCTGAGTGTGAAGGGTTGCTGAATTAACGAGAGCTACTATTTTTATATAAATAATTTCAGGCCTAAACCACTGCTTGGAAGCATCAGTATGAAAGGTGCTGTGACTTGAAGAGTTTCAGACAGAGCTTGTAGCCAGAATGAGGCGAATACATGCCATCCAAATTTTAGAAATTCTTCCCATGTTTTAAGCAGACTGGGGAAAGCTGAGAGAAGAATAATGATTCCGTCTAGGACTGTGACGTGGTGTACACACACTTGGTTTGCTTACCACAATACACGGGCAGTAACACTATTCATAGTAACCAGCTTTTCTAAGCAGCTTCCTTGGAACATCTTACCCATCTGGGACTTCAGTGACTTGTACCCTCTAACCCCAGGGGCTGCCCATCATTGTGTAGCCAGGACTTGTGAGGAAGTCCTTCAAAACACGGTCCTCTTGCTGTCTTTGGCCAAGTTTTTGCTAGTGAATCTCTTGGCTCAGCCCAAAGCCAGGAAAGCCACTTAAATTTCTCTGACCTCCTAATAAAATTTTTAAAAGATCTTCATAAATCTTCACCACTAAGAATTGCTTAAAGCCCTTCAGGGTTCCTTTAGTGGCTTTAACCACTAAAACTCGTAGACAGGCTCAAGTATTTTTATCACATCCATCTTCACTGCTCTATGGATGTTCCTTCTTTCTAGTACTTTATATGAGCTTCTACCAGAAGAGAGAGCATAAGATTGGGAGCTCTGAGTAGGTATAACTTGTCTCATAGTCAGTAACTAAATACTAGGATGACAGTCATATCTCTTCTTCCTGTGCTCTCCGTGCACAATCTGTAAGCTCACCATTTACCATTCTGTATTTAAACCATTATATACTTTCTTGTTTGAGGGAGAATCTGATGATTGCTTTCCCTACAAAATCATGCCTCAGATCAGAGGCTGACAGCTCTACAACGAATTATCTACCTGCCTAGCCTTATATTTTTTCCTTTGAGTTTTGGCTGGCTTCGGCAGTGGCTTCTTACAAACAGCATGAGTCACCTCAGAAATAACTGTCAACTTGATGAATAAGTAAGGATTATTAGGAAAACAAATTATTTACATACCACAGTGTGGTCCCCGGAGTAAGCATGTTTTTATTTACAGTAGGGAACCTGTCCAGCCTGAGAGCTGTAGTTCCTCATCTTCTGTATGGGTGTTCAAGGTTTTATCTCCAAGAAATAAGAGCAGGAGAGACTTGAATGAGATTCATAGATAAATAAAAGGATACCTCCAGTGGAGGTAATGTCACTAAAACCAAGGATACAGCAAGAGTCTGTCCTTCTTGTGCAATGGGAAGGAGACAAAATAGCAGAACACATAAGGAAGCTCTCATCTCACTGTAAGTTGAAGAAATGATTCCAGGGCTAATTCTATAGAGGATGAGATTAAATTGCTATAAAGTTCTTGAAGACCTGCAGGTTCTCATGGTCCAATCTGCCTTTGAGTTGGTCAAGATTTTTCAGTGGTGACTCCCTACCCATACTACTTTTGTTTATGCTATTAAGATGCAGCAAAATGCTGTTGAAGAGCTTCTTTAGATCCATAGTGACATTATCACATTTTTGATTTATTTGCGTTACATAAGACATACAAATCTCAACTGAGATTGGAAGAGTACATGTGGAGCAGAAGAGAAGAAATATACATACACAAACAAACAAGGTATTTTTATTGAAATGTTGGACACTAGCATCTTAAGCTTGGCAAAAGTACAGGTCATGAGTAACAAATGTTCTGGGTCTCTAGTGTACATCAAGACTAGCAGAAAAAGGTAAGAGTTGATGAATATGGTGGAGGGTTAATACCCAGGATGTGATATTTAAGGTGAGTTACCTGGAATACTATAGGAGAGGACCACCCCCTCTCTGAATTTCTGGAATTTTTTTCCATTGACTTCAATGGGCTTTGAATGGGAGACCTCAGTTAGGATGTCATGATATGATGCTGTTACAGGTGAACTACTTGAGCTGTTTTTAATCTAGGAGACTCTAGGATTGGTTATACTATGTACTGTGTTGTCCCCAGTAGTACTGTCTGGTTAATAATGTGGTAAAAAGATGCTTTTACCCTAATGAGGAGAAGATTTTATATTATCTGACCTCCTGTGTAGTAGAGGCTATTCAAGTTTGCTCAAGTGCTCACATAGCTGTATCCAAAATCTTGATTTAGGTTATGTCTTTTGAGTCCTCAAGTGAGAAATTCACTCAGGCAGAGGGGAGAAGGAATGAAAGAGCCACCAAGGCCTTAGATCCATGAAATGACAGGAAGTTGGAGAGATAAGAAGGGAGGCCTGAACAATTTCATCAAGTGACTCATGGCTCATGCATTGAGGAAAAATGGAAGAACCTCAAATCCCTGACAAGAGAACTCGGAGGAAGTTCTTACTCAGCCCTGAATCATGCAGACAGCTTGACTGTTGGCATGTAAGCAAAACACCTAAGGATATGACCAGAGAGCTGCAAGTGATGGATGATCAGAGCTGAGGAGTGTAGGTAGCTGTTACCGACGGCCAAGACATTGTCTCTGACTACGTGCGTGGTACTAACCTTGCCTAAGCCTTCTACCGACTGCAAGTTAGCCATCCAGATAAACCCCTTTAAGGACACAGAACTCGTGACCTGGCGAGGGTTAGCCTGCATTGTGTCTCTGCGTGAAATAACTCACGTGATTGCAAATCTCTGCTGTAAATGAACAGACCTGGGATCTAAAAGCATTATTGGTGCAGCCCTTCTGTGCTACAGATTTACAGCAGAGACGCTATATGGCTGTGAAGACAGTCAGGAAAGGCAAGGTTTAAGTTCATACACTGAACTGTCACACCATAGTCCCATGATACACGGGCTTTGCCAACTAAGCTGCTGTATCCAGCTCCTGCCCCAGATGCTTGTTCCCACCTCTGGCCCGCAGTTTGTCACCTCCTCGATTGTGCCAAAACAAATGTGTGTAGGACAATGCTAAAATCGGTGCACGAAGTGATAGAAGTTAAAAATAAATCTCATCTGGAGAGGAGGGGAGGGAGGGAGGTTTTTAACCCTAACTTAATGGGAAGAAGGGAGTGACTGGTGAACTGGGGCTGAGGTGAGTCCTCCGGTCAGAAGAGTCCCTTCACAGAGAGGGAGAGGATTTCTAAAGCCAGTTTTGTATCAAATTCCGTATGTTGTAGAATTACACCTCCAATATATAGAACTATGCCTTCCCCACAAGGGTTAAAGCTGGACTCTGGTGTCTCAGACTTTTCATCATTGCATCTCATAGATCTTCACATGCCTTTGTAGAGAAATGTATTGCCTGCAAGTCAACATTTTTATTAATGATAAAGACTTCTTTTAAAAGAAACTGATTTCTTTCCAACTTTATATATTAATACTCATTATAATCATTCTAAGTAGAGCATTAGAGTCCTCCATATTTTACTATGGCATGACTAGATTTTCACCATTAAAATCTATTCAGTTACAAACTACACAGTAAGCTGAGAATAAAAAGAAGCACTATGAGAGATACAAAAAAATACAAAAAAAAAGAAGTTTTATTTGGTGACATCTATTACACGATCAACCAAGAAAATATTTGTACATTCCTTAAATACCATAAAATGTTCAAGGAAAAACATCTGAAAAGAGTTCAAAAGGTTGCAGTACAGATATGATTTTGCAATTTGAAAAATAATTTGGCAACTTGCTTGGTTGTTTCTGTGCTCTGATGAGCTTCCCTGTGAGAAAGCAAGTTATATGCAGAGTCTTGGTTATGTGTTACAGCTCAGCTGATGATTGATTCGCTTTTGTCTGAATACAAAACACAGGCTCTTGCATACTGCGTTATTGCTGGATTACCCTAGAAATGTACTATCCCAGCAGAAACTGTAGTGAAGCAAGTTAACCACATGCATGTAAAAGACATAGTTAGTTATGTAATATTCTTTGTATTGAGTTATTTGTCAAAGTTTCCCAAAACATTTTGAGTGATGGCAATTGAGTTTCAAAGCACTTTTTGGAAAAAAAAAAAAGAGTAGTTAATTTCTGATGCAAAGAAGTATTAAGTAATATTCTTAATCCCAAATCAAGACATGCTCCTTTGGATCTCTTGGTCTGTCTGCTGGATCACACCAGCTCCAGGATGCTTCAGTGTATGTGGTCAGGATTTAAATTTAAGTTGCTAGACTTGGAGAATGTTGAGTATGTCCTTCAATTTTCTTCTAATAAATAGAGCCAAGGGCATAGTGAGTCAGTTTTGTAATTAGATGATATAATTGTCTCATGAACTCTGTACAAATTACCTCTTCTCTGTATTGTTTTTGCAGCACATTGTTTTTGTTGAATAATATGGCACTTATCCAGTTTATATTGCAGTCAATAAATTACCTTGGTTTATAGCTTGATGGGCCACAGATGAATAACTGACATAACAAAAGTAATTAAGTCATTACCCTTTTTAATATTGTCAGTACTGTTCATTTAGGCCATTAAGTTTCTTTTAAATTATTAACACATTTCCTTAAGAACATCTTTTTCCATTTTTTTTTTTAACTGAGAGGTAAATGCAGATGAACCACACTGCTCAGCTTGTAACATGTTTGTAATACTGGGGTTGACACGAGAGTGTGTTGATGTAAAGGAAATTGCATTTTATTACATTTTAATTAAGTAGGTCAACCTGCGCAGCCCTTCCTCCAGCAGAGCTCTCGCGGGAGTCTGGTCCTTCATCATTGGTCTCTGTTTACTTCTGGAGCTTTACGCAGCAGGACTCTGCTTTCCAAAGAGAGGACTGATAGAATAATCCAAGCCATTATGCAGTGCAGTTTTGACACCCAGACTGACAGATTTTGGGAACCTTAGTAAGGCGGGATTCCCTGAAGGATACGCATTGCTGTTCCCTTTAGCAAAGGGTAGTTCCAGGTCTCTGGGATCCTGCCTTTACGCAAGGAGTTGATGTCAAGGCAGTGGATGAGCCAGCCTCAGCCTCCGAAATCCCCGGGGTGGCTGGCAGTTGCTTTGTGCCCACCTCGGGAAATGGATTCAAGGCAGCAGCTCTTCCTTTTCAGACGTTCAAAGAGAGTAAAAGAGCCCCCAACCAGACTGTCCCTATCTGCCCCCTCATTGCAGTCCAGCTGTGTTTCTCCTAGTTCTAACCTTGATTATCACAAAAGGAATAACCTATCCTGCTTTCTCTGCATATCACTGGCTCTGTCCAAACAGCACAGCCAGCATGAAGAATTCATCCTAAATGAATTCATCCATTTAGTGTCCGGCTAACCTCTTCCAGGGCCCATCCTGCCCCTCTTACCCAAATACGTAACCCTGTTTGTTAGGCTCAGTGCACCTGCTTTGCCCATTCAGATTTATGTGTTTGTTTTCTGGTTCTCTCTGTAGACTCATCCTAGTAACTTCACACCCCACAAATTCAAGCAATTAGCTACCATTAACATATTTTTGCCTAGCATATGTTTTTAACTGTCTGGCTATTGCAGCTCGCAACTATTCGTTTCTTCTCTATACACTTACTAGAGGAAGATGTGTCACCTCCTGGACCTTAAAGGCACACAGAGTTCCAAGCAGGAACAAGCAAAATATGTTTTGTTCCATTTCTTGTAAGCCAAAATGAACTTAATTTGTTTGGAAAACTCCCTTTAAAGGAGATGCGATTCAACAAATCTGCTGAAGCTACCAAAAGCAAAACACTGCAGAGGCAGCAGCATCTGTTTGCAAGACAGAGTGCAACTACTCTTGCAGATGTTAGTACTAGAATTGGCATTAGAGTTGAAACTCTGTTTTGAAGTCAAATTGCATAGCCCTGAAATTGCATGAGTGAATTATCATGGACAGTACTCCTGTTAGCCCCTTCCTTGTTCAGTAACAAAGTGAAAACTTGACACAGAGCGTGTTAGCCAAACTGAAAAGAGAGAGGAAAATTCAAAGCACCTTTTTTGGTTCCTTTCTTCAAAGTTGATAATTTTATTTGAAAAGCTAAATAATTCCAGAAAAAAGTGAAAGACTTATTTTTTTTCAGATAAAAGGAAATACTTTGCCTGACTTGGGGCCGTGTTGCGTCCTCCTGCCTGTCTCCAGCCTCCTGCCAGGTGCTGCAGCACTTCATGCCCCAGAAAATAGAAGTGTCCAAGTGTGGAAGCTGCCGGGAGTTGGCACAGGAAAGACGAGGGGCTTCGTGCTTGGGCTTCTCATCAGCTGCAGGACATTGAGTGCAGGGGGGCTGAATCACAGCCGAGACAGCAAGTCCTGGGGGAATGCCCCTAGCCGAGCTGAGCATCGGTGTGTTTTCGCCTGCCAGCCTGCCCAGGACTTCGGAGGAGCATCCCTGCTGGATTTGGCTGTGGTTCCGTGCCATGTCACTGCCTTGCCTGCTCCTTGCAGCTTCCTGCCAGGGTTACTGCCCCTCGTCTCGCAGATGGTGGCAGTAGCATCGTGCAGGGATGCTGGCAATCTTGGCAGAGCCTGGCATGACCTACAGGGAGCACCCACCTTACAGGAGCTATTTTAGTTGCTAAGATAGCACTGGATGGATTTGCAGGGTACCAATAGCTACCCAGATGTGGCAACAACACCATGTTAGGAATCTGGGTATTTCTGGGGCTGACTTAAAGCCAGCTTGGTTAAGCTGCAATTGCAATTGCCAGGGCAGTGCAGCAATTCCTATTGCTAACCCAAGAATGGCTACATTAGCAGGACTTAGTGCTGCGCTAGATATTTCCACAGAGGTGTCTGGGAATGACCTTTCATGTTTAGGTCCCCATGAATATGAACTATTCCCAGCCGAATGAGTTGACTTAGACCCCTTGAGCATCTAAGCAAATGAGCAAAGATGCAGAGCCAGGGCTTCCTTATAAACACTAGGATCAGCCTTTAATTTCACTACCAGAACCTACAGCACTGTCACAAAAACTAAAAGTGCACTGGTGCAAGACTGTATGTATGTATATGTGCAAGTTACACATAAAAACCTATAGAAAAAAAAATCTGCAGTATTTTACAGACGAACATATGTTTGAATGACCTCAATAAATGCTAAATGCTCCAGATACCATCCTGGTTACTAATTGTAATAGCATTTGTCAGCAGCAAATCCTTAATGTTACCTTGGTGTACAATTACTTGGTTGTTCACAGTATTGAAAATGCCTAAATGTTTTTTTTTTTTTTTTTCTTGAAAATAGTGACATTTTGTATCTTATGTAGCTTTCTCACTGATTTACTCTGAGGATAAGTTTTTTGAGGAAAAGTTTCCTACCTCTGTTGATGTTATGAATACTGAAAATAATCAATAAAATTAAAGTTATTGTCATCTGTTATGCTACTAATCTTTAAATTCTTAAACAGGTATTATGCCCAGGAAGGACAATGAATATTAAAAAAATGACAAAAGCGTGAAAAGAAAGGAAAAACTCCTTGTGTATATTTATGAGTCTACAATACATTTTGTTCGTATTCAGCTAAATCCTGATTACAATAGAGTTCTTCGAGTCTTTAACATTTACTGTGAGTTGTGTATATACAGATATATATAAAAGTCACAGTTTTATACATGCTCTATATAAGTATATGCTCTATACAAGTATATATGTAATGTATATCTATATATTCTATACATACATTAAAAATGTTAGTGGAACATTACAATATATTCATCTAGCTATAAACACCATTTGCGGTGATAGGTTTTCCAATTATTCCTTTTATTATTTGAAAGAATTGATGTTATTTCTTAATTAATTAGATGCCCAATGCAATGAGCATTGTGCAGCAGCGCAACACACGGTTTTCCTAAAGTCAGGGAAACTTGCAAACGACTGGTGCGTCCCCTCTGCTCCTCGAGGCTCAAGCGAAGGAGAATAAACTCTGCCGGGGAACGCTTGACTGAAACGGGAACCGCTGCACTCGCTCGGCGGGTGCATATCTATTTATATGCTTAATTGCAAGTGAGGGCTGTGTAATGTATGTGCTTAGTTACACGGAGCCGTTGACATCAGGAAGGGGAAAAAAAATAAAGGAAAAATGGGGGGGAAAAGAAAAAAGGAAAATATAAAAAAAAAAGGAAAAAAAAGAAAAAAAAGAAAAAGAAAAAAGAGGAGAAAAGGGAGCAGGAAGGAGGCGTTGCCTCCCCTCGGGGTTAGGAGGGGAGGGAGCGGCCGTCTCCCC
>JAWLRI010000307.1:4766581-4786329 GCA_034781795.1 Crypturellus tataupa
AAAAAAAAAAAAAAAAAAAAAGGAGTAATAAAGAAAAAAAAAGATTAAAAAAAAAAGGAAAAAAAAAAAAAGAAAAAAAGCTGCGTCATTATCAGCTTTGCGATCCATGTTAGGGAGCTGGCGTTTCCTAAATGAATCGCCCCGCTTTAAAACGCTCCCCGCTTCTCCTCCTCGTTGGAGGAGCATTTCCCCAAAGGAAATGCTTTCCCCAAAGGTGAGGAAATGGCGAGAAGTTCGCTGCGCTGTAAGCCCTTCCTCTGAGCTCAGGGGAGGCGCAGGCAGCCCCTTTCCCGGTTTTGGATATTTTGCGTGCAAATCCGTTCGTCCCTTCGTTTAAGGAAAAATAGAAAAGAAACCTAGGAAAGCAAAACCACCCCGTTCCTTCTCAAATGAATGAGAAATCTCGCTCAAAAGCTGCTGCTAAAATAGGGCACCTTTTGATGGATTTTTACTTTCAGTTTATAGCTGTCACAGTCCTCTCCCCCCCTTTTTTTCATTTTAGTTAAGAAAATTCTCCGTGTGGTTGTATCGATCGCAGAGTAGAGGCTGCACTGCAGCGAATTAACAAAATGCAGGAAGGTTAGCGATTAGCGCAGCCTCCTCTGCTTCAGAAAATACGTGCAAATAGAAATACTTATGTATATATGTAGAAATAGATGTGGGGGGGGGGTATGTGTATATTTAGGCACGTGTATATAGATGTGTTTGTGTGTGTGTATATATATGTATATATATATACAAGCACATGTATATGTAATCAACATTTACTTTAATCATCCGCTGCCCACCGGGAAGGTGAATTCTATACACAGCGCAATTTCCCCCTTCACAAAAGGGCCCTGGAAAAATTATTTGACCCCTTCCCACCTTCTTGTGCGATCAGAGCTCCGCTGCTGCCGTCCCGCTGCTGCGGGGCCGCTGCGGGCAGCGGGGCTCGCGTGTCGGGCAAGCGAAGGCGCCTCGGGCTTGGAGCGGGGACCGAAGCCGGCGGCGGGAGAGGTGTAGGCGGCCGGGGAAGGAGCCTGGGATGAGCCGGGCGCGGGGCTCCCCGCGGCGCCGCTCCCAGCCCGTCGGGGCGGCCGTCACGGTCCGTCTCGCCTCACAGAGGCGAAGGGCCAGTGCCAGAGGGGCCCGCCTGGCCGCGGGGCTTCTGCCGAGCACTTTCCCTTGCAGACAAGTGCCCTTTTATTGCGGGCTTTCCGGCGGGGGCTGCCCCTGGACGCGCGCTGGTAACGCGCCGCAAGAATAATAATGACATTTATTGTGCCGAGTGTTTCCAATAATAAGCGCCGTGTGCGCGGATGTCGCTAATCGCCCTACGTGACCTCCTCGGCGCCTTTGCGCAGCTCTTCCTTCGCATTTCCCCGGAGCGGGATGCGGGGAGAGCCGGGATCCAGGCCGGCCGCGCGAAACGGCGCGTTACGAGCTCGAAACTCACGGGGCTTTTCGCGACCCGGCGGCGGCCGCGCCGCCCGAACGCGGCTCCCGGGAGCGGCGCGGGCTGCCGCCGCCGCCCGCAATGTTTTCAGGGGCAAAATATTGGGCATTTGGAACAGCTTTCCTACCCTGCCGAAGCGCTAAATATATCTATCGAAATTATCGAAATTAGCGCTACGCTTTGCTTTCCATTGAGCTAACTATATTTCTCACCACCGTGGGAAATATATATAGAAAAGGGCCGAGAAATGTGGCAGAATTTCTTTCTGCAAGTACCAAGGTAATGCTTTTAAGCTAGTGGCTGAGACAAATAACTGCTTAGGTTCCCGCGTCCTTGAAGCCCTAAGCATTTCACTGATTACAGTATTTCATGGCGCTTTTAGTGCAGAGATTAATAAATCTTAGTGATGTGTTAAGAGTTACAAGCTGACAACGTCATTTGAACTGTGCTCCCTGGACCCTGCCGTGCTCCGATTCCTGTTTTGCGTGTAATATTTTGCAAATGAAAGGGCAAGAGCCACGCACGCTGGTTGCCACGGGCAAAAAAAAAAAAACGGACTTTTTTTCTAAGTTCGGTATGGGCAGTGCCATCAAATTTCTGCATCGAAAGCTGCTCAACATGTACAAGATCTCTTTCACTTTACAGAGCGCAAAGCTAATAAGTGAAATGTAAAAACATAACTTTGTGATGAATTAAGTTAGGTAGCGGAGGGGGGCGAAGGGAGCAGAGAGCCATTCCCAAGCTGGGATTCTGCGGCAGGATTTCTCCTCCTGAGCTGCTGGGAAAATTAAAACACCCCCTTTAAATTATTGCCACGCAGCCTAGAACGGTATAATGTAAAATATTCATTTATTCTTTTCCTCCAAAATATGGAGAGGTGAGTCAGAACGAGAATATAAAGATTTGCAGGGGTGAAGGTGTTTGCTTTTATAGGTGGGTTCTCTTTATTCTCTGCCTAACATGCAGACCTTTTTTTTTTTTTCCTTCTTTTTTTTTTTCCCTCAGTGTTCAGGAGCTATCAGAGCAGGGTGGTAGAATACTACATATTTTTCCATTTCCTCTGCTTCCTAACAACGAAGTTGGAATTGAACAAATAAACGAACTGAAGTGGTCGTTCCCGTTGCTGACTTAGCAAAGGCACATTCGCAAAACATGCTCCTTGAATTGCAGTTTGACTTGTGGCAAAGCATTTAAAATAAGAATCTCATAAAACAAAACCCTGTGCCCAGCCCTGACCCGGGGAAATATTTAGAGGGGAAAAAAAAAAAAAAAAAAAAAAAAAAAAAAAAAAAAAAAAAAAAAAAAAAAAAAAAAAAACAACACCACTTTTGGCAGTGCTGCAGTTCAGGTGGGCTTTGAAAGCCGGGCATTTTGGCAGGAAAACTGAGGATTTCGAGTAACACCCTCTGCTTCCCCAAAATATTAGGGTACGAATCTCCCCCTCCCCCGGCTTGGAGGGCACCACTCTGGCTGTTTCGCTCTCCCTCCTCTTCGTTGCCCCTTTCCGGGAATGGCCGTTCCACCAGCTCTGCTTGGAAGGAACCGGCCGATCTGCCCCCGTGCAACTTTGGTCAGATTTTGGATGGGCAGATTCCTGTGCTAGGGAGCAAGGGGGGCACCCGAGGGAGACACGGACTGGGGTCTTTTCCCTGAGCCCCTCCAGAGCTGGCAGAGCACTGGTGCTACTCCTATTTTCAATGGGGCCAACCTGTGTGTGATTAAAAAAAAAAAAGATGGGGTGAGTTTTGAGTTTTTAGTAACGGTCAGTGTGCTGCAAACAGCTTTGGGGGGTGACATTCCCCAGGATTGCTGGTGCCTGTTGCTCGAGCCGATGCCGTTTTCCTGGTGCTTGTCCGTGTCCCGTGCTGCTGGGGTTGTGTGGGGCTTGCATGGGGTTGCATGGCGGTTGCATGGGGCTGCCTGGGGTGCAGTGGTGTGGGCCATTCCCAACCGTGTCCCCTCTGCTCCCTGCTGCACAGAGCTGCTGGAGGACCTGTCGGAGAGCCGGGAGTGCGTGAACTGCGGCTCCATCCAGACCCCGCTGTGGAGGAGGGACGGCACCGGCAACTACCTGTGCAACGCGTGCGGGCTCTACACCAAAATGAACGGCCTCAGCCGGCCCCTCATCAAGCCCCAGAAGAGAGTGGTGAGTGTGAGGACAGGGGCAGGCAGCCCCCCGGCCAGGGCCGCGTGTTGGGATGCGGCGGGAGCACTCGGACTGCAGCATCCCGGTGATCCCCCCCATCCCCGGATGCAAAACTAAATCCCTGCAGGGTCTGCCCTGGTGCCCAGGGCTGCGTCTAGGCCGCGCGCCGGCCAACTAGGGCTCTGCCCCACGGGTTAGCGGAGCTGCCGGGCCCCTGCACGCCGCCCCTCTCCCCAAAAAAAAATCCAAGGTTGGATATTGTTTGTTCAGAGCACCAGGAATTTCTCCAGACCTGCTTTGTTTGCCGAGAGCTCGATCCTTGGGAATGTAAGCAAGTTTTGTATATAATTCAAAGAAAACCAATTGTTTAAACAATGATAATAGCCTTTGTTTTGCTTTACCCCGAAGAAATGAGAGGCAATTTGTCTAAAAATACACGCCTAAAATGAGGGGTGGGGGGAAATAAATAGCACAAAGCAGAACCCCTGTTTATAATTCGCGCTGGCACTGAATAGGCAAGGAGAAAATTTAACAAGCGGGAACTGCACATTATGTTTAGCAAATCTGGGAGGAGGTCAGCACAGAGAAGAAGAAAACGCTCCTCGGCAATGGCTGTTACCGAGCGAGTTGCAATAAATCACGTCGCTATAATCTGAGCTGATGTTTGGACCCCTGTGTACGGAGAGGGAGTATCAAACCGATCAGCCTTTCAAGACCCTTTCAATCACGGCGGCTGCCTCGCTCCAGCCCCATTTCCGTAGCGCTACAATGCGTTCCGTCCTTCATTTCACAGCGCTTTGAGTTTAGCCCTGTTCCAGGGGCGCACGGAAAGCAAAAAAAGCCAAATCCTCGGAGCCGGCAGCGAGTGTCCGCAGAGCGGCCCCGCGTCTGTGCAAAGCTGTGCCTGAGAGCTGGGCAGCTAATTTAACACTAAGCCAGAAGTTAATTACTTGCTGGTGCCTATTAATATATATTTTTTTAATTTAATTTATTTTATTTACTTTGCAGCTGGCCATCCAGCTGATTTTTCATTACGCCCGGTGTTATCTAATTAGCAGCACAAACGCCGCGGCCAGGCCGGGTCTGCCGCTCGCGGGAAGTGTCAGAGCTCGGCTGCCTGTGGCACCGCGGACTTAAACTGGCTGATACCCGGTTCTGGCGGCAACGCTTCTTCTCTTTTTTCTTCTCTATTTTTTCTTTCCCCTCCCCACCCTTTTAAAAATGAGAATAAAGAGGCTAAAATGCAGTTCAACAATAACCTGGTTTCAGGCTGACACCTCAGCTAAATACATCTGAAATAGTTCTAGGTAACAACCCATACCGAGTCTACTGGCCATGACTATAAATCAAGCGTGGCTGAGTGTTCTTGCAGTTGGAAATATGTAGGTGAGAAGGGAAAATGTTTTGAAAATGCTAAACATGTTTGGATTTCCCCGAAGTTCCTGATAAAATTCCTGCAGCAGGGAAG
Organism: Crypturellus tataupa; assembly: GCA_034781795.1. Taxonomy (NCBI): domain Eukaryota; kingdom Metazoa; phylum Chordata; class Aves; order Tinamiformes; family Tinamidae; genus Crypturellus; species Crypturellus tataupa. The sequence goes on from JAWLRI010000307.1 coordinate 4,771,634, forward strand.
TCATTCTAGCGTCGAAGCTTTCAAAAAAAAAAAAAAAAAGAGATCCAGGAATGGACAAAAGTTATAGAAATAAAATATATCAAGATTTATACCAAATTGCATTAAAAAAAAAAAGTTTTAAAAAATCAATAATGTGTCAACAGATGATTGTAGTTGTAAAAAAGAAAATGAAGCATGTGTTAGGACCATCTTTTTTTTATCTGATATATATGAAACTTGTATTGATTTGAGAAGCAGAGCTTTGATACAGTGTTCACAAACATTTATTAATGACACCAAACATTCTCTGCTAATGTGAGTTGGATTTTTAAGGTTAAAAAATATATCCATACGCTTCAGCCTGTATCTCTGTATCTCTCTTATCTCTGTGCACTCAATAATGACTTGCTGATCCAAAATTTAAAATTATATATATATTTGCCTAGCGTTTTTTTTGAGCTGCAGTGTGAAATACCATTTTTCTGCTAAAGCAGCTAGAACAGATAAGCTTCAAGAAACGTGGTTATTATGCTGGAATATTCTTCATTCTTAAAACCTTTTTATCAGTTTCCCAAGTCGCAGCCGGTTCTGCGGTATCAAAGGTGACCGAGTGCGCCTAACAGCCCAGCAGTAAATGATTCAAGAGGAAGGGCATAGTACCCCTAAGTCAGTAACTTCAGTTATAGGCGCTTTATAGTCCGCTTTAAGCTTAATGCAATTCTCCACAACTGACTTCTCCGTGTAAACTTGTCCAGCTGCCAGGCACCCAGCAAGCGACCGATTTTTTTTTTTTTATGTTTTTCTGACAATGCGATACTTTGAAAAATAATAGATTTATGGTGTCGCTGGAATTCTTTGCTGGAGATGGACGTAAAAGAGATCACTTGTTACAGGAACTTTTATAACCCATTCACCTTCATTTCACATGTTTATGAGGACTGCCTTCACTTATGATATACAGCTCGCAGCCATAAAGCCCGGGGTTATATGGTTATTTCTGATGCAAGGTTGCTTCACCTTGGCTCCAAACTCCACGGAGAGCGCCATAAACGGCTTGTTTGCGACGTGGCCCCTGCTGTCGCACCCCGGCTTTCCCGACGGCCGGGGAAAAGGCTCTGCTCTGTAAAATGCATTCCTGGGGCATGTTGGTTTTCGCGTGATGATAAAAACGCGATGTGATTAAAAAAGAAAAAAAGAAAAGGAAAAAAATTTGCTTTACAAAGCGATCGCCGTGGCTCGGCACGGCGCCCAGAGCCAATGCCCTGCTATGCTTTATTTTCCCAACAGAGAGGGGATGAGGATCAAAGCAGTCGGGTTTTCAGATGAGCCAGGAGCATTGGTGTCACCTCAGAGCTGTGTCGCGTAAAGGGGAGAGGGATTTAAAAAGTCGGCAGAGCAAGCATGGAAATAATCTGCTTTTTTTCCCCAGCGTGACCCAATTGCAGTGAGGCCATTTCATAGCAGGGAAGGAGCTCATACCTGCAGCTCTCAGCAGGCAGCCAGTGTTGCGGATATGTGCAACCTCCTCACACTCGTGCAACCTCCTTACACTCATGCAGCCTCCTCCGGCTTGTGCAACCTCCTCACACTCATGCAACCTCCTCCAACTTGTGCAACCTCCTCACATGAGTTCTCCCATTTTGGGAAGGAACGCAATAAGTCTGCATTTTGGGGATGTCTCCAAGAAATGCTATCTACATAAAAAACCCTCCTGCCCTTCCACCATGGTGCTGGGAAGTCCCTGTCTTCCCACCTCGCTCTTGCGCGCGGTGGGGATGCAGGGGCTGCTCGCTCGCTGACGCCGTGTCCCTCTGCTTGCCCCTAGCCCTCGTCGCGGCGGCTCGGCCTGTCCTGTGCCAACTGCCACACGACCACCACGACGCTGTGGCGCAGGAACGCCGAGGGCGAGCCCGTCTGCAACGCCTGCGGCCTCTACATGAAGCTGCACGGGGTAAGCGGCTGCGGCGCGAGTCCCGCGGGACCGAGGCTCTAGGAAGTGAGAAAGCGGTCGGAAAAATATATACATATATATCGATAAAAATGCCTGGAAATGCCCCCCTTGCTTGGAAAGGGTCAGAGCTTTTGAGCACGTTACGGCTTCTACGGTTGCAGCTGTGCTGATCGGTCTGGAAAATGTGGTAGAGCAATCTGTGCCGCTGTGATTTAGACAGGCTCTTTAACGGAGAAAGAAAAAAAGACCAGAAAACCCTAGACCTCTAACAGGACAGTTTTTCATAGTATGGACAGATGTAGCTATGCCAGCAAAATGTTAAAGGTAATTCCAGCCTTTGGCAGGTAATAATACGGGAACAACTCTGTCCTAAATATGATGGAATACGCTTTGGGTGAGACTGGGGACTTCTTATGCCCCTGTGGATTGAGTTACAGTCTAGCACAAGTGTTTGAAGAGCCAAGGCATTAGAAGTGATTGGTACTTGGGTCTAGTCCTTGAGGAAAAAGTAAATTATACCACCAGTTTAAACACTATATCCGTAGTGAGCATATACCTGGCTTGCATTCTCATGCTATCATGAGGTTAAAATATATTTTAAAGCGATGTTTGGTGTACAACGGTTGTAGTTGTAATGAGGCAGAACCAAAAGCAGAGTTTTGAGCGCTTTTCTCTATAAATATAAATATACACCACAAAGCTGTATCATAGGCAGAATTACTTATGCAAACAAATACTAAGTCCTAGAGCTACTTTTGTAAAGCACTTATGGATACGGTCTGGTTTGCATAGCTGGCCCACGCGAAGAGGAGTAGGGCTTTCTTTTTCTTATATGCATTGGTGCTTTCCAGAAACAGCCACTGAATATAATTCCTAACTTACCAGAATCAGAAAACAGGCACCAAATATGTGCAACCAACTTAATTTCATAAAACCTATGCTCAACGATGTTTTTTCCTTCTCCCATAAAAGCATTGCTAATGCGTGGCCTGACAGAGGTACTTGAAAACCTATTTAGCCTGCAACAGGGAAAAAGAAAAAAGAAAAAAAACTTTCCAGCTTTCTTTATTCAGTTTAAAAATCCCTTGAAGCAACTCATCGCTTTTCCAAATAAAATCTGAAGTTTTTTTGGAATTGCTGCCATGATGAAGGAAAAATTACTTGCTCTACATGACTTAAAGGACATTTTCAACATCTCTATTTGACCTTTGAGTATAGTTTTGTTTTTTGTTGATTAGAGTAGATATGTAACCTTATGATTGTTGTGAAAATTTAATTTTTTCAGGTCCCTCGACCCCTAGCTATGAAAAAAGAAGGAATTCAGACCAGGAAGCGAAAACCTAAGAACATAAATAAGTCAAAGGCATGCTCTGGTAAATATAAGAAGATAAGGCAGCTGAGCTGCAATCACTTATTTGTTTTCTTGACTGGAAAATCTTTGTTTTTAATGCAAGTTCCCGATCTTTCAGGTAACAGTACTACTGCGGTTCCTATGACTCCAACATCCACGTCTTCTACCAACTCAGACGACTGTAGCAAAAACGCTTCCCCAGGCACACAGACTGCAGCCTCAGGGGTAAGTAGTAACCCGGTATCTGTATTTGTAAGCAAGCTGATCACTGTGCAGTGTTATCACGGCTTTTATCTTATCTAGCAGAACAATAATCTAAACAAACTTCAGTTTTGTTAGCTGATACTGGAACAAGATTTTCGGAGGATATTACATATAATTGTAAACAGAACGACAAGCTGAAGTACTTTACAAACCTCTTAATTAAGATCTATATAATTTTTATGATTAAGTTAGCCATGGCTTAACCCAAGACATTTTGTTTTGAAAAGTTTAGATTCTTCTCTTTCAAAAGTTTTCTTCTGGGGGCAAAGACAATACATCATGCCAAAGCGATCATTTAAAGGAGCAATGGTGCACGTACTCTGCTTTTTCAGATACGCTCTGATGGGAATTGTAATTCAATGCTAAGCTACTCTTACATTTTCCAAAAAATGTTTTTTATATATTAATGTATAACAAAAAGTGAATGATATATTATATATGTACGTGTATATATATATATGTATATATACAATTTTTGGAAAAGGTGAGAGTATACATTTGCGTTTGCATGCATCATCCTGAATGACTACTGAAAAGCAGGAAAACTTTATCCTGCTGACTCAAGGGAAGTAAAGTGCATTTTGTTGCGCACTTAAACCCTGATCCAGACCCAGAGTAAACTAAGTGAGGGAAGCCCATTGATTACAGATGCTCAGCATCTGGCTGGATCGAGCTCTGGGGGTCTCCTGCTTGACTTCAGACCACATACTCAAGCCCTCGCAAACTTCCTTTCTTCACTCAGTTAGTGTTTGTGATAACAAATACTACTGTTAAGGTTGCGTATCTTAATATAGATTGATTTCTAACCTCTTGACTATGCATATCCATATCCACACTCACTCCTTTGGCCTTCTGTATCCTTTAATCTGCCACATAATTTCTTCAAAAAGGTTTCCTAATGTGGCTTTCTTTACTCCTTTATTAATAAAAAGAAGACATTGTTTATAATAACTATTTTTCAATATGTCTCAGTGTTCCCACATCCAAAGTCCTTTCACTGGTTTAATTCCTGACCTAGGGAGTTTGATTGTACAAGGGGAGAAAAAACATTTTTAGCAAATGTGCCTGTTGGTGGACAGACAGGGCCACCCACTTTCATCAGCACTGGGTTTTTGGTTCTGATGCTGCCAGACAAGGATATTATTAACAGGGCTTGTCTTTGACATGAATAAAATAAACAGATCACATCAAAAAAAAGAGAAACATTAACCAAAAAGTGAACTATTACTGGGTTGCAGGCTCACCCCAGTGAACAACGGTTCACTCTTTTAGCCTCCTATTTAGTAGTATTTACAAAGGGTAAAACCGCATCCAGATGCACCTTAAATTTGCTTTTGGTTGCCTTAAACTGATCTGGGGAGTGTAGTGAGATTTATACAAGGCGCAGAGCTATGAGCAGGGCTGTCGGTAGCACGGTGAGGTGTTGCTCAAGTAAGGAGAGGCCGTATGGAGGAGACGGCCTTTTCCTGACATTCCTACTGCTTTCCTGACTGCCGCTGCCTCCCTTGCTGTCCCCTTCTTCCGTAGGGAAACATATCGGAACTGTAATTTATAAGCTTTAATTTGCCATAATGCAGTTTCCAATATGATGTAGATGGTTGCACGAAGCACAGCGTAGCCATTAGGGGCAACTCGGCGGAGGCCCGCGGCGCGGGGCCGGGGCAGACGGGGGCTGCAAGCGGGAAGCAGCGGGGCCGTGGAGACGTGCTGCTGTCGCCGCCAGTGTCCTTCGGGAAGACTGTCGCTGGCTGCAGAGGAAGTGAAATCATCGCTCTGGGCCCCGGTGCTGGGGGGAGCCGAGCGCTCGTGAGGCCCGTTGAAGTGGCCGGGAGCACTGACTTCCCCCAAAAGGGATTTCAGCGTTTCAGAGCGACGGAGCCTTTAATCCGGTCACATGCTGAAACCCAGACACTACACTAGACCTCTATGTGCCTTGATTTCCGAGGTGACGCACTGATAGCCCCAAGGTCTATATCTATTCTTAGAACAGGCGATGGCTCTGCGCAGCGGGAAGACGCTTCTCCGGACCGTATCGAGGAGCTGGGCGAGCTCCTGCTCTCTGGTCTCTGGTGGCTCTAGCAGGAAGGACGCCAGGGACAGTCCCAAAACATGGGCACCTGCTCCGAGTGCGTCCCTGGCTCTTCCCTGGGCGTCGCACAGCTGGCCAGGCAGCGTGTTTTTGTTGGGTTTGGTTCTTCTTTCTCCCATCCCTGTTCTGCAAGGATGGGGAAAAAATGCCAAGTTGACACTAGGCAGAAAAAAATACAATGACGTTTTAGAAACTGTTGTCTGAAATTCACAGCAATGCTGTTGCTAAATGAATCAGAGAAAATGAATTCCTGAGCTGGTACAAAAGTAATTTATTAGGCCTTCTATGGGAGGCTGCCAAAAGAGTCCCTAGTTATGTAGAAATCTAGTGGAAATGAAATTCAGCAGAATGCATTTGTGTCAGTAATACTCACTTTTCGCCCTACCTTTTTATCTCTCTTAAAGTAAAACAAAGAGGGGAGGGCAGAGAGAGAAGGGCAGCAATTACTCAGTGAAATGTCTCTGAGGCTGTCCATTTTATAAAGGGAATTTTATATGATGCCAATTTTGAGACAAATTAGCAAGAACCTTAAATGTTGATTTTATGTTTGAGCTGAAGTTTAAACATTTGAAAGATATGATTAATGAATTGCTATGGGCACAAAGTTGATTTCAAAGATCCCAAAATGTAGAAGTGTTTGGATCGGCGATATTTCGTTGACCCATTGTAAAGGGGCTACTTGCCAAATTCACATCTGGATCCAGGATTTGGGCTATTTCTGTTTCCCTAAGCAGTTTAAGTACTGGGTGTCCTGTGATATATGAAGTTGCTTAACATCCCCGTAAAAATAAAATGTGAAGGTTTTGGGCAGCCTGCATCTGTATCTATACCTGCTCTGCCTTTGATGCTGCTGAAAAAGTACGGAAGAAAAGCTACCCAGAATAATTTGCTAAATGATGGACGTAGCTTTGGTGCGCACCCATGCATTTCCATGCAGGGGCTCCGAATGCTGTGATTACCACAGTGCTTTACTCCCTTATTAGGCTACAAGGTAGTATGAAAAGGTAGTATGAAAACTGATGTAAAATCTACTTGCTATGGCATGACATGGATGCTCCATGAGCAGAGCTGATGTCAGGAAGGGCACAACAGCATCAGAGAAATTCTTCCTTTTGAAGACTATGCTGTACCCATTGCTCCCTGTTCAGAGCTTTCTCAGAAGTACCATAACCTATAATAACTTAGGACAGTTGCCTTTCGGGTAAAACTAGTATTTACTTTGTTTGAACATTTACCTTTGGAAATGATTCAGGACTGGATCTCCAGGGGGATAGTATGGAAAGTGGGAGAGCTGACTGAAATGACCTTGGCAGGTGTTGAGCTGGGAGAAAAAAATTTAGTTCTACCTGCCCCCAAACTTATTGACAATCTGGGCTGAATTCACTGAATATGTGAATCTCAATGCATTTTTTTTTCCTGAACTAGGTCCATGAGATTGTTAGAGGCATTGCCATTTGTTCGCTTTTAGGTAGTGGATTGGTAGGATATTCATGCAGGATACAGGGTAACCAACCTTAGTGCAGCATCTGCCAGAGTGTGGATAAATTCATACCCTTGACCTCTTCAAGGGAAAAATAAGACTCCTAACTGCCTGGATCCTCAAAGATGAATGGCCAAGAGTCCTTCAGACTGTCCGATGATAAGATTTCATCTGTGAAAGAATAATTTAGTAGTGGTTAGGACACAGCTTCTGTGAGAAAGACTCCCCAAATGCAGTTGTTAGGACTTTCACCTGGAAAATGGGAACACGGTGCCTCAGTCCTGGTATGAATAAATATTTATTCAAACCAGGTGGAATAAGATCAACAGGAGGCATGAGGAACATGGCAACCTAAAATACCAAATAGTCTGGTAGTCAAGGCATTATGCCTGCAGATGTGATATGCCAGTTTAAAACGCTCTCTGGCAGAGAATGGGAATGAATCCTCCTATCTTTTCTGCGTTAGTCTCAAAATTTGGCAAAAAATAAGATGTTGCTTTTTTCTCCCTGTTCAGTTTCATAAATTTAGTTATTCATTTTCTTTTCTTCTTGCACATGAATCTGAAAGGAAGCAGTTCATTTTTTTGTCAGATGGAACAAAGTAATTACTTTTTTTTTTGTTCCAACAAGGAAAAATAAAGAAAAAGAGTATATTTGGTTCCACCCGAAACATATATGCATATGGACACATATATTTTGTTTTGCTTTGTTTTATTGCCAAAGCAATAAAGTCAATTACTCACACAGCCCTCGACAGCGGTTGGGTCATCAGCTTTCCCAAGCCGTGCTGGAAGTTGCCTCCCTTAGGAAATTAATGAAGTATTATCCACAGATTTATGTTGCTATAATACAAAGGAGAGATTAGAAGATATGTAAACTTATACATCTGTTAGATAAACAAAAGGATCAATTGGACTAGTGATAAATTACAACTTTATGTAGAGAGATGGTCACTAAATCGGGGAAAAAAAACTTTGGTTTTGCAGTATTGAGAATTGTTCTTAAGAAAAGTGGCAGTGACGATATTTGGAGACAGTGCTCTTAGTGGGGACAGCAGTTACTGAAGGGAGGTAGAGGCTGCAAAATTAAGGCCCTCACTAAAGTTTGCCAAAATATGTTATTTGTGGAAGCGTTTTTTGCAAGTGTGTTTCAGCTGACTACAGTTACCATTTAAGTGTAGCAGAACTAGCCTACGCAAACAGAAAAGGGAGAGAGCAGCTTATCAGCTGAGACTTAGAGCTTGCTACAGACCTAGTGTAATGTCCAAAATTCATAGAGCATTTTGAACCTTCAAAGCAGATGGAGCAAAGGTCCATCTGATGATAGAGCAAAGGTCTACATCAAGGCTCTCGGCCACCCCCTCCAACTGTTGGCACAACTTCTTTTCTGGAGCGTTTGCGTCTCGCTGCCAAGGCGTGGGGTGAGGCAGAGGGCTGGTGCCTCTCCTCTCGCCAGGCTCCGTGTCAGGCGGACGGCCGAGGAAGGAGTGGGTGGAAGGAAGCGGGAGTCTTTCAGCCGGAGATGCTGTTGCTCTTCCCCCAGCACCGGCTGGCACAGGCCGAGCTGCCCGTTTCTGACCTCCCGGCAGTCTCTAGCGGGTGCTGCGTTGGTTCAGGGGTGCTGACGTTGGGTTTAGGTAGGACGCGTGTGTCCAAATCCCTCTTGTGGCTTTGGCTGAGATGTCCCTGGGGGTGCGGTGGGCAGATCCATTGCTAAAAGCCACCTCTGAGCCAAACACCCCCAGGAGCTCCATCACTTGCTCCTGTTGGTTTGCATAGGAAGAAAGCTGGACCCTTAAACCATCTTGGCAGATATAAACCCAAACTTCCTTTATTTGTTGTGGGGGGACAAGTCCTTCCTAACAGACTGCATTCGCTTTCTCCTCAGGAAGTTGAAGTCCAGTCAGTTACCTATCTTATTATCAGATTTTGGCAATAAAGAACAAATCCATTGCCCTTTTTATTACTGGAGACAGCTGTTGTGAATTAGAACAGCTCCCTGCCTTCAGGAGCCCCGCTCGGCTCGCTGTGTGCCCGCTGATGAACGTCCTCTCCCGGGCGGCCGTAACTCCCGCTGCCTTTCCCCCTCGCCGCGGAGGCGCGCGAGCAGGTGCCTGACTCAGCCGCGGCCTTTGCTCCAGCGCGCGTTTGTTTTCCGTGCCTCACGCGGGAGCAGCCTGCGCGCGTTGGCGTGGTCCTCACATTACCGGGGTGGGGTTTCCAGGCCCGGCCGCCCTGCCCGGTGGCGCCGGGCTCGGGCTGCAAACAGGACGTGGCCCCGGGCCTCCCTTCTGGGGTGCCGCGGGAGGCGAGGCCGGTCGCCCGCCGCGGGGGCGGCCGGCGCTGCGCCCCACCTTGGCGGGACCGCCCCAGGAAAAGGGCGAGCTGCATTTTCCAAGGCGGGAAAAAAAAACAGGGAGCGATAAGATATTTGCCTCCCGGAACGACGAGGGGCAAATATGGGCAAACGGGAACCTTTCAAAGCAGCTCCTAGTATTTTTAGCTCAGGTTGAGCAAACACTGCTCCACTGCAATGGAAGCCCTTTCTCCACTGTGGGGGAAACTCAGCCTTTTAGAAGCTACATCTTTTGTGTTAGCCAGAACCCATTTTAAGCAGTAGGAATAAAAAAGCCTCTCTGAAAATCTAGATGGATGAAAGACCAAAAATGGACCCAAAAGTTAGCAAGAAATGGATACTCTGGGCACAGTCACAGAAAACGAGGAGATGCAGATTTCTGAGTGATAGTCTGGTATCCGATAGAGGGAGAAGACATAAAACCTCCTTCCTGGGAACGCAGCAGCTTTGTCTGCCTTTTGGGGAGGCTGTTGTTTCTTCAATATCTGCGTTTTTGGTCCTGGTGCCCGATGAGGTGCGAGAATAGGAGGGAATGTACAGTTGAGAAAAAGATACAGGCAGTGCTGGATTCCAGGTTATTTCAGGCAAAAAGGATCACTGGCAACGAGTATCTCCATTGCCCAAAGGTGAGGTTTTACCTGGGTGAAAAAGGGCAACAAGGACTCTGTAAAGCAGCGCTACTTGGAATTGCCTTTGAAAAAGTGAAACCCTGATTTTCCTGTGTAAGAACAGCTTACTTGGCCTGGTTCCAGGAGAGCCAAGAGCTCTACTCTTGTAAAATGATTAAATATGTATACTTTTCACTTAAACAGCAGGCAGGAAACTTCTGCAGTCACGGTTTAAGGATAGTCCTTTTTTTTTTTTTTTTTTAAAGGAATCTTGTCCAAAGACTATCTATTAACAAGTAAATTAAGGTTTTAAAGCTGACATATCCAAGAGTTAACTCTGCATGAAGTCAGCTCTTAAACATTTCCTTTATCAGGTGAAAATGTTGCCCCCTTCTCTGTCTGGCACTGCAATTTTTTTTCCTCTTTAGAGGATCTGCACAGCCTCATGGAAAAAATGATTGCGCCTTTGTCTCCGCAGCTCTCTGTCTCTCCATTGAGACGGATGGAGCGACTGCATTTCCAAGCGTCGCCTTCACGCCCGCCAGGGCCGTGTCCTGCGTGGGGAGGCGGCAGCGAGGGGCACGGGGACGCTCTCGGTGCAGATCCTTTCATCTGCTCGGGCTCAGAAGGGAAGCTTTTCGGAAGTGTCGAGGTGGCCATGACTGGTGCTTTGCGAGGCGACAGCCCCTCAGGGCACCCAACAGAGCCCCATCTCGAGGAGGTGTCACCAGCGTTGGGTCACATCCGTTAGGGGGCAGCGGGACACACACCTGTGAGCTCCCTCCTCGCTGGTAGCTCTTACTTCCAGATTTTTCTTCGGGTTTTCCTTTTCTGCCACCGTTAAGAAAGTCACTCAGTGTTTTCTGGGCACTGCTATCCCCATTGCTAGACCAGGCTGTCAGACTGAGCTAAATCTCCCTTCTTTTTCGCCCCTCTCCAGGCAAGCTCTTCAGTGATGTCCGGCCCGGGAGAGAGCACCAGTCCCGAAAGCAGCAACCTCAAGTATTCGGGTCAGGACGGGCTGTACACGGGAGTCAGCCTGACCTCCACGGCCGAAGTCACGGCGTCCGTGAGACAGGACCCCTGGTGCGCCCTGGCCTTGGCGTGACGTGGCGCGGACGAAGCTGGCCACGGGCGCGACGGCCCTGGGGGCGCGCGGCGGCTCGGCACAGCCCCGGGTGGCGAGGAGCGTGCCGGCAAGGACCTTTCCCTGCACACCGTTCCCGGGCCTCGGCGGCAGAGGGGCTTCTCCAGCCTCCCTCCCCTGCAAAAAAGAGGCTCTGCTGAAGCACCTGCTTCCTCATCTATGCAAGACAAAATATATATGGAAAGCAAGCGCCCATCAGGGGAAAGCTAATGCAGCCATACACACTCAAAAAATGAAAAGAAAAAAAAAGAAAAAAAAAGAAAAGGGAAAAAAAGAGAAAAAAAGGAGAGACCTAGACCTATTGATAGGTCCCAGAAATACGTCCTCAGCCCACCCAGCAGTGCTGCCTTTCTGACTGTACATTTGATTTCACTCTCACGCCTTCTCCTGCAAGAAGCGGAGCGAAGCCGCCCGCGCCGGGGAGGGGGCAGCCGAGGCTTTGGTTGCCGGAGATGGCACGTCACGGTGCAGAGGGCGCCCGCTGCGTGAGCCAGCGTGGGCGCCGCGAACTGAGCGTCGGGCGCCTTGGCCCGCCGGCTCCGCCGCGCGCCGGCATCGCTCGAGCCTGGACGCGCCCCCGGAGGAAACGGCGACGCCTGGTACAAGTCTCACGAGGTCGAGCTGGCTGCGGAGATTTTGTTGTTGGTGGTGTTTTTTGAGCTATTTACTCACTTTGCAAGACTGCGTTGTAACTTTTGAAGTACACTGTGACTGAGGTTTATGAAAGTTCATATTTTGCGGCTGAACTGTATAGAGTCAGTCAAAATTTGTAAACAGGGTAGCAATCAGATATTTTTCTTCCATATATACAATAATTTTTTTAAAGAAGTGCAATTTGCGTTGCAGCAATCAGTGTTAAATCATTTGCATAAGATTTAACAACAGTTTTTATACGAATGAATGAATGTAAACATTTTAACTTAATGGTACGTAAATAATTTAAAAGAAAAACTTAACTAGGCATCCTTAGGCTTTTTAGCGCAACAACAACAACAAAAAAAATCCACTTTCTGTATTTCCAGTTGTTAGAGCAAGAGTTTCAAAGAACAAGCCTTCTCTCAGGAAAATTGCCCTAGCCAAGTGCTCCTAAGTTTTGTACAAAAAGAAATATGCCAATGCATCCCCAGTTTTTTTTTGCCATTGAATAAGTATATGCTGGAAAGAAACAAATTGCAATGAAACTTTACTACCTAACTGATACATATGTAAATACTCCATAAAATATTTAGGCATCTTTAAAATTTAGGATGCAATCTGTATAGTGTGACTGATGCATAGTTAGGTTGGTTTCCATTTTTTTTTAATGGGATGTCATTTGGAAAGTTGTTGTTTCATCAGAGCTTTACAAATAAAAGGGTATCTCTTTTTCTTTCTTTCTTTTTTCTTTCTTTTTTTTTTTTTCTGTACACCATGTCTTCTCCTTTGTCTCAAATGTAGTAGTTTAGGTATATTAAAATCTACAGAGATGTATCTGGTCCAGGCAGTACGCCTGACAGCTGCAATGAAGCTCTTGGGTGGAAATGTCCACACTATCTACATATGCCTGTGCTGTGTAGGACATTTCCATAGCCCCTCTGTGATGCCTGAGGCCAAACGGCGCGGCAGAGCCGTGAGGTGCGTAGTGGTAAAATGCGAAGGGCAGTAAAAATTGACGGTACAACTGCTAAAAAGAAGGGAAGACAGAAATGTGTAGCTACCTAGGGGAGTGGAAAACCGCTTGTGGCTCTGAGGACCAGGCCTGGCACTGCTTTGCTCACCAGAGAAAGACTCACTGCTGCATGTGATGCCCAGTCACATCGGCGGCACCGCTGGACCGGCACAGCCCGACTGCGCCTGGCTGCGAGCCAGACTTTCACTTGGCGTGAACTGGGATAGCTTCTTTGCCTGCACTGAAGCTATGCTGATTTGCACCACCTGAGAATCTGCCCCGTATGTTTCCCTGCTTGTAAAACTGAGAGTCGCGGCCATCTCCTCGCCCCATGGGGACAGGGGGCGGACCAAGGGATGGACACGGGGTCTGGCCAAGCCTCAGCTGCATGGAGCCTGCTCACCCAGACTTGGTATGGCTCCATCTCATGCCCTTGCTCCTTCAGGGTGTTTGAGCCTGTCCTGAGCCTCATGGGCCACATGGGCTTGCCTCTGGTGATTTATAGATGTGTGTCCAAGTCCCAAGAGGGACATGAAGGGGATCAGGGGGTTAAAAAGCAAATGATGCTGAGAAGAGGGTAAGAAGAGGGCTTCCCTTTGAAACATTTTGTTGGCTGAAGAACCTGTGCTAAACCTTTGTGGACACTTAAATGGATAAAAGAGCTGTTGCTATCTGGAGGTGACAAGTGTTCAGCCTTAGCTGGGGCCTGAATTCTCTTTTTGCTCTTTTTTTTTTGCCTTATGGAGAGGGGTGACATTTGCTGTACCACTTCTGCAAAGTGCTGCACGCAACTTGCTGCCAGGCAGGAGGAGAGGGCAACGTGTTTTGGAGTCACGCTACTTGAACTGGAGTTTTAGACCAGCATGTCCTACTTTGGGGCTGCTGGCCCAGGGTGGTGCAGCCAGGTGCTGACACGCGGCCAGCAGCCCATGGGAGGCCACATGGATGTGACACTCTGTGGCACAACCGAAGAGAGCTTCCTCCTAGCTCTCAGCACCACCTTAATCTTGCACCTAACTTCTGGTTCTTGCACATACTGAGTCTTGGAAGACACAAAGAAACATCCTATGTAAATGTAAATGTATGAGCCTTCTCGGATTTGAGGCTGAAAATGCCCTTTTAGGTGATATCAAGGAAAATAAAAGTTTTACAGAGAAGGTGTTTTCCATTAATTCTTATCAGCAAAAACGTCAAGGTTGAAATACTTTGACTTCTTGGACCAGAAGCAGGGCTAAATCAAGTTTTCACCCTCCTGCAAGAGGCAGCAGTGGTAGGAGAGCACAATATCATGTTGTTTTACTGTACAGATGCCAAGGAGTTCAAAGCCATGTTCTGTGTTACAAAATGATTTTACATAGAAAATGTTTATATAGACAGCATCTTCCTCCTCACCAGCACTGCTCTCCAAGCATACTGACTGCTAGAGCTGTGACTGCTTGACAAAATAAACATTTTTTTTTTTTTTTAATTTCACCTTTTAGTCTTGCTGAGCTGGCATGGCTCTGGGTGTGTGAGCTGGGCTTTACTCTGGCTCATACATCACCAATAGCGCTGATACTGATGGACTGCCCAGCCAGACGCTTACCTCGCTTGGCCCTATTTCTCTTCAGTGACAGCCCCTGCGATGGCTGAGGAAGAACAAGGAGTTCAACTACTAGTTTAGATTGCTAGGGCAGCTGGATAAGCCAGGATGACCCCACAGTGGCTCTCTAGCACCAGAATGAAGCTTCAGAAATGACATTTGGATGAATAAAGAAAGAAAGAAAGAAAGAAAGAAAGAAAGAAAGAAAGAAAGAAAGAAAGAAAGAAAGAAAGAAAGAAAGA
>JAWLRI010000307.1:4786429-4804423 GCA_034781795.1 Crypturellus tataupa
GAAAGAAAGAAAGAAAGAAAGAAAGAAAGAAAGAAAGAAAGAAAGAAAGAAAGAAAGAAAGAAAGAAAGAAACACAAGGTTAAATATCACCTTAGCACCTTCTCTCTGGAAATAACCAAAATTAAACAGCTAGCAGCTCCAGGCATCTTCTTGGGTCTCCCAGAGCAAGTAATACTGAAAGGCTCACAGCTGCGTGGCTTGGGTGGCCCCTCTAGAGCAGACTGGTGCTGGCCACATGCCTTACTCTGGGATTCAGTCTTGTCTGGCTCCCAGGGTTTTGTCCTATTAGTGTTCCTGTGACCCTCAACCATAATTACATTTTCTTCTACTCAGATTGCCTAAAAGAAGTATTGTAATCGAAAGCTGTGTCTTTCAGCATGGCAATGAAGGGTGTGCATGATTGCAACGAAGGCACTCGAGGGTGCAAGGCTGAGACAACCAGACTCAGTCAGGACTTGGACATATTACCTAAAGAGAGAGGTGCCTGGTTGTTTCCAGACCGATTTTGTCACATGTGATGAGGCCCAGCACCCGGGTGTGAAATGAGGAGCCAAAGTAGTTGATCTGATCCATGTCACAAAACCAGACCTTGTTCCCATCTTGTGACATTTGCTATACAGAACTTGGGTAATTTACTGTCTGTTCTTGCATCAAAGTAACGTCACTTCTGCGTCTTTCCAACAAAATAAGGGACTCTGGAGATACATCCAGTCCCTGTTTTGAAGAGCCTTAGTTGAATGCAGGATGCAAAAAAAAAAAAAAAAAAAAAAAAAAAAAAAAAAAAAAAAAAAAAAAAAAGCAGATCTCAAGCCTTGCTGTTTGCTCAGGACTCTAAATCTTTTTCATCCAGCTGTTCTGAACTTCATTCCTGACAGATCCGTCAGATCCTATATCTGTATACATTGAAAATTCCAGGCTTGTGTCAAGCACACTGAATTCTGTATTAATATATAGGACAAGGGTTACAGTAGTGGGCCTGGAGAGAAGGAAATTGAGGGCTTGAGGGGCAGTTTCAAGTGGGCTCTCCTGCATATGTTGCAAAAAGCATGAGGTCTTCACTGTATGTTTATTATGTGTTTTGGAATCACTTCTTACTCTCTTTCCTCAAAGATATCTGATGAAAGTTGGGATAATATGTGGGAGAGGGGAGGAGGATTTAGGTGCCCCAAGTGGACATGCAATCAAATAAGAGCTATCAGAGCACTGTGGTTACCAAAAGTGCTCATGCACTCCTTGGACAAATAAACAGGAAAATAGAGAGTAGGAGTAAAGAGGTAATTCTACTTTGGGATGCTGCTGCCAGACCTGGCATCCACAGTTGCAAAGGACATTGAAAAATTGGGAGCACAGGGAAAAGAACCACAGAAATGATTTAAGGGCTGGGGGAAATGCCTGGCCTTGAGAAATTTAAAAATCACAGTCTGTTTAAAGCATCCAAGAGAAGACTAAAAAGTGACTGGACACATGAGTCTATTCAGGGGAGAAAATGCTAGGTACTAAGAGGTTTTTGAACTTGCAGAGAAAAACAGTCTAGTGGCTGGAAGATGATAGCGGAAAAAAAATAAAAACCCAAATGAGAAATTAGCTTTAGTTGAAACTATGACTCTAATTAGCACTGGGAGCAACGTAAGGGGAGAAGATGAGTGCTGGGTCTCCTTTGGATCACAATGGCTGGAAGATGTGCTTTAGCTGAACAAAAGTGACCGCGCTCAGGACGAAGTGGGTTGCATCCACTTGTGTTGTGATTTATAGGCCAGATTAGTTTTCATTTGGCCTGAAACTGCATTATGTTTTGGGATGAGACCCAATGCTGAGATCTTGAATTTTTGTCATTATTAAAAACCCCATGGCACTTTTCCTAAGAGTTGTGGTAAATGCTGTGGTGTCTTGACCCAGTTTCAGCACAAGTCATTTTTTCTGTCGACCTAAAATATCCCGTTTCCTCTCCAAAAGTGTCCTGTATTTTTATTGTTTCCTGTTAAATGTCCTGAATTTCATGGAAGAGACAGTCATGGTTTAAAGGTGAGCTAAAAAAACTTTGGAAATTTCTGACTTCTTCTGCTGGGATACAGAAGCAGGGCCTGCTAAGCAGTGTGCTGTTCTTGGAGAAATGGGAAGGAAACATTTTCCAAACACCACGGCCTGCAGGTCTTCACTCTGTGGCCTTTTGATACTACAAAGGCTGAAGGCTGAAGAATGAAGATAGGCGCGTGGAGCACCTTGCAAACCTGGGGATTTTAAAAATTGAGAGCAATAGTAGGTTTCTTCAGCATGCCAAAATGACCAGTCAAGAACTCAGAAAACCAAAACTGATGCTTTTTGTGCCTTGCTTGCATGGGGCCCAATTCTATGGCCTGAGAGACAGTCTGATTAAACATGGAGAAATTACACTGTGAAATTCAGTGACTCTTGGAAAATGTAAAAAGCTAAAGTGTTAAAAAAGTTTTAAAATTTTAAAAAGTTAAATCCCAAAGTATTGTTAGGATTAACTGCGCACTTGCTAGAAGGAAAGTGGTGTTAGGTTTAAAGCTAGAGTTCCCACTTCATGATATAGTCCCATGCTCTCCTCAGAGAAGTGAAAAAATCCTGAGACTAAATGAAAGCTTTGTATAAGCAGGAAATTCAGGAAAAACAGCTTGTCTTTCTAAGCCTTCCTGATCAATTTTCAGCAAAAGCAGAAAAACTTCAAGCACAGATCCCATGAGGATTTGTAAACAAGAGAGAAATATCTGATTATTTCTCTGAGGCCGAATTAATCAGGGGAGATGAGTAGAGACACTCACAGCTGGGGTCCCTACCCCGGCTGTGCTGTGAATTTGTCTTGGTCCTTTTGCCTTTACTCATGTGAGTGGTGTTTCCTTGTGCAAGTAGCTAGGTGTGCTGCTTGCTTCAGGATCCTGTGATAGGGCCTAGTTTGTCACACTGAGAAGCCCTTCCTTAGGGAAAGAACCTAAGAAACCCTTATCTAAAGTGAAAGATTAGCACTTCTGAAATGAAACACACTGAACACCACCACCCAAAAAAAAAAAAAAAAAAAAAAAAAAAAGGGAAAAAGAAAGAAGCTTAAAGGAACTCGTATTTCACACCTGTTATGTACCAAGATAATGCACTGTGGTCTTTATCTGCACCATGCTCTTCATATTCCAGGCAACTGAATGATGGTCAGGATGCTCTATGTATGATTTAGTTTTATCAGTAGGGAAAACTGTGCAAGGGAAATGGCTAAGCTGAAGTTTCTGCGATGCACAGAAGTTCTAACTCTGCCTTTTTGCCCATGCGGATTTACCCAGAGATCTTGCACGACACCCAGCCCCGGGCCTGCTCTGGCTCCCCTTGCAGCCCAGAGGGAAACTCCCAGTTTGGTGGCAGAGGTGACCTCTGGTTTATAACGTCCTTTTGAAGTGCCGAGCCCCAGCCCAACACTGCCGTAGGCAAAAGCAGGCACCTGGGAAGTAGCAAGTCTGCAATGTGAGAGTTGTGCTAGGTACAAGGGTGAGAAGTATGCGTTCAACACCTTTATAATTAATGAGATCACGTAAAGCAGCTGCCTCAATCAAACTCCCAGCCATGGGGAGGAGCCCTGTAAAATGTGGAGGAATCCAGACAGGCTTCTGCTCACTTTCCAGACAGCTTGAACCGGGCAGCTGGGGTGTCAGAGACTCCTCAGGTGCCAGAGCTATCAGGCAATCTTGGCCTTTAAAAGCCCTGGCTACCACCTGTGTCTGGGGGAGGCTTTTTAGCCCCTTGCAGCTGGGATGCCAGACAGCATCTCCACCCATGAGTGGTGGTACCACCCCAGTAGTGTTGATCAGGGATGTTGCAAGGGGAGTTTGCACTTGGGTGTTGGGCCCACCAAGCTGATCTGGAGGCAGATTGGTTGCCTTAAGGAGAACTAAAGGGAGAGAAGTGTGCACTACCTACTCAGCATGGCGGGGAGGAAGAAGGTGCTTTAGGTCTGGGTGGAGTTCTGCTAATAAAAGGTATTACAGAGCTGTCACAAGAGCAGGCAACGGCTGCTATGCCTATTTAAGGGAAAGACCTGGAATCAAGGACAGCTGCAGCTCGGGAGCAAAGCAGGGCTATCCAGAAGCTGCAATATGTTCAGAAAAATAAGTCGTCTTTTCTGCAAAGCTCCTTAAAGAGGTTCTATTTGTTGTTCTAAGTCTATGAATCAAAGTTGTCTGCTTTCTAATTGTATTTCATTTTCATCATAACCAGTCTCCTTTGGTAGAAATATGAACACTGTGCCCAGTATTTTTGGCCCTAGAAAATGTTCCACAATTTTGGTACTGTTTTGCACTGTCCATTTTCTAATGGCAAACATTTTATCAGATCTAAGGAAAACTTCTAATTTGATAAACTTATTGTGGTGATTTCAGTGTGCTCTGAACTTGCCATTTTTCAGCAGCCCACCAGGAAAAGGGGAGGTTTCCAAACAGTGATGCCTGGCCCATAAAGCCTATAAGAGACGCACATAGAAAAAGGCTCTTTGATCAAATGAATCTTTTAGGTAAATTTACTCAGAACAGAGAAGGAACTTTATTCTGGAAGATGACAAGATAAAAATATTGGGGACACACAGCAATGACTGAGTTGTCTTGACTACATGATCTCTTTAGCCAGGCTGGTCTCAGCCTAGTCAGCTGCTGAAAGGAGAGGAACAAAGGAAGCTCCCGAGAATCCTTGGAAATGGTAACTTTGAGGTCTTGCAATGTTGGTCTCAGTGTCATAGTGTGAGTGGTAGAGAAAAGAGCCTCAGAGAAACTGATGTCTTTGGGATTGGAAATAAAAACAAGTTCTTGCTCTCCATAAGACTCTCTAGATCCTCCTAGACTCATCGGTGTTCTTCCATGGTGCCTGCGGGAATGGTTCTGGGTCACCTCTCTGGAATTCATCTGCTTCTTTTACAAGGTCACCCATCTCCTCACGGTCATCATTTGATACGACCATAGTAAAGAATACAAGAAATGTGTACCCCCTCCAAAAAAAACCCAAATCATAGGTTCTGTCATTAGATCTGTGGGTCTGGGCAAGCTGCTATATCCCCATATCCTTCTCCTAAAGCCTCTCTAACTGTGCTCCAGTCACGTGTCCTTACAAAAGTAACTTAAAGTAGTATGGCTCTTACAGTACAGGAGAAATAAAAGAAAATGCAATCTAGACGCAAGCCAAGGGCTAACAAACCAGGTAGCGAAGGTAATGTGCCTGGAATCTATTTGTTTTCAGAAAGTGTTTTCAAGACAGTCTTGTGATACGGGTGTTAACTCCTGAAGGTTTAAGTGCTGGCAGTTCCCCTTATAAAAATCTCTTAGCTCACAACCTGACAGTCTCCAGGCAAACACACAGGGCAGCGAACCCGGGTAGTGCTGAGAGCCCTGCCAGATCTGCAGAAAATGCCCCGATTTTGCCCTTGGCACGCACCAGGAGGCATATACAGAAGAGCAGTGCCCACAGGGGGATGATGCTGATGTACACTAAAAAAAAAATCACCGACACTGCTGGTGGGCACAACTGCGGTTCTTGGTTCTTGCTTGGTTCTCCAGCACCATATCCCACAACTTCAGCTGAGGAGCAAGCAAGGCTCTGCAGAACACCCAGTGCCCCTCTGGCTTCAGCCCTTTCTGAACAAGAGTCCTTGTTGCATATGATTTTTGCAACCTTCTCAAAAATGTCCTGGTGGGCAAATAGATTCCAGGTCAGCAGGTCCCACAGCTGCACCCACATGGCAGCAGCGTCTCCTTGTCCCACTGGGAGCAGGGAGGGACCTCACAGTCCTGGCCAGCATAGCTCTGGCTAATCCCAGTCAGAGAAGAGAAGCTGGGCTAGCATTTCCCAAAATATTTGTATTTCTGCGTCACTCTTGGCTCCAGGATCTGTTGCATGAATGCCAGTGCTGTTCTTCAGCCAGCAATTTTGCCTGGTAAGGGGGGTACAGACGGCTACCCCAGCCCCGAAAGGAAGTGGGTTCATTTGCCAAGCAAGGACACAATTACATTCATTTCTCTGTCCTGCGTGTATTTTTATGCTTCTAGTAATTAAACGTATAGCCAGGGGACTGGACAACATCTTTCTATTAATAAATATAGAACGGATCATTAAAAGATCATGTGAAAGTTTAATTATTTCAATAACTGAGCAGAGGACCTGAAGCATGCAGTATATTTTAATTAGCATTATTATTTTAAGTGAGCAGTAAGGTAAAAAAAACTCCTTGAGTTCTCTGATAGCATATTCATTAGCTAATCACCAGAGCTATTATTTTCTTTGAAGTATGCCCTACTCTGCTGTACTAAAGTGCACACACTGGTTTACTGGTAAGGGTAATTAAAGGGCATGTCATAAACATCACTGACGTCATGGAATATTGTTCTTTAACCGCCTTTCCAGTTAACTCTTCCACGTGGAAAAACAGATTTTTTTGCAGCTGACCCTCACCTGGTGACAAACAGTCACCATCCCCCAGCTTCACTGTCGCTTTGCCAATCCATCGCAGTGGCCGCTGGCTCCCCACAGGCACGGGGACGGTGAGTTTGGAAGCCCTTCGCGCGTCAGTCCAGGTCTTGTGTATGATTTTCAAAGGAGAAGTAATGCGTATGTAACCCCAAGGCAGAGCCTTGCTGGGGATGGTGAACAATTTGGAAAATAGTAGATTCATACCATGCTTCCCTTTCAACTACAACTGAATTATCTGAAGCAGCACATATAGCCCCTGGCTGGTCCCTGTAGGTAGGATATGCTTTTCAGGCACAGATCTACTGCACATACATTGGACAGGTTGGGTAGTTTGAAAGAAATGCAACAAAACTGTATATTTTAAACACACCAGTTCTATATAGATCTTCAAATGCACATATGGGCTTCAAAATGTGGAGGATTTTTAGTACTGAAGTCTGAAGTTGGAGGTTCTTCGCAGCCAACAGAGCTATAGGCTCCTAAGGCTGTCTTGGCATGTGTCTGCATGAGAAAGTGCAAGGACACTCAGCTTGGGCTCTGTTTGTTCGTTCCTTCCTTCTTTCTCATTCATTCATTTTCTTTAATTTTCCTTCTCTTATCTTTCATTTTTTTTCCTTCTCTTTTAGACTTTCTTTCCTTTTCTCTCTGTGTCTCCCTTTCTCTCTTTCTTCCTTTCTCTCTATTCCTTCCTCTTATTCTGTGCATTTTGTTTTGTTTCTTCCCAGCTATAGGGTTATGCCTTTCTTATATTTCTGGACAACTGAGCATTAGGAAAAATCTTTAAATCCATGGCAGTGAATAAAACCATTTCCTGATTTTCTTCCCTCCTATTTATTAGGTTCCTCTACATAAGGAAGTGGTAGCCTATCTTTACTAAAGCTGAGGTAGTGATATTGTTTCAGATAAGAAATAAATAGGTCATAAAAAAGAATTGGATAACCATCTTTCACCAAATGAAAGAGAAAAAAAATCAATGGGAAATAAAATGTTAGATATTCATTTCAAAATATGACAAAAAACCTTTATATTTTAAAGGAGTTTGCTCTTGCTTATTTTGAATATGCCTGTTTTCAGCACAGATACCTGCCTTCATTCATAATTTGAAGCAGTGCCCCATGGTCAAAATTCTATTTTGAACATGAATCCTGTAGAATTGATTTGTGTTTGCAGGCTTACACCAGCGTGTGCTCTCTGTTAAAATGAAATATATCAAACAAAATAGGATAAACCCACTTGCGCAGCTGTGGTACTCCAGTGCTTTCCTATTACTATCCAAGCTAGCCAAGCCACCACCACTAGGAAATACAGTAGGGCTTTTATCACCCTTTTATGGATCAACAGAGACAACGAGACTCAGTGGTTTGCCTGAAATCCCCCACACTGAATTCTGCAGAGTAGAGAAGACATTTACTGCAGTTCTTTGAGGTCCAGGTAATATCCCAGCTGATGGGGTCATGGCAGCATCTCCTCAGAATCAGACCACTGGCATGCGCAATGCTATAGGGCAAATTATTTTGGCAAGTTCTTGGCCCATTTCTGGGCATGATTTTGGTCAGGTCCACTAGCACTGTCCCAGATGTCCCCAGGAAGGCTTAGAGAAGACTATGGGCCACAAACTGTTCCTAGGAGATAGTCTTTCTTGCTGCCACCCTGGTTTGGCGAGTAAGAGAGTTTAGCTGAATGGACTTAAGTTGTGCTTTGCCATTATTCTTCTTTTGCTGTTCTTCAGCCCATTTTTTTCCCCAACCTAATTATAGCCATTTAGTAATATTTGTGGTGTGTGTCCATCTGCATGCATGGAAGTTATAGTTCAAGAAGTTATAGTTATAGTTATAGTTATAGTTATAGTTCAAGAGTGGTTATTGGGGAAAAAAAAAAGGAAACATGATATGAAATGTGGATGAGTCTTTTGGGAGCCTGACCAAGTCCTGCCTAAAGATGGGGGATATTTTTTCATGAAGGCACGTGATTCTCCGCCAATGCATGTCAGCACAAAGCAGAGATAGGCCCTAACACGTGACTCCTTAGTTTGAATGGAAATGTGTGATTTCTGAACAGATTTATTGTGCAAGCGAAAATGTATTTGCTAAAGATTACAGCAGCATGTTTGCTCTGCATGCTGAGCCTGGAGAATAAAGACTGCCCTCTGTGGCTTTTCATTACACGATGAAATAAGGTTTGTGGTATCAAATACCTATTTTAGCTTTGTTACCCCATCCCATGGCCTCCAGTGCACAGTCTGCATGGCAGAGATTCAGCAGTGGAGTAGGACTGGGGCTGTGGAGACCTACCTGCAGGCCAGCTCAAGTCCTACATGGATGCAGACCATAAGGCCACTCATATGGCCTCAAGGACTATGTGCCTGTTGCTCCCTGACCTTATCAAAACGAACCTTGTCCAGGGGGTCACTGAGGAGCTCTGTGGAACTTCCATAGAGTCTTTCTCCAGACTGTCCTCCCTCTCCCTGCTCCCTCCCAGGACAGCAGAAACCCATGAGTCTCTACCGATGTCTACAAATGAAGAGAACCACCAAGACTCGGCCTTTAATCTCTTGCGAGTTTTATCATTTGAGATAGCCAATATTGCGGTCTTTTATGTGAAATATATCATATGTTGTGTAATTTCCAAGGAACGGTAGCTAGAAGAATTTTGTAGGAGTTGGTGTAAAGTTTTTGCTGCTTTGAGTAGCCCCCCTAAAATGTAGCAGCTGAGGAGCCTGGTCCCCTCTCCTTCAGAGCAGTTTTACAAGACTCGCTTCTGAGCATTTCCACTGAGGATAACTCATAGACTCGTAGAGTCTATAGGGCAACTAACAGTCTTGATCTGGTAGCATAAACCAGATGGACAGATGGATAGAGGTATCTCAGCCTATCTGACAAAGGAAAATTAATGCAGAATGCCATTTAGGGCATTTTCATAAGTCAAAAGCTATCCTGCTTCTTGCTTGTTATTCATTTCTGAATCACTCAAGTGACGGATCTGCAATGTGTAGACCTCAGTTTGGTTTGGAACCGTGTGGTTCAGACACGCTTGTAGACAAAAATTAAAAACTCTAATCTCATAAGCACGCTCAGGTTCAGCTGATAAGAATAATTCTTTTGTCGGCGTGTTGAATGCAGTTACAGGTTCCATCGCTCAACTTCCCTGGCAAAAACACTTCTGAAATTTTCTTTTGCTGGTATTCCACTGCACCGTTTGGAAAAAGAAACTCAGCCAACTGCAAAGTTATCTTGGACTTGTCCTTGTACAGAGGAAAATGGGGTTTGATTTGGTCTGGCCCTCTGTGCTAACATTTGCTGCCATGGGGTTTTTTGTTGCCAGTCTTCATGGCGCCAGCAAATGAAAGTGCATGCTACAGCACACGTATTTAAGGGGGTTTGTTTAGTATAAGTGTGTCTGTGGGAGGAGGAGTTTCCTGAAGGAACAACCAGAGTGGCTGACCTTGCACTGATTCTGCTGACACTTACTGCTTGAAATAAGGTTGCCCTGGTCTGGTGCAACATCACTCACCTCCAGCAATGGACTTTCAAACCATTAGGGGACACGTAAGAGCAATACAAGGAGGAGGAACAGGCACAGGCACTCTTGTGGATTGAACATGAGTGCGAGCGGGCACAGGCTGGAGGAATCCGGCTCCAGACTAAAGGCTGCAGTGAGTTCATGAGAGAAGTCTCTCAGATCTCCAGACATCAAATTGCAAGCCTAGTTCTGGATCCTGGCTTAAGTCAAAGAGAAACAAAGGGGAAATATCCTGAAATGGGAACCAAAATATGGCCCAAAGTGCTTGTTCTGCAAGGCTAGCAGGAACTTCACCTCTGTCTGTAGCTTTTAGTTTAAAAAAAAAAAAAAAAAAAAAAAAAAAAAGGAATATTGAAAACTATTGTTGAAAACTGATTTAAAGGGCTGGAAGGATTCAGGTGTGAGGCAGGAGATTGAATGTTTTGCCTCTTTGCCCTCCTTACACTTTGTGCCTCAGAAACCTACCTACACCTCTGCCTGTTAATGAACATCTGCTTTTGATTGTCACAAACCCATATATTTCAGTAAAATAAACATACCTGATCTCCACTTGGGAAACAGCCTATTGTTTCTGCTGTGCCAGACTGAAACATTGCTTTTAAATCAGAGATGGACTTTTTTTTTCCCACTAGCCTACTGGTTACCTTGAAATGCTCAGTGACCCCAGGGGGAACTTTGCTTCTGTGTTAGGACTAGTTGAAGGATGTCAGCTGAAATGTAGCATTCTTTTTTTCTGGTGTCTTATGTGACATGTGCTGAGGGTCTATATCTCAGGTATGCAGGCTCTTTGCATTAGTGAGTAAATTTGTCTTTCCCATCTCTAGTTAATTCTGTGTTAGTCAACTGGACGCTCTAGATGCAGATGACCATACAAGGACTAAGCAGGGTGACCTTACCCAGTCCTACTCATCTCACCCTTTACCTCCAGTAAAGAAAGTAACTTACAGTGTAAGTTGGCACCATTGTGGCTGTCTATCTATTTGGTGCTTGGCCAAGGCTCCTGAGGTCTGCACAATAACCAAACAAGAAAAGATATGTGTGTACATAATCACCATTAAAGCTGTACAGGACAGGAACTCTGGTTTCCCAAAGTAGATAGACCTTTCTGTGTCATGACATGATGTTTGCTGTTTGGTGACCTATTGATCTTGTCACATAGAATGAAAATCAGTTTCTGCATGTGGGAGAAAGGATGTGAATCCTGATCCTTATTTCAACACCTGTTGATTTCATGATGACTATCAGATTACACGATCATGATCATTTCTAATGTTCTATTATGCTTTTGCCTTAAAACACTCTTGAGAGCAACTTAGATTCCTTATCTACACCTCTTCAGTCTCAGTTTCAGCTGATTTCTGTCTCCATAACTAGATGTTGTGAAATAATTGGTATGGGAGGAACTTTGTGCTGAAAAAGGAGTATGAAACCTGTGTCAAGAGAGTAAAAGGTTCAAGATTTAATCCTTTTTTTTTTGAGAGTGAGAGAGCAAGCGAGCAAGAGAGAGGAATATGTCCTGTCTGGATGGGGAAAAGGATTTGGCAAGCTGATATGTCTTGAGGGAGAACTTTTAGAGGGCAGGTGCTAGTTCAGAACAAGAGTCTTCCAAGCCCAATACTCTGTCTGCAATACTGGCTCAAAAAGATGGGTTGAAAAGCATGAGAACAGGGCAAAATGTAATTTCCTGTAAATTTCTCCCACTCTCCAACCACTTTTGACTCATCTTTTTTTCAGCGCTCATCCTATCTCCCTTGGAGCCCAACCACACTTAGTGCACTGTGTCTTTTGACAAGGAAATCTACGGATACAGAACTTGTTGCACAAAGAACCACCTCCTTTGGTTTGCTTTAAATTGGTTCTTACTCCCTTCGTTTGATGGTCCTTAGATCATCTTTTGCAAGATATTATAGACAGCTGATCCCTGTGTGACTTCTCCTATACCCCTGGCAGCCTGTAACCCACATCATACTGACACTCATGCTCTGTGAAACTTCTGCTTATTGGTATTTCAGAGCCATACTGTTGCCTTTATCCAGAGTTACATGATACTCCAGAGAGTACGCACAACAGCTATCTTCTTCTTGGGACAGCTAGTCAGTAGAAGATGGAGAGAGGTCTTTTCTCTAGAAGGAAATTTGCACTGCAGAACTGGCATGTTTGCGCACAGGCAGGTTTCTTGGGCACATCTGGGAAGTGTTGGCCCAAGAGCACAGGGACT
This sequence comes from Crypturellus tataupa, assembly GCA_034781795.1. Classification (NCBI taxonomy): domain Eukaryota; kingdom Metazoa; phylum Chordata; class Aves; order Tinamiformes; family Tinamidae; genus Crypturellus; species Crypturellus tataupa. Next base: position 4,798,620 of record JAWLRI010000307.1, read on the forward strand.
GCATGAAGAAGCAGTTGCTGGCCAAACCCTTCTTCCCAAGAGGAATATGGGCACACGGCTGGCCCTGAGGAGGGCTGTGACAGCCCCGGAGATTCAGTGCAGGCATTGCAGACAGGAGCTGTGTTTGTTCAAGGAGAGTGATAGGATTTGGAGACAGGTAGGGCCTGGAGTATGGCCAAAACATCTCAGACACAGGAAAGTGAACTGAAAGAAGTAAGTGAGCGAGCAGTTCTGTTGTTCAGGCTTTGTTTGGGATTGGGATGAAAATGAGCATCATTCTTTTTCTTTCCCCCTCTTCTCAAGCATTCACCTTAACATGTGTTTCAAAGAGCTGCAGAGTACAGGGCGTGTGGGGTGGGAAATTCAGACACTCTTCTTTTACTTGCCATCACATCTGATTTTGCCATTGAGTATAACTCACAGAAATATTTGATTAACATTGCTTCATGGTTCTTTTCTCAACAGCATAAGTTAAAGGCTAGAACAGCAGCACCTACCTTCCCCCGCCCCCACAGGCAAACGAACCATTAACACTGCAGTAAAGTGCAGAGCAAAGGTGTGTTTGCTGCACAAGGTTGGTCTCATAAAACTGAACTTTGCTCAAGACTGAACAAAACTGTAAGACCCACGGTCGACAATTAGAGACATGCTTTTTATAAGGACAAGTTATTTATGACCTTCATCTGATACTTTATATGGTTTTAATTTCGTTGCACAACATCCATTCCTTTCATGCTTTGGCAGGAGAGATGCTAGGGCATTAGGACAGATACAATAATCACATTTTTAATACTTACTTGTTACTCAGATATCTTTTCCCTTTCAAGTGTTTTATGGTCAAGTTGCTCCATTTGCATAATTACTGCCACATCACTAGTCAATCAATTTTATGTGTTTCTCTCCTAAACCCATCTAAAATATGATACGTATATAAAAACATCACCTATGATCATATGCTGACTTCAGGTTTATTACTGCTTCAGGTCAGAGAGATAAAATAAAATTACTTTCTGTTATTCCCCCCGTCCCTCCCAGCTTTTTTCATTCACAATTCCAAATACTTTATATTACACCATAGCATTCTTTATCAGTTATTTTATTTTTCTCTGAATGGGAGATAAAAGAAAGTAATAGAGAAAGTCAAAACAGAGAGGGCAACTACAATAGGCAGCTGTGAGAATTACTCCTTTTTACAAGCTCATAGAATAACAAGCAATTTTACATATTGATAGGCTTGTCTTACAGACATCTGTGGGAGAGATAGAAAAGCTCCACCCATTTTCTGAGTAAAATCCAGATTATCTGCAAAAAATCATCATAATTTCAATGGAACTGGGACCCCAATGACAAAAGAGATTTGGTAGCTCTATTTCATGCTGGTGAAAGATTTAAACCAAAAGAACTCAAAGTATACAACATGTCTAATGCAAGCGTCAGCAGAAATCAATGTGATGTAATTCTTCACTAGATTTTATGTATTAGTATCTAAGTGCAACACAAACTCTGACCATAATGAGTTATGTTGGCTGGATCTTGCCATCTGTCCACATGATGGATTTCTGTCAGGTGATGACCCTGTCTCCCATAACATCCTCATAGGGAAGCTCAGGCAGTGTGAGGTTAAATGTGGGGCAGGGGGATGGACTGCGAACTGTCTGAATGGCAGAATTCAGAGGGTTGTGATCAATAGTGCAGAGTCTAGTTGAAGGCCTACAGCTAGCAGTGACCCCCAGGCATCAGAATTGGGTCCAATCTTGTTCTTGTTATTCATCGATGACCTGAATGAAGGGACAGAGTGCATCTCAGGTTTGGTGATGATACAAATGTGAGAGGAGTGGCTGACACGCCAGGGGGCTGTGCTACCATTCAGAGAGACCTGAACAGACTGGAGCACATGTTCGAGAGATGGGCAGAGAGGAACCTCACGAGGTTCAACAAAGGTCCTGCACGTAGGAATAAACCCATGTCCCAGGACAGCCTGGGGGTTGACCTGCTGGAGAACAGCTCTGCGGAGAGGACTTTGGAGTCCTGGTGGACAGCAGACTGACTATGAGCCAGCAATGCGCCCTTGCGGCCAAGAAGTATCCCGGCCAAGTGATGTCCTGGGGTGCATTAGGGTGTTGCCAGCAGGTCAAAGGAGGGGATCCTCCCCGTCTTTCAGCTCTGGTGAGGATGCATCTGGAGTGCTGTGTCCAGGTCTGGGGTTCCCAGTACAAGATGGACATAGCACTAATGAAGAGTCCAGCGTAGGTCAACAAAGATGATTAGGGGACTGGACCATTTCCCCTATGAGGAAAGTCTGAGAAAGTTGGGACTGTTTTCCCTAAAGAAGAGAAAACTGAGAGGGAGCCTTATCAGTGTATACAAATATCTTAAGGGAGGGTGCCAAGAGGATGGGACCAGACTATTTTCAGTAGTGGCCAGTGATTGGACAAGATTGGACAGGCATAAACTAAAGTTCTGCCTGAATTTGAGGGAAAACTTGACTGTTAGGGTGACAGAGCACTGGAACAGGTTGCCCAGAGAGGCCACGGGGTCTCCTTCTCTGGAGATATTCAAAACATGCCTGGACATGATCCCGTGCAACATACTCTAGATGACCCTGCTTGTGCAAGAGAGATTGGACTAGATGATCCCCAGAGGTTCCTTCCAACCTTAATCATTCCTGATTCTGTGATTGAAAGAGAGATCAGAGATGTTGTAGACATCAATAATAAGAGTTTATTAATTTATTGGTGGCACAAATAAGCTGCTAGTTATGAATTATTGTAACATTCATAATCTGATGACAGTCTTTAAAAAATCTTTGCTCACCCTGGCTAATCATTCACATAAGGTGCACTACAGCTAGGTCAACTTTTCATCTTCTGTTAGCAAGTCTGCAGATTTCTGTGTGTAAAGACCACTTCTGAACATTTAAAGGGGAAATGAAGAACTATCTTGTTTCCTGCAAAAAATAAAAGATAAGTTGATGGTGAATAAAAGAGATACAAAAGTTCTCCAAAAGGTTCTAAAGAGTGTTATAAAAGACGCAAGAATTTCTCATCTCTGCAGATCAACTAATTTACTTTATTCTCCTACATTTTCAAAATGTCAGTATTTTATCTTTTGTGTCTAGATTCCAGCTATTATGGATCAGGTTATAGCAATCTGAAGTCAAGAGCAAAACCTCCACTGATCTTCACCAAACTAGGAATTTTCTTTTGCTTTAATAAAAAGCTTCTTGGTTGTTGCTGTCCTTATCTAAGTTGTATAGTCTGCTGTTTCCTTGTACTCTTCTGCAGCAATTTGTTTGCCCAAACTCTGTTATTTACAAGCTACTAGAAAATAATCCAGTGTGCTTTAAATAGTAAAATCCATGAAGGGGTGAATGGTGAGCTGTTTGTTATTTGTGGTTTGGAAGTAGGTTCTTCATGACCTATTAAATTGTTAAGGCAAATAGCTATTTCATTCAAGCTACTTTCATGGCAACCGTTGACAGTTTCCTTCAGAAAAGCCAAGCCTTACTATTTTACAAATAATGACTGCTTAGATTATCAGCAAGCTTCTGTCTTCAAATCATTAAAAAAAAAAGGCTTAAAAACAAGGCTCTGTAAAAGCGTACAGTGGTAAAAAAACAGCATACAAACTAAGAGAAGGCAGAGAGAGTCTTTGTTAATTTGGACAGCTTGTATTCTGCAAGAGATTTGGGATAGACGAGGAGTCCTCCTGCTGCACACATTTGATTTCTCTCTAGTGAGAGAAATCACTGAGGTGAGAATGCTGATTCTCAAGCACCTCTCCAGAGATGTTGCTCTTGAGATGACATGAGCATGTCTATTAATGAACACTAAATACATTTTCATGAGTGGCTTTTTTCTTTCCACTTGCAGAAAATCTGGGTGATTTATTTTCTGTCATGTGTTTTGTGCTGTGCTCTGGATGGATATACTCTGCCATAGACCTCATATGTTAATATGAATATGAAGATACAAAGGAAAATAATGGGACAATTTGATCTATGGTGGGACAAGCACCCTGCTGACCCATCTGCCTATACCACATTGAGCTAGTTAGGCTGAGACAGGGTTGGAATGACAATGATTTAAAGGTAGAAAAATGTCTGGCTGTGAGGAATGACTGAGTAGTACTAAATCCAAGAGACTGATGCCTTCCCAGCTGAGACGTGTGTGTTTTTCATCTTTTCTAAGAAGCTTTTCCTACCACCTACTGATTCTGCTATCATTACTACTATTTGTTTTCAGCCCCACTTGGATTGTGATGGTGTGCTCACCTTGGTTCTCCCTGACAGGCTTTTGCTGTAATTAAAGTGACTTTGCTCTGTAGATCAGCTTTTCTTAGGTTCGAGAGTATTTTCTAAGACTGCTCTTTTTGGAGTGCTGAAGAAGAAATTGTATTAAGAGGTTGGGATTATGTACTCCCCACGGTTGCAGGCAGGGTCTTCTTGCTAATGAATCCTTGTCTGAGGAACTTACTTCCCCCTCGGTGTGAGAGAGCTGAAGTTTGTTGACTTTTCTGACATGTTGCACAGGCTATCTATTTATTCAGGCTTTTTTGTTGTTGTTTCTGAAAGGGTGAATTTGGTGTGGAGGGTCTTGGAAATTCCTTCTGCTTTCAATCTTTTGAAAGATACTCATTGATACTCACTTTGGTTTCAAGGTTTACTTGCTGCAGAGATGTGGCAGATGTACAATGTAACAAAAAGAAAAAAAGTCAAGAAATTACTTTTTTTCCTCCACAACCCTCCGTACCAGTTCCTCAGTATTTAAGAGAGGAAACCAGACTTCCTCCTTCCCAGGCTATGGCATATGTTGCTAGCTCAGTCCTTGGCAATGCTGGTACAGGAAAAATCTCTCATCCTCAGATGCTCACATCCTTATAATCCGAGGATAAGTGGGGAGATGAACGTGGCAGGGCCGGTTCTGCCAACAGGAACAGCGTTTTTCCTACGTGGAGCACTGTGGAGATCAAAAAAGGATGTGCTGCTGTTAGGTGTGTTCCCTGCCGCCTGCAGCAGGTCAAAACAGGGCAAGGCAGGACTGATATTCCTGCCTTGGGATGGGAGGGAGGAAGGCTGAGAAGGGAAAAAGAGGGAGATTTTGGAATGAGTTGATAGCAGAATAAAGTATTTGTAAGGTTGTAAATCTATTAGATAAACTATTCTCAAGTTTTATGAGATTCCAGATGAAATACTGCAATATGCCAAGCTTCTTATTTTTATTTCCAAATGCTGAGTTAATTTGGAGCCAAACTGAGCCAAATTTCATTTTAGTGTAAGCAGGTGCAGCTCTACTGGTTTGAACAGCGTTACACCCACTTACAACAGGGCTGAATTTGTCCTGAAGTGATTTAAATAGGATGGAGCAGAGCACAGATGTTCCCAATGTTTCATCTTTGAGCCATGAGCTACCTGACAAATGAAGAAGAAGTATTCTCAGTCATTCTCTCACCAAGTTGGGACCCTGTAGAATCCTCTATTCAGGAACAAAGCCACAGGAAAGCTACAGCATTTTTTTTTATTATTATTTGCTGTCACCTCTACCCACTATTTTTCTTCGTCATCCTTCCTTTTAAGATACAACTTTAGTTAAACAGTTATATTTTTTTGAGAAATATAACTACCAGAGTAAACGAGTCTTGCAGATTCACTTGATCCAGGTGTTATCTCATTTCCTTCTGACTTCATTATAATTGGATCCTGAAATGATAGTAATTTTCCCTATATCTGGGGCACTGCACTTTTCTTCTTGTATGTATTATTGAAAAAAAAAAAAAAAAAAAAAAAAAAAAAACAAGAAAAATGT
>JAWLRI010000307.1:4804523-4859723 GCA_034781795.1 Crypturellus tataupa
CAGGGGGGTTGGACTAGATGACCTCTAGAGGTCCCTTCCAACCTTAGGCATTCTGTGATTCTATGATTCTATGATTTCCTGTTCTTTTCATAGTAAGGCTGAACACAGGAGCAAGTTTATGTATGGAAAATAATGTATGGTATATTGACCCAACAACCACACTTGTTTTCAAACTGGATATTTAACCTTAACAAGACTTTAATTTCAACAGTATATATTGAGAAAAAAAAAGGAGTATTTTCTGCATATGACCAGTGTCCTGTTTTTTGTTGCTTTGTTTTGGTTTTTGTTGTTCTTGTTCTGGTTTGACACCTTTTGGCCAACAGGCTTCATTTGAGGTCTCTCCTTCCATCTTCTGCTCGGGCTTGTCCTGTCACAACACAATACGAAGCAACCACCCCAATGCCTTACGAGGTCTGCTAAACACTCTCAAGACTGTATTGCCTGCCTAGACCATGCTCTTTACATAGTTTTTCCCAGCCTGAATCAGTTAGCTCATGGCTGAGCCTGGAAACAGTATGGCAGGCGCTGCCCAAGCATGCAAAGGGCAGGTTGCTCTCCATTTCCTTCCTCAAGCAGTCCCTGCCCGATGGAGCCTCTCAACACGGGCCTGGATCCAGTCTGGGGAGGAAGGAAGCCGCTAACCTACCTCGCCGCCCTCCCACCTCTCACTGCCTTAATGAGACTGAATGGGATCGCTGAATGTTAAAGCACCTGCTTCTGGGCACGGCAGGGAGGGACAGGGCAAAGGGGCCAGTCCGCTGGCTCCTCCGGGCAGCTCAGCTGTTTAACTGCCTGGCTGTGGGAACTTCTGATGTTTCCAGGACTTTGAAGGAGTGAATCCTTAGTGTCTAGGAAAACACGGATGTTGATAAGGACATATACAAGATCATCTTTTTCTGGGTCTTCCAAAATGACAACTTCTCCACATTTTGACTTGAGTAGTTTGCTACCATCTAATTTCAAGCTTGCTCATGTGTCCCTGAACTGACAATATTCTCTTCAGCAAACACAGGGGGATGTTAAGCCTCATCTTGCACTTCCCCTTCAGCCATCCCTTTTGTTACCCATGCAGATGTTCTTGGCTAGAGGAAAAGGAACAAAGTTTCAGCACTCAACTCTGCAGATTTTTTTTTTCTCACATTGCAAAAATTTCAACTAATTTGAATTTAGTACAAAACCTTGCAGGATTCATTACTTTACCACTCATGTACAAATCAAGGTGCTCTAGGCCATTAACAATACAAATATGTGCATGTTTCACATCAAATCAATGGTCAAAATGAAATACTGTGTAAAAAAAGAAAAGAACCTGTACAGTAGCTGCATAGTTTCTGGCTTTTCTTCTGATAAGTTCTGCATGTTCTAAATAATAAAAACTTACAAGTTGCTGGGAGATACTCAGAATCTGATGCCAATCTGTCCTCAGACTCCTTGTGGTGTTTCCTATAGAGGCATTAGGATTTCTTGCTGAGCAATAATGGCAGTCTTCAGTCTTCATCTTTGTCTGAGGAAAAACATAAGTGATGGTAGGTCCTTCCTGCTTGAGACACTGTAATGGAGTTGACAAGGAATAATCTAAATTCCATTGTAGAAGCCTCTCTTTTTTGACACTCAGGTAATTCTTAGTCTTTAAAATTAACCTTGATGGAGATTTCTACAAGTAAACTTTAGGTGAGCTAGGAAGTCCCTCTGAAAACAGCTGCCCTGTGTCACTGTTGGGCAGACTGCTGCAGCAGTTACCCTGCGTATCCACTGGAGCATTTTCAACTTTCATGTTTTTCCATTTGGCAGAGAGAGACCCACATCTGTGCAGGACACCTGTGCAGGCAAGTGTATGGTCTCTGCTATCCTGGACCATGACATCCTTGTTCAAGCAACAGCTACACTTTCGGCTCCATTTACTTTTTGTCTGCTAAAGTTCAGTAAAGTTCGGTTCTTATTTAAATTTGTGTAATGATTCTGTTACTAGATACACATTATGATTATGTTGTAGTTCTTCGGCAATCCTGGGATTTTCCTCAGGGGAACAAGTTCTTGGTCTGTCAATTCTCGATTCCTTCCTACAGCTGAAAGCTTCAACCCTGCTTTGAGGAGGTGGCTGGTCCCGTCCAGCCTGTGATCCTTAAGTTAGGATGTGACCCCCTGACAGTGTACGTGGTGACCCTACACAACATGCAGGGCTCTCCTCACAGCTGAATGTGACTAGCTTCTCTCACAGACTATGTGGTTAAATTATCCTTACCTCAGTTTTCACAGCTATAAATGTTTTAGAGGTTCATCAAATAGCTATCAAAACCCAACCCACTTGGCTTCTTCACTTGTGTGTAGTACCTCTGCTAACATATTACAAATATTTCTGCTTTTATTTCAGTGACTGCTGTTGTTTTACTGTAACTTTCAACTGAAATAATTTCGGTCCCAAAATTAACATTCATTTAATCATTTTTTCCCTCTTTCATCCATCTGTCTTTTGCAATGCTTTGTTCCTCATCAGACATGCATGCATTGAGGTAGCCGGTAGTTAATATCTAGTCACTGGGAATTTGCTCCCAGCATGGATAGGAAGGATGAAGAGGCACAAAGTGTCTTCCCAGTATCCAAAAGCCCATTTTAAATACCTCTCTTCACACACACACTGCCTTCTCTTACATTCAGGGCACACTTTACAGGCAGAGCAATGTTGTACATCTTATATGAACACGTGTGAAGTCTGTGTTGGGATTTATTTCCCCTTAATCTCATTCAAAGAGAAGACCTTTCACTTTGTAAATGTTCTCCAAGTGATGGGCATGGACACAGCAGGAAGTGGCCGGAAAGAGGGACACCTCCCAGACAAAGTACTTGGGATGTGTGTGAACAGTGAGGAATTCACACTTCCTCCAAAATGAGGCTAACTCTGCTTTAAAAACTAGCAAGGTTTATTATGTATGTGCAAAGATACTCCATTTACTGACATATAAGGATCAGTGGTACACAGACATCGTTACTGAATTCAAGTGGGGCTGCTACAAGTGAAAGCAGAATTTAGTCTCATATTTTCATAGACTTAATCTGTCATGTTCATCTCATTCCTTTGAAATGACAGATTACATCTGACTGAGCTAATTGAATACAACTGGAAGGAATTTATTCCCTTCTTTGGTGGCTTGGCTGGAAACTGGCCATGAAATTGTGTGCACATTGACTTGCAGAGAACCATGCTAGACGGAGGCACTGGGAATGGACCTTATTAGTAGATGGTGAGCTCTGGAAATCTAGCCAGTGACACACAGGGTTGACATGGGCCCTAGGGCAGAAGGAGGGAAGAATAATGTTCAGTTTTGCTTCCAGCACCTGCTCACAATGTCCAGGGGATGCACGAACACTCTCCTGCTGCTTCATGCCTGAGCTCAACGATCTCCCCTGTAGAGAGGACTGAGTGTTTGTTATGTAAGATCAGGGTATTTATTCTGCAGCTGAGATGGAAATATAAAAAGCAGTTAAACCACTCTATTTTTTTTTTTTCATTTTAAGCGCACGCTTACCAAAGCTGACTGTGAGGAAGAGGGGAACACCAAGACAGATAATGAAGCTGAACTGCCTGAGACATTCCAAAAAGTAGGTTATTCCTCACCTGCTTTTGTATCATATTTATTCCTAATCAATCATTGGAAGTCCTGCATGTAGCCTCACTGCTGGTTACCCTTCCCTCCCGCAGAGGCTCGGGAGGCTACAGCACTCGATGCTCTCAGCAACGCTCCAGCATGTGGGGGTGACCTAAACATTTCCCATCAAGGGGTCACAGGCAGCAATTTTTGAGAGGACTGAAGGCATCTGACAGGTGTGCAAAGATACAAAGCACTATATGGAGTTGTGTGTATAAATGAATTTATTTTATGCTCACTGTAATAGAGAAAGCAAATCAGCTAGCTATAAGTGATATTCAAGAGCTGCTTTCTGTACCCAGAGAAAAAATAAATACATACCTAGGCATACTGTTGAAAGAAAGAATCATTTTCTAGAATATTTTACTGTTTATCGATAGTACTTCTGTCTGTAACATCTCAAGAAAGTCATCTATTTATTCCACATGTCAGACATCCATCTACTGAAAGGAAAAATATCTTTTTACCATCTCACAAAGGTGTTGTGAGGACAAATATATCATAGATTAGGAGGTGGTGTGGATATTGCAGTTACAGGATCACATAAATCCCTCAGTAACAGAACTAGGACATTTTTATAGCTTCGTGGTTTTAAAATAAATCACTTAAAATAAGAAAAAAACCCTCAGTGGAGAGAAGGCAGTTTTCTATGGTCTCATATTTCTGTTTCACCTTATTACTGCTAGTTTGGCAGTGTCGTTAAATAATGTTATAGAAAGTTAATTATTTTTAGTCAAGCAGTGTAGCACAGCAATAAAATTTTCAAGCAAGAGTCCTGTTTGAAAGGTCCATGACCTCATATAAATTGCTAAGTGTCAATAAATATCTTTCGACACAGGTGGAACAGTATTTGCATGGCTATGGACAAAGCTGTAGAGTTTAGCTTGCTCAAGACTATTAAAGATCTCATGCTTATAGATGAGCAATAAATGTCATCAATGCAACCTTTAGAACTATATCCTGTATTTTTTGTTTTTTTTTAGAAACTTGATTTTTTTTAGAAACTGTATTGCTGTTTTTGAAAAATAAAAGTCACAAAAAGAAAATGATTTGAATAAATAAAAAGTGCAGATAATCTTAATACAGTTTTAGGTTTTGTTTGTTTGTTTGTTTTTGTTTGTTTTTCCTTTGATTTTACTTGAAAATAATTCCTGAATTCCCTTGCTTTGTACTTTTCCATATAGAAATAACACTGTAAAAAGCATTTTCTTTAGATGTTGACTCCTAGAAGTACCTTAGTATGTAATTACTTTTTGAAGTAGACAGGATATTTCTAAGTTCAGTCTCTTCAGGTACCAACATAATCCCTTGGGCAAGACTTAGGTTTCTAGAGTATCTATCCGTATCTGCTACTTACTCTGCCACTGCTGGAAATGTGAAGGCAAAGATATTTATTACTTCCTTGCAAAGACTTTCCAACTTTACAATGTGTCTGGATGCATGTATGTTAGGTGATCAATATGCACAGTTGTTACAAATGGAGGAAAGCAAGTGCTAAATTATCTCACTGCAAATTCAGCGACAAACAAAGAATGTCTTTTATATATGATTCATCTCCTAGGAATTCATGCCTTCCTAGCACCTTTTCTAAGGAAATAAATTTATTGCTAAGGTACTTTCATGCTTTGAAAAATCCCATTGCAGATTCCACTTTGTGTTCAGAGGGTTATGCTCCATCACAGAGTTCCCTCCATAAGGAATATAGAGAGTTTTCACCTTTCCCTTATTTTCTGGTAAAGCTAATGAATCATGCTGATTCTCTACTGCACTCCAGCATGTTTTGCCTTCTACACCTGTGCAAAATATGCTCTGGCCCTGCTTTGTGCCACCTGGAAGTGCCTGAAGGTTGCGGATGGAAATTCCCTATGGACGACGAGGCTCCAAGGCAGAGCAGGTGACCGTACGTGCCTCGCTGGAGTGCTCCCTCAAGAGCCTGCTGATACCTGGCCTGGGAAACGCAATGCTCTGGCCAGCACCAACATCTTTGTGCAGCAGCTTCAGGCATTTATGTCTCAAGGATTGACTCCCCCGTCTCCCAGTCAGTAATCTGGTTGCATATAGCTTTATATAGAACTACTTCTCATCTGTATCTCTTGATAGCAGTTGTCTTTAGGTTAAGTTAGACTTATTAGAAAAAGGTTTAGGAGAAAAAATGAGAAGGGCTAATAGTACCAAAGTCAATACGACTGCACAGACTTCCACCCAGATCCCAGGGGATACTGTAATTCTCCCTTGTAAAACACTCTCCCAGCAATTCCAGCACTGGGCTTCTCTTACGCAAACATGGCTAATCGCTACAACGGGTTGCTGACTTTTACGAACCGGATTACCTAGCAAATAGCTGTGACAGTGCGTGCGCCATTGCCAGAGAGGAAAACATCATTCCGTGGGGAGGAACGGGCCACACCGCCTTCCCGCCTCGCCGCCTTCCCGCGCCCCCTGCCGTCACCGCTCGGTCTGCCTCTACGTCCTCTCCACCTCTCCGCTCGCCACCCCCTGTCCAAATTAAATCCAACTAATTTAATCTCATCAGGCCTGAGGCACGTCTGGGGACACGTCTCTTGCAATACGTTTACTGGGGTTGCATCGTGGTGATGTAGTTCCCTGAGCGCTCGGACATGAGCAGCCAACCTAGGCAAGCTGGGCTGCGGCTCGCTTTATCTTTCACATATCAAAAGGCATTTGGAATACTCTGGAAATCATTTCCCTGCAATTTTCAGCAATCTGATACAAATTCTTGGTAAAATGATACATGAGTCACATATTACACAATATGTCTTTCTCCAATAACTTACAGCTCATTTTAGCTGTACTAAAAATAGTGGTTATAGCCCTCATTAATTATAAGGATGTTGGATAGTAAATTGCTATGAAAAGCTTTCATGCCAGGAACTGTAGCTCCCTTGTTTGTATTTGATGTCTGTATTATGAGACAAATAACGTTTCCTCTGCCAAAAGCGCAGGCCCTGGCCCAGAAAACTAGTGAAATTCTCCTGAAAATACCAGGTTTGGGACTATGTGGACACAAAGGCTCGGAGTGGGGGTAGTACCTGGAGTTCATGACATCCCTCTCATCCACAGCTGCCCTGAGCCCAGGGGCGCAAAGTTATTAAAGAGACAGATTAGGTCTGGGGTGTCATCCTGTGATTTTGCAATGGGATTTACTTCCTTTTTGTAATTCAAAGGTGGAGGGGATGCGGGGAAAGTTTTAGCATGAGATATGTGACCCAGCTGGGCACTTTCTGCCTCTGCGTCTGGAAACGGAGACTCTGCTAGCCAAAGTCCTCATATGCACACGTGTGCCACCCCATGGTCTTCAGGTTTTCCTTGGAGTAGTAGCGATGCAGCATCACCTCACGTTACCACTGGTGGTAGACAAGGATGGGGTCAGCTCGGAGGCTTCTCCTGGTCCTGCATCACCAGCTGCTGTGAGGCTGGTGATGGTGAGTGAAATGCTGAGGAAGGCTGTGCTCAATCTTTCAGGGAACCCCACCGATTTCAGGAAGCTATTTTCAACTCTGGGACTAAAGTTCGTTAAAAGCTGGAAATCCTGAGGTTAATTTTTCCTCAGGACAATTTTGATCAGGAACTTGCTTGCATCCAGTAGGACACAAGCAACTGAAAGAGACATGAAATCAGTCTGTAAAATCACAATTGGAGTGAAGAAAGTGAATAAGGAACAAATGCCACATTGCTAGGCTGCAAGGCTAGAGGCTGAGTGTGGCCAGGCAGCAGGACTGGGACCAGTGCAGGCACCAGGACATCTTCCTTCGAACCTCAGGGGGACCTGCCCTTCGCTGGCAGCAGTGAGTTTGCGGGGCAGCCGGCAGTGCGAACCTGCTGTAAAACCAGCCCAGTGTAAAGTCCAGTGTCAAGCAAACAAAGGGAGATCCTTCTTTTTTACTGCAGGTGTGCAGAGCGAAATGGTGGGACTTGTTCCCCTTGGCATGAAATGGAGGGCTGAAGTCTGCATGAGCCCAGGGAGGGACTAGAAAAAGACAGGGAGGACGGGTCTGCCAGTAAACTTGCGAAAACCAAGGAGTTTTTAATGGGGAAACTCGAGGAAGAGTGTGTTGGTAGAATGACTCCCTCTGCGCAGCTGTGTCTCCTTTTCCTGAACCTTGATCATTTTCCTGATGTGCTCTCTAGGGTTCTTCGGGTATGTGTGGGATTTAATTGTAGTAGCAATAGAGTAAAAAGGCAACCCAAACCCATTACAATTTAATTTCCCTGCTAAAATACAATGGGGTAATTGGTATAATAAGGCACTCACTATTTTGATTAAGGACCAGATCCAGAAAATGCTCTTTTAATGCATTCTTCTTCTTTGTCTCATCAATTAGATGGCAGCCTTTTTTTTTCTTTATTCAGATTTGACACATTTCTCCGAATACTTTGAGGTTTTGTTTTGTCACCTAGTATAGTGGTGATGAGTATTATGAAATGCAGAATTTATATCCTTAAAGAAGGTCAGCAAAATCCAAACTTTTCTTAAGAAACTTTTTGTCTTCAAAACCCAGAGGCTCCCACGAGCATACTGCGATATATTAAAAATAGGCTAAAGCGTTTACAAAGCAGATGAGAACCTCAGACGTTTACTTCATTAGAGAGACCAGCTCTATCTCAACATGCAGCGCGACAAGACAATAATGCTCAAAACACCACATTACGTAAGTTGGTTAGTTAATATGAGCTAGCCAAAGTCTGCTCACACACTAGAATGACAGGATCCATTCATGGGACATCCAAATTAGCCTAGTTAGTTTTGAAAAATCCCATCCTTCAACTCTTCTAAATGCCAGAAGCCAGTTACAAGTTCTTTGTTGTGAAATTTTTCCAGCACCGAGAGCAAGGCTGAGCTTTTCCTGCCTTGCCACAGGGAACATTCTCAGACTCACTCCAGCGGGAGCAATTGCAAGTAAAGTAGCACTGAGGAGAATTCCTGCAAACTGCCCGCTCAAGAGCCACTTCAGCCCCTCAGTCTCCTGATGCTCTCATGTAGTGTGACAGCCCAAAGGGTGCAAGAATTGGAAACTATTGCAGGATGTAAACAAGTGATCTGCTCAAAATCATCAGGTTTGAAGGTCGCCTCATGGATGGACAGGGAACAGTAGCCCAGGAGAATCGCTCGCTTGTGTCCTCCTTCACACTGTACGACATACTGCCCCCTTGGTTGCACACTACTTGCATTAAAAGCAGGGTGATTAAGGAGCTTTTGGGCTTCTTGAAGACAACCTCACAATGAAGACTAAGTGTTTCCGGGGCCCAAAAGATAGGTGTTTGCTTTCTCTTTTCTGTAGCCGGGTACCAGGGTGCTGGTTAGCACATGATAAGCTATTTTTCTTACTTGTTCTTCCAAACTTGACCACATTAATGTTTTCTCATCCAGCATGTTGACAGAGAGTCATTTGTGCAACAGTCCCTGGGGTCAGTCAGTTTTTCATCCCTAGCTGTTAACCCAGCCTTTCTGGATCTGTGTTTTTACCTGTTTGAGAGCCCAGTCTGGCCCAGTAAACATACGAGAATGAGGCCTTTTCATTGCAAATGATCCTGCTGGAAGCTCTTGCTGATTAAAGCTATTTTCTTGCCTTCTGTCACAGGGTCAGCTGAACCCTTTCCTGGTTCAGTCTATAGCATAAGTTTCCTATGATTTTGTAAATACAGGAACCAAATCAGCTATAATCTCTGAAAGGAATATAAGGATTCTCTTTTCTACCAAAGCCCTTAGAAGGCTGGTGGAGATGCTCTTTTTGGTGTGTCCTGCATACTTTTTGTGTATAGAAACAAGCCCCTTTTCTTCCCATATGAACAGAGCAGGGAGGATACCAAAGAGGCAGGCCAGCAGAAGAATGTGGAGCAATCCCTGAAGAGTTGTGGCCTGGAAATTAGGCAGAGGAGATCTTGTAGCATTGTTTGTTTTGTGCTGCTGGATTTTCCCTTGCTACAGGGCTCATGGAGGTTTCAAGCACAACCAGCAAGAAGAAGCTTGAACAGAGACCATACCAGTCCATGAAATGAAGCTCCATGCCGATTATTTATGTTCACTTCCCTGACTGACAGACAGGAAGAATTGCTCTTGCTTGGTACTTTTGTCAAAATTGGTTTATATGACTACTGCCTCTTCCTGATCGGCAATGTGTAGAAGAGTCTTCAGCAATGTATAAAATTGGCATTTTGGGATACTGATGTAAGTCAATGTATAAAATTTGCATTAAGGATAGTGACATAAGTCAATTCTAAGTTGATGAGCACTGATCTCTCATGGAAATGAGGTAGTATGGGCAAAGCGCTGCCAACTGATACTATTATGCTTCAGGAATAAGTTCCAAGCAAACCAAGATGGATCTCAGGCACTTTGGCTTAAAAATGTGGCATGGAAAAATGTCAGTTTCAGCTGCCTAATCTTGGAGACCTGTAACTACATTGCTGCTGACCTGACCATCAGGCTGAATGCAGGACTGGGCAGAGTGGGCAAATCCTCATCTGAGAACTTTGGTTTTTTTCAGAGTGAGCTAAGACATAGGAAAGGAGTGTTAGATCTGGTGGTCTTGATAGCATGACCTCAAGATGCAGTGTACATGTGTCACCAGCACACAGCACAACTTGCTGGGGAGAAATCTCTCCTTCCCATTCCCAGTCCCAGCTTCATGCTGTTCCCAGCCAACAAGGCAGCGCAGAAGCTTCCTTAAAGGTGAAGTGGTGCCTCTTGATGATTTCTTTGGGAGAGAAATCTGTAGGCACCTATCTTTAAGGGGGTCCTGTGCGGATAGTAGAACAGTACTTCCAGCCTTAATTTGGATATCTAAATTTGCTGGGTGGAAAATGGGATGAATTAGCATTTGGATCCACTTTGTCCTAGTGCTTTCTGTTCACAAGCAGCTTGTAGTTCTCACTATTTCAATATTTTTCGTTTGTGCTTTGGAAGTACTTATTTCTCTTCCTTCACAATAGACTTAGACAACCTTAATCCTTAACACTGCATTTTGGGTTTTGTTACTGCTACACATTATAGGTATTTAAATTGTAGGTGTCTAGGCCTTTCCTGTATGTGACCTAATGCTTCTGTGGTCTGTTAATCACATTGAGTAAGCACTACCCTCAACCAAAGATTTTTCCACAAACATGTGTTTTTAAATAGTTTAATTTGGCATTTTTGTTTCTCTTTTGTATTGATTTTCTGCAAATGATCTCCTGGCAGGCAAAATGACACATTGTAAGCATATATTGCAGATTATTCACACTGCAATTCACACGCTATTCCAATGGGCCCTGGAGGGGAAAAAAAAAATCCTGCTTGTGTAGGATGCTGGGAAACTGTCCTTTATTCACTGTCAGCTTCACCAAGAGACAGTCCAAAGAGAGAGTGAGACAGTCCAAAACACTGGAGAAAAGCCTTGCGGCATATGCATAGCATTCCCTGTTGCTCACTGGAAAAAATCTGTACTTACTAGCACGGATTTCTGACTGACGGAAGAACATGACTTTACTGTTCCTGAACTCTCGCTATTGGAGACCAGGTCGCGTTTGAGAGTCAAAAATAACTCTGCTTTGGAAGTAGTCTGATACATACATTTCTTTATGACACCTTATGATGCTACATCTGGAAGTGGAAGTTGCCCTTCACTCTTTATTTTCCCCAGTCCTGATTTCCTTGAGAAATAAAGGAGATTGTGCTTATTTCCGCTTAACCCAACTATCAGTTAAGGTTATTTAAAGTTATAAATGCTCCTGCTTGTACCATAACAAACAGCTTACTTCATCCTATGCTTGCCAATGGTGCTTATGTATGAGCTGCCTCTGGGCCACAACCACTGTGTGATGCTGAGGTTCCCCCAAAGCTATGCTGTGTTTTACCCCAAGGGAAATTTGTCCTTCTTCTGCCTAAAGTACTATTTATAAGACATGTATTTCACAGAATCTCATTTAGAACTTTAATTGCAGTCAGAAATGAAATGAATGAAATTAATACATTTTAGAAAATATTTTAAATGCTTTGGAAATGATAAAATATGAATAAAAATATCTTTGAGTACATAAATTATATCAGCATAAACAAGATCATATATAAATCCACTGGTTTCAGTGGTATTACTTCTAATTTTTTATTAGTATAAACAGGAATAAAATCAGGGCTTCAGTGTTTTCCAAATTTTGGAAGGACATAATGCATAAAACTTAATGCTTTTCAGCCTGGGCTTTGTAGCTGTGTATATTCGTCTGAATTCTTCCTTTATAATGACCAAGCCATTAAAAGGAGACCTTTTCTACCCCTCTTACATTTAGCAGCATTCATAAATCAAATGATTTCTTGCTGGCCAAAGTAGGTTGGTTTGAAAAACTTTGTATAATATGCTGGTTATGCAGGCTGTGATCTTCTTTACTGTATTAATATGCTTCTTTATACTGCATATGTAATATTTGTTTAAATAAAACATATCAGTATTGTTTTAAAAGACAAGTTTTTGGTTGAAGAGATGTAGCAATAGCCATGGATGTAATATAGTTTAACAATCTTAAATATTCCAGACAGGAAAAGTTTTTTGTCAAAGTCTCTGACAGTTTAAACTTTAAAGCTTCAGCAAAACTTTTAAACTTTTAAACTTTGAACCTGTTTGAACTTCATTTGATTTATGAATTATTAAATGTACCACTGAAATTCACCGTCTTTATTTTCATCTAGTAAAGATTTTTTGTTTAAAAGCTACAGATGAAGAGTGGGAACGAAGGAAATGCAGCCTGAGAAGATTATAGCACTGTTTTATCAGAACAGCATTCCTCTCAGCTGTATAAAACAAAAACCCAGTAAAATATTTAGAAGTGGAAGAGATAAAGGACTAAAACTGTTATATACAAAGTAGGGGGGAAAATGAATGCTAAACTGGAAAGCTGGATTAGAAAAGATTTTGAAAATTAGATATCTTTAAATTAATTATTTAACTCTTCCTTTGTGTCGTGCTCAGTTTTTATATGTCAGGATTAAGAGAAGGGCAGCACTAGGTTAATAGTGTCTTTAAAATTAAGTAGAGGGCAGCGGGAAGGAGGAAGGCATTACTTTAGAAAGTTTCTCTGGAGGAAACAAATCTATGGAAAGGGAAATGCCCTGAATGGCTCCCAGAGTCCGTGAGCCAGAGTGCTAGCTGTAATTTATGTCCTGTCTGACTGGGGACCTACTTAAATCATGGCACTGAAACCCTATAGGTACAACGTGGAGAAGCTAAGTGAGATTAGTGTCTGTGCTGCAGGAACAGTCACACAGCACTGGATTTCCCAGATCTCGTCCCAGCATAGTCTAGGCACTGCCCAAAACTGTGGGAGCACAGGGATCCAAGGGAGATATTTCCAGGAGCCTTAGAAAAGTCAGCTCCAGAAGAGGACATAGAGAGTGTGACGGCACTCAGTGTGCAGGCAGCGTGTATTTATAGCCTGTGTCTGAATGAGCCTGTACAGATGCAGTTTATCTGGGAGTGCTAGATAATGTCTGCATATTGATGATTCCTTGCTAGCAGGATCAAGGTAGAACTAAAGAGAGGACAAACCCACCCGGTCGCTCTTTAGTGAACTACCAAATTCAGAGCTGCTGGGCTGCTTTGCAGAGCCCTCTGCAGAAGTTGCTGAGTCCCTGGGGAAGTTCCCACCTCCCTGCTGCGAGGGAGCAGAGCTGAGCGAGGTGCCCGCATGGGGAGAGGGCAGGGGTAGCACGAGCTACCCTGCACTCCCTGACCGGAGCCTGGCGTAGTTCAGAAAGCAGCACTCAGCAGCCACACAGGGAAACTCTGGTCGTCCCAGCCCTCCTGTACGTATTCCAGCAAATGTTGTCACAGGGCAATCACATTAATAAGGCCAAAGATAAAAGGGATAAAGCACATGAGGGGAAACTGAATGAAACTGGAGCTGCACGAACACTGAAATACCCAAACTTGGCAAACATGTAATGTCAACAACATAAGTTACAACTGAGCTTCTGAACTTGCAGAGAAAGGAGTAGAAGACGAGGGTAAAAATGAGGAAAAGCTGGAGAAGCGAAAGACCAGAGACAATGTCCTCCTCAACCTGTGCGTGCAGCCATTACCCTAATCCACAGCGCTTTCAGCATCAGGTTTCACGATGAGGACAAGGTCTTAAGCAGGAGACGAACAAGATACGTGAGTATTTTCCTCAAATAAGGAGGTTTTGTCCGTCTGTTTTCTCGTGCCTTGTTTAGGATGATGTTGTTTTACAGGACGAGAAGTGCAGTGGTTCCACCAGCGTCTAGGTGGAGCAGAAAATCAAGGCTGTTCCTCTGACTGCCCACCTCAGTGTTCACCAGCGAGGGGAACAGCACTGGGACACCACACACGAGCAGATGCCCCACAGTGTGACTAAGGGTGAGAGAACCTGGTGAACTGAGTTAAATTAGGGCACTTCAATTTATCCAACGTTGAATGCGTTTTATGGAGGAGCTGCCTTCAAATTAGGGCTACTTGACATTTTTTAACTTAAGAGTGTATTTGCTCAGAAATCAGAGAAAAACTGTAAGGCTTATGGATAAGGGGGAAAATAGAGAGGTGCAAAGCGCTGCTGTGGGACACTAAATCACAGGCAGAGATCTGTACACCAGTAACCTAATTAGTTCTGTGAGAACATAGCTCTGCACACAATTGAAGAATTGGGCATTTGGTACAAATTTGTTCCAATTTCTTGAGCAGAAAAATAATAGTGCCATTCTTTTGCAGTGCGAGATGAGTTGGCTCTTTTGGTCTCAACAGTCCTCTACAGGATTTTCCTTAGCAATGCAAGCAGGAACTACACTGGCCCAGACAAATTAAGGAAACCAATGGGCAACCTGCTGCCTACAGCTAACAGTCACATTGTCTTTGCATCTGGAACCCAGTCACCCACAACTCCACTGTATTTCAGAACTGAGGCTATGATAGTGCCTGTAAGTAGTACAGGCCTTCGACAACAGTGTTTTAAAGATGTAACACATAGCTTGAATTTTGAAGAATTAATTGAATTCAGTTTTTTGTTGTTGTTGTTTTGGAAGAAAATTAAATCCTTCAATCATACCCTGAAAACTAGGTGAATTGGGTAATACCTATTCACCCTCAATGCTGATTTTCACAGTCACTTGCGTGTGGCCACCCATGGGGGCTGACTAGATACATCACAGCAAGCCTCTGTAGCTGTTTGTTCCATCACATTTCACTCGTGCTGTCTCCAGAGATGCTCTAAGACAATAGCAACTCAAGGCAGAGAGTGGTTTGAAAATCTGAGTTTTCTATGAAAGCTGCGAGAGAGGAAAAAAAATAATAATGCCCAACGCTAAAGCTCAGGAGACTGGAAACCATCTCAGCATTCAGTGTGGAAAAGCATCTATCTCCCACCCACACAGTCAGTGCTCTTACAGTGCATCCCAAGAACCGGCACAGATCAAAGGGACCTTCTGGGTGAAATCACCACAGGTCTGCGTATAAACATGTCCTCTCTGATCCGCAATTGCTCTGGGATCAACTTCTCTACCAGCGGTGCCACTCAAAATGTTGAACCGTGAACCCGTGATGGAAACTCCCAAACTGTAGCTGGCTGATAGATTTTAGGATCAAAAAGCACTGTCTCGCAGCAGAAAAAGAAATGTTCCTAACTTCTCCTGTACTGCTGTCGTGCTTCAGCAGCTGTGTAACAGTTGAGCAATTCTGCAGCAAAATTACTGTATACGTAAATTTACCTATAGCATCATTAAAAAAAAATAAGCTAATTTTCACTTAGACTTATGAAATTTCCATTGGTGCCCTGACCCGGCCATTTCTGATTCAGCTACAGAAGAAATAAGTCAGTCTGGAGCAATCTAACCCACAGATCAGTTGCTAAAGGCAAGTCCGTGCTTCAGGAAACAACCCAGATCAGGAAAAAAAAAAAAAAAAAGATTTTGCTGTAGGTCTCCCTATTACAACTGTGGCAAAACTCAAGGAAATTGTGTATATCATGGACTTTTGAAGAGAAATATTTAACAGTGGAGCTTGTGACTCATGGAAATCACCTTTAATAGCCCTTCCCAAGTACAAAGACAGAAGGAAATATGCAGTCAGTGCAGGTAAAGTGTGCGGTCAGCAACTTTATTTTTTTGTTTTTTGTTTTTTTTTTTTTTGCAATCATTCAACTTTTAATACCCTCGAACTGCAAAAGAAAAATCGGTAGCACTGCAAATACTGGGAATTAGCAAGGTCAAAGGAGTTTAACAACGTGAGATTTGGACTTCAGAAAGACTATTTATTCTTTAAAGGTCTCAGAGCTTTAGCCTTCTGTTCCCTTTGCCTTTAATAAACAGAGATATATGTTCCTCTAGGAACCGCGCATGCTCCTCAGGAGTGCCTGCTGGCGCCGGCGTGGAGCACTTCCAGGGGGAAGAGGTATCAGGTCCTTCACGGAGCAAGCAAGGAGCTGTGGAAACACACGCGGGGCAGGAATGACCTGATGGCCCTGAGCACTGCGAGACATCAGCAGGCAGGTTCCTCAGGGCCACTCAGCTCCTTGGAAAAGTCTTGGGGGCCTGGGGGGCTGCAGACTCTCCCAGGAGAGAGGGGAGGCCAGCCTGGCCCATGGAGGTGCCTCCCTCTGCACTCGTCCACCGTCACAGGTGCTTCCATAGGGATTGGGGTGTCCAGCGAATGGCCGGCCTCCCTCTCTCCTTCCCTCTCCCTCCAGGCTGGAAAACAGCATCCGCGCTGCCCCCTCCCTATCCCTCCCCTCCAAGCATTTCAGCTATTTCCACCCTGCAGTGGACCCGCTCCTCCCGACACACGCAGCGCCCAGCAAGGACCGCCGGGGCCCAACTCGCGCCCGCCGCGCATCCCGCCCCAAGAGGGGCTTCCACGGGCCGGCCGGAGCGGCGCGCGAAGGTGCGTCCTCCTGCCCTCCCACCACGGCCATCCCCGAGCGGAGCCGCAGCCGGAGCCGCAGCCGGAGCCAGGGCCGGGGCGAAGTGTGTGTTTTGGATGCGAGGCGGCGCGCGAGCCGGCCGGTATCAGGGCTCTGGCTCCGGCGGGGCGGGCGGGCGGCTGAGCAGAGCCAGGCGCGCGAGGGTCAAGTACAGGTTGCTGCGCAGGCAAGCGAGGGGGAAGGGAGGCCGGGTCACTCCTCCTCTCCTTCCCCCTGTCTCTCCCTTTCTCTTTTTCTCTCCCTTTTTTTTTCTTCCTTTTTTTTTTTTTTTCCTTTTTTTTTTCTTCTTTCGGAGTGGAGGGAATGTTGGGACTATTCCATCGGTGTGGTATGTCTGTATAAACATCGTTAGCTCCTAGGAACCGACACGCTGTAGATTTTCAGTTCTTACAAATTGCTCCCTTCCACAATAAAAAATAAATAAATAAAAAAGAAAATACCCTGCATAATTAGGCGGGATATGCTAGGAGAGAAGGAAGGCAGGGATGTTTATTCGCCCTGCCTTTGATCTCCACTGGGCAAAGCACAGCAAAAAAAAAAAAAAAAAAAAAAAAAGTCTCCATCTCTAACCAGAGTCAGAAGAGGAGGGCGAGTGGCTCCCTGATGAGGTGATCCTGGGCGCCGCCGCTCGCCTGGAGGCTTCGCACGGAAATCTCATCTCCAGAGTCTGTTTGGGGAAAATCGTCGTGACAGTTTTGATCATCCCTATACACCCCAAAGGCAGTTTTGGCCTATCCTGACCCCAGACATTTTTTTGCTGGCAGGAATGCCTGCTTGTGCCTCTTGGCACACTGATCTCTGCGTGCCAAGCCCCACCAGCACCCACAGCCCTTCTGATTGAGGATCTTCACAGAAGCCAAATGTCTGGACTTTCCCATTCCAGAGGTGCCCCCTTGCGTGACCAGGAAGCCCTGCCATGGGGCTGCTGTGCTGTGCGGTGCCAGTTCGATGGCTAACACAACATTTGCAAGCACCAACCTTTCCCGCTTCGCCTTTGCAAGGCTGATCCTCCTCCAGGAGCTCCAGAGCTGGCTCTCCTGAGGTGCGTGGTGCATGGCACAGTGCAACCCGTTAGTCAGACTGCATTGGGTAATCTCACTCCTCCTTTTTCCTTCAGCATTTTCTTTTTTCTTTCTTTCCCCCCCCGCCCCCATCTCTGTTCAAACTTCCTGTCTGTAAATCTCCAGGATGAGGGCGTGGGCAGGATGCCCCTCACTCCCCAGCTCTTCTCCCAGTTCACAGGCTTAGTAGCCTGGTAGGGTTGGGTCAGAGCATTTGGCTCATTCCTCCCACTCGCTGTTATTATGATTAATCACCAGGGGCTCAATCAGGGAGCTTTGTTCACCTTTGATACTGTCTTTCCTTAGGCAACCAAAGTCTGAAAAATGCATGAAAAAAAAGTATAGAAAACAAGTCCAGAGGAGTTTTTTAACAGATCTCCATACTACGTGATTCTGCAAGCTGGAAAATCCGTGGCGGTGCAATAGCATGCTCCTGCGACAAAGGAGTTTTGTTTTCTACTGTACCCATATATCTGGACTTCTTACATGGCCTTCAAAGCCTTCCTTTTCCAAAGACAGCTGGGTAACTAAGGACAGCATTTGCCTTAATAGGTGTCAAAAGTCAGAGGTCAAATGGAGTTATCATTTTTCCAGTGTCGGAGAATCTAGTCCTCATTCTTTGAACACATTTTTATGCCACATGATTGCAGTCAAGGGGCTGATAGGCTCAGAGCCCAAACCATGACCAAGTAGGTGAAGGAATTAGGAATCCACACCTCTAGGATGCAGCTGAAAAACTGGAACCAGTCAATCCTCTTAGCAAAATGTCATCAATGAGATGGAGCAAAAAACAAGTGATGAACCTACAGGTTTTTGTTGAATTCATGGTATTTTCTTTGTCCAAATAAATAAGAAATCTTAAAGCATAATCCTCTCACTTCAAAGGAAAAGATGTACATTTTTAGGTTTGGAAGATCTGTTCTCATGTGGTCAGGTCTAACAATTCCTGTGGTCTAAGATTTTTCTCAAAGTACAAATGTAATAATTCTAGCATCACTAATAAATTAGTTGTGTACATAATTTTGAAATTACTAGACTGCCTGACTTAAAAACAACTAGCTTATATGACCGAATGCTTTCCCTCCCTGCTAGGTCATGCAGAATCTATCCACGGTGGTACAAGTCCCACTGTCCAAAACAGGTTGCTCAGCCCACTGAGCGATATAGCAGACTGAATGATCTTTTACAGCAACGACTTTCAGACTTGCCAGAATTTTAGTGTCTGTCATCAATGAATGACGTCTCACAGAAACACTCTGCCCTCTTTTTTATCGTTGGAGCTGCCTGGAGTGCCTAATAGTTATCTTGAGTAAATAAAAGTTTGGGTGTTTTTTTTAAACCTATGTTCACCTTTTAATATGGCTTGTTCATTTTTTCAGTGTTAATAGTTTAGCAAATAGTTAAACAGTAGGAATATATTCAGTGAATTTTAGGACAGTATTGATGGAAAGACATTTTCTAATTCATGTATGCTGGCAAACAGATAAAAATAAGACAATAATAAGTTAGTAAGTAGGTTTATTTTTTCCTATCTTGGACTCAATGGAGTGAAATGTAAATATCTAGCTGGAACTAATGGGATCTGTTGTTCAATCTGTGATATGCATCACATATAAGCAACCCTTTATGAACATCTGTACAGGCCGAAATTTCTTGAAATTGCTCAGAAAATAATTTTGAATAAAGACTTTTAAAAATATCATAACTTGTTTGCTGACGGCTCACAAACAGAGTAAGCCAGGCCCTTTAGATAAATTATTTGCAATGAATTCTTTGCTTGGATCTAGTTCTCCTCCTCCTCCTCAAGCAGTATTTTTAAAGTGAACAGTCACTGATTACTTGGATTTTGGGCTCCAGAGATTTGGAAGCAAATAGAGTTCACAAAAATGAGTGTTTTTTTTTTTTTTTTCTTTTCTCATTTTGTGCCTTAGTATGAATTCCAGTATAATGCAAACATGTCTGCTATAAATTATGACTTGAACAGTGCTCATCATGCAGAGTGTCTATAGATTCTGTCCCTAAATTAGGAACTGTTAGCTGATTCCCCTGAAAGGGTCGCCCGTGTGAACTCTTTGGGCAGTGGAAAGTCCTGTGGGCAGACTCATTGTGCTGGCCACAAAACAAATTGTAAAGAACTGTAAAAAGCTTTTCCCAAGGCTAGCTACTAGTTAGTACCGGCTCACAGAACACATAAAACATTATGGAACATTCAGAAATTAAAATGCAACTTCAATTATTTTTTAATCATATCAATACATGCTAATATGAAATATGATTTTTTTTTGCTATGAACATATGATAAATAACAACCTCTCATGTGCCTTGCAGTGATACATTCCTTCACAGCAGTGATATCTGCAGAGAGGCTGTAAATGCCATTTTCCCTTTGTGTTCTTTGAAGACCTTTGGTAACTGCAAAATCACCAGCTTGGCTGCATTCGCAATTTATTTTAGTGTTTCCTGGTTACAAATATACAAACAGTTTAGTTTCAGGATGTCTCCTCCTGGCACCGTAACTATTTAACATAACCGCTGATTTTGAATGGCTCTGCTCGTCGCTGGGAGTGCTGGGCTCCGACCAAGCCAGGTTCTACCCACGTGAACGGTCTCGCTGACCGCACTGCGCTTTGCCCAGATGGACTGCCCAGTCTCTGCATCGCTGCACCATGACCTTCCCTGCACCGTGTTGTCCAAGAGTGGCACTGCCCCACGAATTCGGCTCTGCGCTGAGAACGTGTACCAGTCTAACTACCACGATAGTTGAGTAGCGCAGTTTCCCAGTGCAGGCCCGGTCATATAGGTAGGAAGATGGCTTACACTTGTATCGCTACTTGTGCATGACCATATCCGCCAGCCTTGACTTGTGCGTAAGGTGCAGACAGGCAAGAGCCCCAAGTACAGAGCGGCCGCAGCTTCTTGCAGGACGAGGCTGTTCTGAGCAACAAGATTTGGACAAATTGTTCTAAAAGGTGCAGTCGTTTTCCCAATACCGCCCCAATACTGGAGACATTTGTGCTTTTACCTTCACAGCCACATCATAACCCATTTATCAGAATGGTGAGATCAGTGCAAGCACTCATTTGTGGACATAAAAGCTCCATTTTTCTGGATGCTCTAAAACAAAATGCTCTACAAATCTGCCCTTTGGATGTGCCCAAGCCTGTGTCCCCACTCCGTGTCAGCGCTTGCACAGCCTGGCCCCCGAGGTGACCCTGCTGGACATCCCACGGCCGCGGCGCCGGCAGAGGGAGCACAGGGCGGCTCGAAGCGCGGCCCGGGCGCTGCGGCTGCTGCAGCGCTGCAGCCTGCAGATGCCATCTTAGCACTGGTACCACCACGGACCGAGGGGCAGAGCGCTCGGTGGATGCTGTCTAGAAACAGATAAAAATGTGTGCTTTGAAGAACTCAGAAACAATTTCTTCCTCACAGGGATGGGGACTAAACAAT
Organism: Crypturellus tataupa; assembly: GCA_034781795.1. Lineage (NCBI taxonomy): Eukaryota > Metazoa > Chordata > Aves > Tinamiformes > Tinamidae > Crypturellus > Crypturellus tataupa. Next base: position 4,825,594 of record JAWLRI010000307.1, read on the forward strand.
TCAAACTATGTGTAAAATTTAAGGTCGGAAGAGACTGTGATCACACAGCAAAGCATTACTAGGGCATATACCACCATTAGCTGCAGTCAGTGCCCTTTGATAATGGTCCTTTATATTGATGAATTAGTGTCATTACATTGTGTTTATTCATTAGGTATCAAATGCAAACTGTAGGATTATGACAACATACTTGATACATAAGTTTAAAAAAATAGGAGGAGAAAAATTGCATCTTTCTATATCTGCTAACCAACATTATAGAGTAGAATCTGAGATATTTTCACTGTGTGGTAGGCCTGATTTGTGATCCTGTGTGATAGACTTTTTTTTTCTTTATGTTTACCTGCAGATGCACCGTCAGTTTGGGTGCTCAGTTTTAAGTGTGAAAACAGACAGGCAGATCCACTCAGGAGCATGCAAGGAGCTTATCCCTACAATGCTCAGGCATTGCCTTTAGTTTCATTTTCTCCTCCGGTTATTTTCCAAATGCTAAATATGGTTTTCTTCCTACCATTTATGCCTCATCTTGCCTCTGTGTGACCCTCTGTTCTGATGCCAAGCTCACCAGGCTCAGAATGGAAAGTTAAGAAGTTGCTGTCACTGTTGGTCTTGGCACAACTCCTGCGCACTTTGGAGATAACAAACAGGTTACATTTATCTTCATTAGCATCCGCTGGCATGGCAGCCGCTCTTTGGGTTTTGGTGACCATCATGCCTGAAGTCGGTTCTTTGGGCTCACACCCATTAAGCAGTGCGACAGCTACTGGAACCTCAGATTTCCCTATTACGTGATCACAACCTGTGTTTTCCCATTTTTTTCAGGGCAGGCAGCAGCCTGTGCTCTTGAACATCTAGAAAAACAGCTCCCTCGGACACACTGGTCATAGTGAGGATGCACAGAGCAGCTGGGCTCATTCACTACCCATGAAATGTCGATCACCTTGGCACATGCGCAGTGTGTACGTCTGCAACAGCCCGCCGTCAGCACGGCACTCAGTGCCACTGAGGCCTGTAAGACAGCCCTGCTTGGAGACGTGTCCCCTCTGACTTAGCTTCACTGCCAGAGTCAGTAGGTTGGTCACCAAAGTGGCTCCTATAAGTTTTCAGTCTGCGGTGTCATTTGGGCTGCTGGCTGCAAGCGCATGGGGCTCCGCTCAGCAGTCATCCTTCCTCCCCCAAACTCATCAAAGCTCCTTCTTCTTTTCTGTAAAATTATTTCTCCCACGCCTAATGCTGTTTTATCCTTCATGGAAGGTGAGTAAATGTCGTATGCCACTCGCACTCAGGGGGGATATCTGTTCCCATTGAACTTCCCTGACATGGCACATAGTCTGGGCAGCCGATCAAACATATAACTACCAGAGGCAGGAAATAGTCCCAGAATTGGCTCTGGTGCTGTTTCCTACCAAACTGAAAGCTCATCTTGCTGCTGCGCAGCATAGCTTTTAAGTCACAAACTCATCAGTACCTAACATGCACTGGCAAAATATGACATCCGGTTGAAACACAGTAAGCCACTGCTGCGTGATATGCCAATACTGACAGGTTTGATTTTAGACTTAAAATCAGTTTTCCCTCATTTTCTGAGACATCCAGTGCTTTTAATGACTTTTTGTTTGACTTGAACAAATAGTTCCCAGGATTTTCGTCTAGAAAAACATGAGAATTAATCTTTCAGGTGAAGAACAACTGAACAGTACAGGACCTGTTACAAAATGCACTGGAGCATGATGTCTTGCAACTAGTTTTATTCACTCCTGCATCAGCTTCTTTCTGTGTTGTCAAAGATTGCAACTTGATGCGTATTCAAATATTATTTCCTGGATAGTTCTCAATGTTTTTTTTCCTTGGGGAAGAAATAATAAAATAAATGGAAAATTCTTATATAAAAAACAAGAACAACAATCAAACAGCCCTCTCAGTCAAACAAACAGTAAAATCTGCCATGCTTGATTAAAAGGACAATGAAAAAGGAAACGAAACATAAGAACATGCTTAACTTTAAGCAAACAAGTAGTCCTACCGAAGAGGCTCAGCTGTAAAACAATAGGGTATCTCACACTGTAGCAGTGAAGTCCAAGTTAAATCGGATTCTTGGCATGTGGTATTAACTGCCTTTTCATTTACTGTGGTTGTTTGGTTCACAGCAGAGCCCAGGCCATAGTTCTCCATCATTAAGTTTTTCTAAATTCTCCCAAACAAACTTAATGCGAGTACAATACAACCTTGAGAGCAGTCCTGGAAGATATCTGAATGTCCAGTTCTCAAAACAAGATTTCAACATGCGTCACGTCCCTCCTTGGATTATTTTGGCCAAGGGTGACAGGATCAACCAGAATTCCAGGTTACAGTTCATTAGTCCGTGACAGCTAGATTATCTCTGTCTGCAAGTAGGACAGTTCTGACCGTACACTTTAAGATTATTTAAACATTCCCTCGGATACTTATCTTGATGCAATTTTGGTGTCTCTGAGCAAAAATAGAACCAATTAGACCTGAGCTGTAGGTGTAACCAGCTAGCTAAACAGTTGCCAATTTATAAGATCTGACTCAAATGCAAAACTTTATATGTAAAAAGAGAAGCCAGTCAGAGATCCTTTCAAATCAAGATCCTCAGAATGTATCTTTGGATTGAACTGGGCTATTTCATATGATTGGCTTAATTTTGTGCTAGGCTGGGTGATCAGGAAAAACAAAAATCAAAATCTTTAGAAGTACTTTAATATCCATACCCTTGATAATTTGTTTCATTAATTCAAAATTATTTTAGTCACTGGAACACTTTACTCTGGGAGATGATGAATCCTCCAAAGCTTGATGTTGTCAGATCAAGGCTGGACATCTTTCAGGAAGGTTATGTTTCAGACAAGAAAAGGTTTTGAGCTCAGCTTGTGATTATTTATACATCAGGTAGGAAGGGCTGCCAAGGAATCTGAAAACGTGATAAAAATCTGTGAAAGTAGGTTAGTGGGGTCCCTTATTTAATCTCTCAGTGTAATGGTCAGAAAGGCTCTGTACTCACAGATGAATTGAGTGTTGCCTGACAAGTGGCTAAGTCAGTACAACTATCAACTCCCTCTCTCAGAGCCACACTGGCTCTATAGTGCTGACAGCTAAAAAAACTTGTTTATTGATTGTCAATGAAGTATGACTCGAATATGCACAATGTTTGTTCAAACAGTGAGAAAAGGAAAAAGATGATTTTACATCATCAGTGTTCTGGCTCGTATTCTATGTAGTGGGACTGAGTTGATCCAATTATCTCTTTTTTTTTTAGTTGATTTAAAGAAAATAATTCCCATCTTAGAAGAATTAGAAATCATCCTAGAAAAGAAAATGTTGACTCAGATAAGGAAAATCATTGCTGAAAACACTGCAGAAAGTAAAAGCCTCCCTTTATTTAACTCTTTTTTCCCCATTCCCACGGAAAATATGGAAATGATGGAAAGAAAAAAGCGTACCAGATACAGAAACAATAAAAAAGGGAAAAGAGATCATAGAAATGGTGTGTGTCATTATAAAATACCCTGACATTTTGGAAGAAATACTTCACACACAAGCACATACTTTTCTTCTCATTCTCTCCAGGCACTATTCTCAAAAAAACAATGCAAGAGTATTTCAGTCTGTTCTAGTGATGACTTTGTAGGACTGACCCCCACGCAGAGAGCCAAAGCAATGTCTGCGACTCAGATAAGACACAAGTCTTATTTTGAAGACAACTTTTCACAATTCCACTCTTTAACAGATTCAGGCAGCCCTAGTTAAGATGAGACAGACCTTCTAGTACCATCTTAGCAGCAATGACTGCTGATGCTCTTTCAGTCTCAGTTCTTATTTTTTAGATGCTTATCACAAGTTCAATTTGGTGCCATTGTGCTAAGTATGGTGCAAATGACACCAGCAAAGCAAAGCTTTGCTTCCAGCTTTTTCTAATTACTCTTAGGCTTATAAAATGAGCGAGCCAATGTATGAAAAGTATAGAAGAATTAGGTTTGTATTTTATGTAAGAAAGGGAGAGTATTCAATGAAAAGCCACATGGTTAGACAGTGGGTAACAGTGGACTGGGTTTACCTGCTTAAAACCCTATTTTGCAAATTTCAGAATTCTATCAGACATGGTTGTCCATGCTAACAAATGTGCTTGGCACACGGTAACCAACATGGTTAAGAGTCACACCTCTGTTACCAGATCTCCAAGCATGTCAGCCAGGAAAAGCAGACTAATGTTTTAATTTGTCATGTGTAGCCATTTGAACTAGCAGGATGAGTATCTCAGAATCACAAACCCACAGAATCACACAATAGCAGAACGGTTGAGATTGGAAGGGACCTCTAGAGATCACCTAGTCCAATCCCCCCTTCTAAAGTGGATACTAATACCATAACACAACTCTCAGAATGAGGCTAACATAAAACCTATATGTATATACTGTATGGCAACATTTTTTACAGAGCATTTATGACCTCAAATAAACTTTGAAGTAATTTAAGAATTGATTAGCTGCCTCAGGTTCTCACTGCAAGCCTTGAAGAGGTCACAGCACACTCAACAGAAGTTGCACGAGAGCTATAAAATATTGGTCCTAGCCTAGAGCTCTAGTAGTTGTTCAGAGAAGGTAGCATGCTGCTTGCTGTTAGCATTCTCCTAAATTCATTTTTCTCTTTTCCTTTTTTTAGTATTTCTCCTCCCACACCTTTGCCCTCTTTGCCTTTCTGAACTTTCACAGATATTTAAACATTGGCTTTGGTACTGAAATCGGGCCCTGAGCTTATGTGGAAAACAAGAGGAAAACTTCTGAAGAAATAACATAAGTGTAACACCAGATAAATTAAGAGTGCTCTCTGCTGTCATTCAGCAAAGCCATGTGCAGACAGAGAACTTTCACAGCTATTAAAAAAAATGTGCTATTCAGTACAAACTTGCCATCTGGCTCCTAGTGCTGGATTCCACTACAGTGTGCTCCTTGAGATTACGCTCATCTGCCAGCCTCCCCCTCTCCTCCCAAGGCACTTAGGGAGACTCTTCTGGGAATATAAAGTGAATTATTTTATCCCAATCCCCATGCAGCTAACTATACATGGTGCTTAAACAAAGAGACTCTATTTCTGCCATTGGAGGCGAAGGTTTTCTTGCTAGTCGTAAATAATGAACACTCTTTGGGAAGATGAGAAGATGTTTACAGAATAAACTGGTATATTACTAACATGCTGATGGCCAGGCGAAGATAATCAAGTATTAAAATAGAAAACAAGGAGAAGATATTCAAAGGCAAAGCTTCTTATGCCATCCTTAATGGATACAGTTGTTCTGGAAGATCACAAACATCTTTGAGCAGAGAGGAGAGGGGGCATGTTTATCCCCCGTTTAAACAGCCATGAAGCCAGTGGAGTCCACCAGGAATGAGTATGGTATGCTGGGACACATCATTTCCTACGGACAGGGGAGTAGTTTTATTAATCCCAGCGGCCTCAGAAAATAGCATCTTACATATAAATGTTTGCAGGATGAGGCCCTAATGGCTGACGAGGTGGACTACTTTGCTGTGCAGATCCCATGGTGCGTCTGGGAAACACTAACATTCAGGCTGAGGAAAGAGCTCTTGTTTGTACCAAGCGCCGCTGACGGCAGCTGTGGGAGACCTGCAAAATGCAAACCTCCCCAAGGGCACCCACTCACTTGGCGGCTGCCCTGTCTGGAGTCCCAGATGACTCACACTCTCTCTGCTGCTGGCTCTGATATTCTCCCCGGGCTCCAGCCAGTTTGCTGAGCTAGAAATGCTCCACAACGCACTGGAGTGCTGCACCTCTGACCCCAAATCTGAAATTCCCAGATGGCTCAAGCTCCAGCTCTTATTTTTGTGACCCAAAACTTAAGCTTCCTGATGACTAGCATGTACCCAGGCTTTTTTACCATCCATATGAAAAGTTTTGATAATTCTCATTCACCTGCCACTCCCATCTCAACGTCAGGATTGCCCAATCTAAATTAAAAAAAAAAAAAAAAATTATACAGCATACTGGCCTGGCTCTGTCTCACTCCACAATCACAATTCTTAAGAATATAAAGAGCTTTTATTTATTCTTTTGGCTTTGGAGCCTTGGGATAAACTGAAGTTACGCTTTGAAGTTCTTAAAAAAAATCTCAGAGAAGCTTACCAAAATGGGTAACAGGAAATCTGAATTCCTCCTTGGTTCAGCTGCTGCTCCTTTAAGCTTAAAACTACACTGTGATTGAGGCTCCCATTTTGCATTTGAAAAGTGATGATTCCCCCTTGCCTTGCTCTGAGTCTTCCAAAGTTTTATGGATATAAATTTCTTAAGCATTGTTCTTAATAGAATTATTCCCTACTGGGTCCTAAACTCTTACTTGGGTTTCCATTTGGCTCTGCTTCTTTCTTCCTGAGACTGAGATTATCTTATCTCACATGTGAAGATGTCTAATGTATCCTGCTCATTGGTTTCTCTTCCTCAAAGGCTGACACTCCAATATGGTTTTCTGCTCTTTTTCTCAGTCTGCCAAGTAATATATAGCATGTTATTCATAACTTCATAAATGTATTTTGATACACCAGTTCATTCAACATCCTTGGTCCTGCTGATGTCACAGACATCAGTTTGTCAGACAGTCTTCCATTTGCCAAGACTTTAATGATTAAAAATACATTAAGAGAAGTAGATATCATAGAATTGTTTTGAAACTCCTCACTATCTGAGGGATAGAGAGTTTTATAGACACAATTGACTACAATTTTGACCTCTACTAAAAGAAACTCTCAGAACATATCCATCACGCTAGCTTAGCAGTTTTCTAAACTCATTCTCAACAGTAGATTCAACTACCCTCAGCACCCTGTATCTTCAAGATTATGCTAAGAGGCCACCAACTTCTGAAATCTCTGGAAGATAGATGCCAAGTCTGCCTTATGTGTTGGTGATGGACATCCCCTTATTCAAAAATGACCTTGACTGCTACTAAGCCCTGTGCAAACGCCTGACATCATTGGATATGAACCAGACTGTAGACGGCAACATGAATGAAAAACAAGTAGACGAAACTTTGGCTTGTTATGTTCAATTCTACCCTTACTGTCTCTACAGCTCAATTCCTTAACTGTCCCTAGCTAGCTGTCAGCATTGCTCTTGGTTGGCGATACCCATGCCTACCTAACTGTGTGGTGGTGGCTCCTCAGAGGAGAAATTAGTCTGCTGATAGACCAGGCTTGGCATCTAATCTGCTACCCTATGATTCATTCCCACTCTATTAATAATATGCATTTTCCAAGGCTCAGAAAATGAATTACTCATAGATAAGACACTGAAAATGAAATCTTGTCAACACGGTATATTTAGAAAGTGACTGTGGGACGATTCCAGTCTTCCATTCAGCATTGACGAGTCAGCACCTGAATGGATTTGCTTGCTGTAGGGAACAGTATCCAGAATACCTTATCACCTTTTGCCTGTGCTGGATATTTGGAGTGATGGCTGCAGCTTCATATGTAATTCCGTTATGAGAAGAACAAAACGGACAGGTGATGGAAAAGACACTTCCTGCATTCCTGATGCTTCCCATTGTGCTCATCAGCAGTGAGATTATTACAGAAAGAGAGGAGATCAGAAGTTTGCTGAAGCCAGCTTGGACTTCTGCTCACCTGTCTTTCTACCTCAACTGCTCTAATGCTCCTTTCCTCCTTGAAGAGGACCAAAATGGACACAGGATTTCCACGTCTTCAGCAGCAGAGCTCTACTGAACAGGTTCATTTCCCCAAAGTGTGTAGAAGGGCTGCCTTTTAAATGGTGCTTCTAAGGAACCACTTAATAATGTCTCTTAACACATCACTACTTCAGACTAGAAGACACAGTTATTTCAGAATTCTCAAGACTGAAAGTGATGGGTTAAAAGTTGATGGATGTGAGAAAACAAAACATATATAGGCCCCAGGAACTGATTCCTGGCATTTGCACATGCAGGGATCAAAAATGTCGAGTTTTGCTCCTCTATCAAGTTGCCTGCTCAGCTAATCATCTTTAGTTCTGCAATCTGTGAATCTGCATTCAGTAGATCAACAGCATGATGCTTCTAGTCTTACAGAGTCTTTCAGATACTTGGACTCAGTGCCATCCTTAGTGCGATTTCATCTGCTAACAAGTTTAGTAAGTCCTTTTCCACGAACATTTCTAGGTATTCAACATTTTCAAGAAAGCTTTGCTTAGCAGAAGCTAAATCAGTAAGCTTCCAGCATTGGAAGGTGCTGAAACTCTGAGCTCTTTTCAGTCAATCTGTACATGATATCTCTGGCATTTGGACCTAAGAACCATCAAGTGAATGAGAGCAGCCTGACATGGGATTCACATCTCCAGTTTTTCTGTGGTGATATACCAATGCTTGAATACTGCAGCTAAAAATTTGCTTTTTGAGGACTTGGTGGTTCATTTGCCTCTTTCTTTGAGTACAAGTAGGACTATCAGGAGAGATAATGGCTTTTAGGAGAGCTTTGAAATTTCCAAGCATGATTATAACTTTATTTTTTCATTTCCCCCAAATGGAAAATGATCTGAATGCAGATAATCTCCTCTAACTTTTGAAACATGCCAAGCTGCATCTAGGCTAGAACAGAATTCCTGAGAAGTTTCAAATCTGCACAGTGAGCAGGTCTAGTGCCCGTGCTGGGCAGCTTTGTGGGTAGATGGTACATGGCCATGGTGAGAGATGTGACAGTGTCAGCTGCGCCCTTGGGTTGTAGCAAGCGGATATATTCCAAGGCAAGAAAGAAAAGTATTAATGCTATTGAACCAAACATTGGTAAGACTTGCCCAAAAAGTACTTTCTACAATTTTGCTCTTATAGACCAAAAAGATGAACTCCCAATAAAGTAGATAAAGAAAGGCAAGGAGGTGATAAAGCAATAGGGAACACTTCTGAGGGAAGACTTAAAGAGCTTACTTTGTGAAGTGTAGCAGAAGAAAATCTGAGAAAGGAGACATTTATATCTATATGCATAAGATAAGTATCATGAAAAGAGATTTTTTTTTTCAAGCAAAGAGATAATTCTGGCACTTAAACACATGGGTTTCAATCGAGTTGGAAATTAATAGATTTTTAGCCTTCGAAGGACTGAGGTTCTGGAGAAGGGTTAAAGCGCTTGAATAGCTGGAAGATAACAGGTGAGCAGTGTACGACGCACCTGGCCACCTTGCTCCAGAGGACTTCACTCCTCACCCTGCATATAAGGCCCTATTTGTATAACTAAGGTGCTCCCCCAGCTGCAGTATCCTCACAGCACTCTTAAGGAAGTTCAGTTTTACAAAGAGGCCAATTACATAATAGGTGGCTTAGACAACAGGTAACCTAAACCTGGAGTCTCTTCGTGTGCTTGAATGAGTCTGTTTCCAGTCACATGTGCAAAGCAGCAGGACCTTGTCCAAAACTTGTTCCAGCATTATTTCTGCTTCTCTAAGTGATGTCTCCGTGCAGTTTATTTACCTTTGCAAACTGATCTGGCTCTGCAACTCTGTCACTGTGAAGCCGTTCTCTCGCATTCCCTTCCATTGTAAGCTGCTTTGGGCATGAATGTTAAAGCCCAGTGGGCAGATTCCCTGCTGAAGGGAAGGAGTCATTTCCACCTTCCTTAATTCCAGTTCATCTGCCAACACTCTTCTAGGAATTTCCAGAGTGATGTTGACGAACGTTGAAGAAAAAAAGTGTGCACAGATGGAGCTTTGTCTGAGCACAATTTCCAGTAGAGGAAAGACTTGCAGCCCTTTTTCTTTCAGTTCATAGAACCATAGGTTAAATTTAGGGTTGGAAGGGACCCGAAGGTCATCTAGGTCAACTGGCTGCTCAGAGCAGCAGATTGGGTTCTCCGGACCTTATCCAGTCAAATTTTGAAAATATTTTTGGACAGAGATTGCCCGGTGTCTCTGAGCAAATTGCTCCAGGACTTAATTGCTCATTAGGTGAAAGATATTTTTTCCTTATTTTGATTTGACTTTGCCCTTACTGCAATTTGGGATCATTGCCTCTTTTCTGTTCACTAAGCAATTGTAAGAAGAGTTTCTTTCTCTCTTTTGTAAACCTTCCCAGGGTAGCTCAAGACAGCAATTAGACTCCCCATTCACTTTCTCTTCTCCAGTCTAAACAAACCCTCTTCCCTAAGCCTCTCCTTGTGCCTTGTGCTCCAGCTCTCGGACCATCTTAGCAGCTCTCTGCCAGACTTGCTCGTCCTATAGGTTATATGGTTGGGAAAGATTTGCAGTGCACTTTCCTATGTTCTCTTCTCAAAGGTTTATATTTTCTGTTGCAGGGGACACTCTTGATGACATGCTCTGCACCTGGACTGGATCTTGAAAATCACAGACTGGGCGAACAGTAATAGGGTCAACTTCGGAGTCATCCTCAAACCTGTATTTGCTGACTGCTGAAACTGCAGATGATCTTCCAGGTGTAACATGAGCCCTGCCTCTCAACTTTCCAGCCTGCCTCCCTTCATTTCCCAGCCTCCCCTCTATACTAGGCTTTTTGCACAGAAGGTCCAGGAACAGCAGTCGTGTAGGGCTCTGCTCCTGACTGCTTGGCCCTTCAGCAGCCTATTTTTCCCCTTCTGCAGGAGTGACTGATCATGACCTCACTAAACTTGAGATTTTGAATAAATTAATTAACCCATGGAGTCTGCTATCACCTAGGATTGTTCTCTAAGTCTCTTTCTAGATGTGGCATTGACGACAACTACCAACAATACCAGGTCAACTCTTGTTATAAATCCTCATGGTACAGCTCAAAACATTAAAAACATATGTTAAAAAGGTATTTTTTCAAGCATCTCTTCAGTAACTGTTGAGGCGGCTGGTGATCTACACAATGGTGCTTTATCAATGCCAATGCAGGGCGTCCTATAATAAGAAACTAATGGTGTTTTGACATTAGGGATTGTCATCAGAACAGCAGCTCACTACGACGGCTTGGTTTGTCACCCACACAATTTACAAACACTAATTTCAGAATCACACAAGGATGATGCGTTGTGCTTACCAGAAAAAAAGTACCCTTCTAAAATCAACATCCTCTGAGTAACAGATTACTTTAAAAACAGCCACAGAGCATAGTAAGATGGGTGTTTCTGACAGAAATGCAACCCCTGGCAGTTGTATCCATAGAAAGTAATAGAGCAAGGCTGGGAATCTGTTTACCAGTGAAGTATCTTTTCAGTGACAGTGGGAACACTGTGGTTTAAAAATAAAAAAATACACACACAAGCACCTTACTGGAATGTATTTTATTTTTTAACTTGAACTATACTGGGAAATCACTCCCATTACTTCTTTGATGTGGCAATAGGCACGTGAAAGAATTTTCACAGTTTATGTATTCATCTCTGGGAGAAGCAACCCTAAATTCTTTGTGGAAAAGAATCTATTTTTGCACTGGGAAATCCTTCTAAACCACTTCTAAATTTCTTTCCCTGGATTTTCTGCCCCTGTCTTTTGCACCCAGAGACCTAACATACAAAGAGAATAGAGGGACTTGTGCATACCCACAGTCTTTATACACGTGTGTGATATCAGCTCCAGACTAAGTCTGTATGCTTTGAGAGGAAAGGAAATACAAACTTAATTTTTGTGAACTAGCAGGGATTTGGCAATGGTAAGAGCTGTCACAAAAAGCAATTCTTATTAAGAACACATAGCTGTTTCTGAGGCAGAATTACTATTGGAGTCCTTACTTGGGAGGTAAAGACCTACAGCTGCAGGTGTATGTATAGACACCACTGCCTTTTCAGTAAACACGGCCCGTATGTTGGTACCCAGTAAATTCCATGTCACATCTCACCTGCTGCAAAGTCCTGCAGACATTCAGTACCTTAGATGTCCAGATGCCTCTTATGCCCCATGCCTTGCTCCATGTCATTCAAACAAAGGCACCTTCATGCAAAACCCATCCTACAAGCCCATGAGTAAAGATTACTGGTGACTTTAACATTTTCAAACAGTGCATCTGTTTATACTAGCCATCCTATCCCTTGCAGTTCTGGATCCTCAAGTGGAAAGGGGAATCTGTCCTACCTGACTGTGCTTATTCTGCGGGAGGATTTCTGCCTTAGGAATTCAAATAGTGGAAGTGGCTATCTCTGACCTAGCAAACCACATCACAAACCCAAGCCCTGCTTTTTTCTTCACTTCACTCTGTGTTTAGGCAAATTCACACTCAGGTCTATTCTGAAAACTGTTGCATGCATGTGGGACCTCTTTTATTATACAGGAGCACTGGCCATTAATTCACATCTGAAGAATTAAGAAAGCAAAAGGGAAAACTGGAGTGACATGACGGTGTCTGCGAATCAGGACCAATTCGCTTTGTTTTGACACCATAACACACACACCCTTAGGCCCTTCACACCTGAGGGCAATCCTTAAATCAGCAGTGAGCAACTTTTCCACATCACATTTCCTAATTTCTCCCTATTACAGAGGAGAGATGAGGTCCTCCATCACTATATGTCCAGAACTCCATCACACAGATAATGTGCTCAGCCTGTCCATGAGCAGTAGACTCAACATATTCTGAAAGCTTGACCTTCTAGGGGCTGAGTGAGGAGGAGACTCCATGTGAGAAGTCCTCGTTCAGACTCTGTCTTTATCAGAAAGTCTTTATTACCGTGCCCAGGGTAAGCGTGGATACTCATTCAGAGAGATATCTGATAGAAGAGCATACGGTAGTCCCAACCCTTCACAGTTATGACCCAAATAAATACCCTACCTTACAATAGCCTACCTGAATACCTTGGACAGCATGTATATTAACCACTTTCGGTATTGCCCTTGTCCTCATCCTTTCAATTACCTGACTCCCAGTGGAGTCCTAGAACCACTTTGTTCAGTACCTTGCATTTTTATGACACCTCCACTCCCCATCAGTCCCCAGGTTACTCCATTATCTTCTTCATCCAAAAATCTTAGCATGCTGCAGAGGAGGATTTCAGGTTTCTGCACAATGGACTCCCAATGACCCCAGGTTCTTTCTGGGGTTTTGGTGAGACCTGCATCCTTCAGGATACTCTTTGCTCCATCTGGGGCAGAGGGCAGTAGGGACCCTTTACAAATAGAGCAAGTTTCATGGAAAGTGGAGAAATAGACTAAAAAGCTGAACAAGTCTTATCTCTTGAAGTTCTTGCTGCCACTAATAAATTATTAACCTAAATGATTAAATTAATATTTAAAAGAATGTGCTGAAAAGGAGTGAGCTTTGGAAATAGTGTTTCCTCATGGCACATACCCTCCTTCTCCTTCAGTGCCAGCCCTGCTTTGCTGAGTTTGAATTTCTGGTGCAAACCTTTGGTGCACACATGCAGGAAGTGAGGTCAGGCTTGTTTTGGCAGTTTCAGCTGCATTTATCCCAGATAGCAGCTGAATTTTATCAGTTGGTTTAGCCTTTGGTCTTCAAGAGACAAACTATTATTTCACTCCTCTTTAAAAATAATAATAAAGTCATCTTCAGGAAAAATGCGCTGCAAGGCTGGAGAATAAGAGCGCGCAAGAGCTGTGCCTTGCAAAGCCTGCTGGCCCCCACTCCGCCCAGCGCCGCGCGGCCTGTGAGCTGCACCGTCTGGGACGTGAAATGACTCCTTCTCCGAGCGCCCTCGTGTGCCTGCAGCTCCGAAGACACCTCCTCCTGTGGGCTGTGTGCCACGGGTGCCCACAGCGTTTGCCTCCGCTCAGCCCCTCTCCTCGCGTGGTTGAGGTGCCCCCGCAACCCCAGTTAATAGTGACACCAAGGATGTTTCCAGGAAACTCCCATCGCAGTGTGTTTTCCAGCCTCAGAGCTAGCTGCAAAGCAAGCAGGCTCTTTTCTCTTTCCTAGTAGCGCTTCCCATCTGGTGGGGTCTGTCCTGCTCTTCTCCCTGGCTGTGGGGAAGCTGTGGAGTCCAGCCGAGGACTGGTGGGCACATCAAGCAGGTAGCCCTGCTGGGAGCATCCCCAAGCCAGTGAGATGTCCACCCAGGTGGGGTGAACATCAAGGTTGCGGACACAGCTGCTTGCAGGAGCCCCCTTGGACATGGCATGCTGTCTGGCAGAAAAGAGGGAATATGGTGAGGCCAGGGCAGTGTCTGGGCTGCAGGGTGATGGTGGGAGAGGAGCTACAAGAGCTGGGCCTGGCAGCAGGCCAACCCAAGACAGGAGCCATGTGAGGTCTTCCTCTTGGCACTAGGGGTGCAACCAGCCTGATGTCAAAGTGCCCTTTCATCTCAGCGAGGTAGTAGAAGCTCACCCTCCACTGCCTCCATTGATTTCTGTTCTGTCTGGACAAAGAAAATAAAACTGGGCAGTGAATAAAAAGAAGGTAAAACATTAGTAAACTCAGTCCTATCTGTGGGACTAAGGGATAAACCAAAGAATCTCTCTCCCTACAAATCGCTCAGCTGGTGCTGTGAAGGGTGAGAGTGGGCTTTCTAAATTAATTTAGTTAAGGTTCAGTTTAATTCATACCTTGCGCCCAGTCTTCTCAATGGCAATGAGTTTGTTTGGAAAGAGTAGAGGTTGTGATTACTTCTTTAGGTTCATCTCAATTTATTCACCTTGAACAAAGTTTCCTCCATCAGAGTATAGACCTCTCAGCACATCCTTCTGGCAGAAAGTTACTTTAGTTCTTATTAGCAATTTTCTTGCTAAAATCATCACAAGGCACATGCAAAACCCAGATATAACAAACAATGCCCAGATTGGAAACTTTCTACAGATTACATTAGTCCCTGGAACAGGGCCCCTGCCTCTGTCAAAGAAGTGTTATCTTGAGATTGTCAATGCATGCTCCAGGGTAAGAGTGACTTTGTCCCCAGAGACCCAAGGGAACATAACAAGTGACATCAGTCATATTTTGGAGACTGTAGAGCCTAGTGTCACTGAATGTCAACTAAATCTCTATACATGGCTCCCTTCAAAGAGTCATTCCCAAAGCGCTGAAAGGTGTGGGGGCGGCTAACTAAGCCAATTAAAGAAACATTTACTAAGTAGGGGAAGGACACAATGATCCACAGACCAGGTATATAACATTCCATTTTGTTTTCCTTTAGTCTCCATCAAGACCTAAGTGGGTGGGAAAAAATGCTCCTGCACCACACAGCAGAGGTAGGACATTAGCTGACGAAAGGCAGGAGGCTTACGCTGAAGCACTGACTATTTCTTTTTCGCCTAGAGTTGATGTTCTGTCTGTTCCACCTCGGCATTTCTTGAGAAGCCAGAGACAACAAGCCAGTCTGCCCAAACACAAAAATAAAACACCAGACAGGCTTCTTTGGGAAAAGCAAAGTTACATGTGAAAGAGGAATTGCAATTGGAATTTACAGGAATGCTAGCAGTCATACCATCAGGTCAAATCCTGATCCTACTCGCTTTAGTGTAAATAAAGAGCAGTCCAGAGACACACCAGCATGTGGCAGATCCTTATTAGGCCCTTTATTTGTAAGTCTGAGCTCTTAGGAAATAATTAAATTGAGAGACATACTATGTTATTGAAAACAAACCTTTGTATTTTCTTGGTGAAAACAGCATTTTTTCTTTTGCAGAAGCTGACTCATTTAAAAAATATCCACAAAGGAATCGTGCAAATATACTTACTAGGAATACAAATAGACTGGTCTTTGTCAATGGTCCCCTGTCAGTTAGAAATGGGACCAAATTCTGCTCTGGTGTAAGTGCATGGCATAGTTTTGAGCACAGCAGAGGCGTGTAGACAGACATGTTCTCGCAAGTCCCATTGAAGCAGTTAAAGAAGTTACTGGCCCCAGCCATTAGCTACTGCCCCTGCACTGGAAGTTACTTTTTCCACAGCAGAGCCCAGCTGTGTGACTGGAAATCAAGCCTGGGCAGAGCCTCCAGGCCAGCTCAACTCATTTTCTGTGGCAGGTCCGAGTGACTTAGCTGACTTGGTGCTGAAGCTGATTAGCTCACTGAGTCCCTCCATTACCCACAGCACAAGGCACGTTGCCTACCGCTGAAAGAAGCCCCAGTGAGGAGGTAGGCAATAACACTGAAAATTATGAAAGTGCCTTTCTGAAAGGATCATAGGCCTAAGAGAAGAGTTTGCACACAATCTCCTTATCTGGGATCTGAGAGCAAGGCCATTCGTATCTTGGGTGTTGGTTCGGTTCATTATGGAGATAAGTCCAAGCTGTGAAGTTTGGCTCTGGACCAAGTTTCTCCATAGTTTGAAAGTGTTTGACTCCAGCATTTTGGAAAGGGCCTATCACTGTGGCTAAGTCTTTTAACCCTAATAACAGATATACACACAATAAGAACAGAACTGAACATTAGGAAGTCATCAAACAGACCCCCCCAACACTTTCCAGACTGCCTAAATTATAAAGAAGGAAGAAATACTAAAACATAAATGACAACTGAAATACATCCAACACTTCAATCAGTGCAGTGCACTTACTGCACAGCTTCTATAAATACATTCTGCTAATGCAGGAAGTTTGGGGCAAGAACAAGAGCAAAGGCAATTAGCTACCCTGATTGCAACTACTGGACATTTGACAAAATATTGTGTGATATTTAGAGTTGCATAACTACTAGCAGGAGATCTCTATCAAAACTATTTGTTTAGTGTAATGAAATGTGGCAGCAGAAATATGTTCTGTGTATATATCTCTGTGGCTACGCCAGTCTACACCATTAAGGTATAAACGATAGACACCGAAGATAGAGAAATGATAAGAAACACCAGAAGTCCTGAGGCAGAAAACAGAAAATTGGGAGATACAGAGACCTGGGGCAGCCTTGTTTCATCAGCAGTAGAAATGAGAGGTCTGACACTCAGAGTCATCCTTTGGGAGGATATGTCAGGCTCCTTGCGTGCTTGGGGCTATGGAAAGTGAGCACTTCCGACCATGGCAATGTAGGTATTTTTTGTGGACGTTCATAGAAACCTTGGCTTCCTGTGACAAACACCTAAGACATTTGGCGTCAAGCCTGCAAATTTTAAGCAAGGGCAAAGACATTATAAATGTACAACTTGCTCCTAAGCCTCCTTAATTCCATGAAAGACTCTGTCAGCATTGTCTGGCTTTTGTTCAGGCTCATTGTCTTTATTACAATTACTGGTGTGAATGAAAACTGCAAAGCAAGGTTTTACAAGCTAACAAGTGTAGCTTATCTTTTCACTGCATCTCAGTCTTGATTCTTCTTCAAGGGTTAACTGTTCTATACAGTCATTTTGTTTTCCTTGGTTGACCAAAAAAAAAAAAATCTACTGTTGGATGTACTCCATACTATGTTTTTTATCGTGTATATTTTACAAATATACTGACTTCATCCAAACTAGGTAGGCAAGTGTTTGGCTTCATTTTAACAAATGTGAAAGTGCTAAAATGCTGCTGAAACTGAAGGGATTCCGGCTGGCTATTTCTGACAGTTCGGCAGTGGGTAAAAGCATGAACACGAGTTGTAGTGAAATAGTAAAATTATACTCTATATCCTGAAGAGGAGTAATGTAACAAACTCATCCAATCTCTAGACGACACACTTTGGGGTATAATGATATTGGAGCATCACTTCGACTTTGAAACGTTTATCCTCTCAGCATGCCCGAGGGGTAGGTGAATAACATGCTTGCATTTTATGGGCTCACTCAGCGTGTTGTGGTTAGCAGTTGATCAAACCCTGGTCTCCGGAAGCTCCAGGCACGTCTCTCCTCCCAGGCTGGGCTGCTCCCTGGGGACCCGGCACCGCGTGGGCTCTGCAGGATGCCTCATGGAAGAAATGAAGCCCGTGCCTCGCTGCTCTGGTGTGCGTTAGGTTAAAGCCAAGGCAGACAGACTTTGCAGGGCAGGGAGCTACTGAGGCCAGCAAAACAAGCACGATCCAGCAAGGACTACTGAAAAACCCAGAGAGAACCTCGCATGAGTATATAATGCTTTTCTTTCTGTTTTCCCTGCCCGCGTGTGAAGCGGGGCTGTGTGTTTCAGTACGCTGCACCCAGAGCTCGCCCCGCGCCGCACTTCCCTCAGCAGTGATTTACAAACTGCTCTCCTCTACTTCATTCTCCTTCTCTGGGAGATTGCCAGTCCTGTCAGTGTTATCCTCTCTGACACTTTCCTTTGGAAATATTTCAGGATCAGACATGCTTTTCTTGCTTTCGCTGCCTATATTTCTGGAAGGGTCATCAACCAGACAATGTTCCGCACTAGAGGCTGATGCCAGTGCCAGAACACGGATGAGTTAGCAGCCACTTCGTCTGCAGAGTCGAGTACCAGCCACGCTGCACAAACAGTAGCAAACCTGAAATCCAGGGAAACAGGAAGCCTCTTCATGTGTTGCTTGAAGTGCAAACCTTTTCCTTATTCAGACCTGCTGGCTGTAGTTGCAGATGGAAAGGAATTTGCAGCGGGAATTGCAGATCGACTTAAATCTCCAACTAAATATAGCCTTCCTTCCATTGATGGGAGGGAGGAGAGATTTAGGGGGAAGGGGAGAACTGGGACTACTTTTTTGACACACAAAATATATGTTGAGAATAGCTAGGTGTTATTAACTAATCATTATTTTTCAGTAGCAGGGTTTACATGTTTAAAAATCTCTTAAAGTTGAGCAAAGTTGAAAAAAAGGAGATTCACAGGGAATGTTATGAAGCTGTACATGTTACAAAAAGAAAACACTTGTAAGCACAAAATATTATTCACTGAACAAAAATAAAACGAATGAGTCATGATGTTAAACAACCCTATAAACAAAAGTTGCAAAATGCCTGGGAAGACTCAACTAATTCAATTTCTAGTTATTATGTTCCAATCAGTGTGGTCTCCCTTTAATAGGGAGAACTAATGGGATGCCAGTGGGAGTTTAGTGAGAATAGCAGACAAGGAGCCATGCAATATAATGGCTAAGTGTACACGAGGATGTCATCTGTTCCCCATGTGAAACAACTGAATGGTATTTTCAGCTCTCTCATCCCCTACCTGCCAACTTCCCTTGCAAGGAGAGATAGCTGAGCTCAGGAAAACCCTGCAGATTTAGGATGATAGGCTCTGGGAGAGACTGAAAGAGCTGTGATTTCCTTCTTAGCCTGCATCAAGAGCACTAGAGACATAAACAGTTTTCAGTTTAGAAAAATAATATAGTGTACCAGCTGAAAGTGTTTTGCAAAAATGTGACTTATGATTGGACAGGACCATGTTCTGTCTTATCCTCTGTATCACTCAGAGCTAATCCCACTGTTAGTGCAAGGTCTAGAGAGTGCTCTGAGGACATTAAAGGTCCTGTTCAAGCCTGAGCCTGGTATGGCACAGTTTCAGATTTGAAAGACCTCAGACTTTCAAAAGTTTTCTAAAAAGGATCACTACCTCTCTGAGGATGTTTTCATGTATCTTCTTCCCCTCCTGGGTTGTGATAGAATAGGAAAATGTGTTCTGGGAGAGCTCTCAGGGGAACTGCTGGGGAAGAGCTCTAAAAATCCGAAGGGTTTCTGAAGAGCAGAATGCCTTGGCAGGTACCACAGTGCTAAAAGCACTGCCATCTCCACCCTTCGTACAGCCCATTTAAGAGAGGGAAAACTCTCTTAGGGCCGCATAGAGTCTAGGGGACTTGGAAGAGGGGTTTAAAAGACTTGAGGTGACAAGGGTGGACTGAGCTCAGGAGTCTGACTTGTGCACCCACTCAGCACTCTGGCTTATCTTTGGCACCTCATTCAGATGTAATGCACTGGTGAAATTTGCAGTAGGAACTGTCCTTGAGATTTGAGATTGACAAAATGTCAAGAGGCAGAAACTACAGGTCTGCAGTTCTAGTTTACACATTTCATTTTGCTGGCAATGTGACACACAGTATCTACTACCATGGACTGGTTGCTGTGAGAGTCAGCTTCACACAGTAGTATGAAATATAGCAAAGGTGATGAAGTTATCTCTGCTCTTGTTTATTGCCTGAGTTCAGTTCCAGTGTTTATAAGACAAAGCACAGTATTCTCATAGCAAAAAAAAGAAAAAAAGAGAGATTTAATTCAGTAGTGCGTATGAATAATACTTAAAAAGACAAGTACTGTTTGGTTTACTTAATATATTGCTCATTAGTGCACCACAATACAGACTTTTTTTTTTAAAAGACTGCAGTCACCATGACAACCTGATAAGATTTAGCCACATCACATCCGAATATGATTATCCTTCTGAAAACTTTGCCTTTTCATGAAAACAGGGCAGTTCTCAAGTCTGTGCTCTGTTCGTGAGATAACCTGCTTGTTCCCTCTCTGAAAAGCAATCTAATATAGTGGGAGAATGTAAGGAAGAGAAAGACATGAGATGAAGAAGGGAACTTGTGCTAAAATTGTCATCCTGAGTTCAAGGAAAATCCTCCTGTCCTGCATCATAAAACCCATGCAATGGGAGTGATTGGCACATACAGTTCGGATTGCAGACCAAGAGCTCCAACAAGGCATCAAAATCCCCTGCATAGTGGGGATCTGAGACCAGCAGCACTCAAACGGGCATCACTACAGGACCAAAAGGACATCAAGGACCAAGACCCTGGGGGATATTTGTCCTTGCATTTCTTTAGCAGCACAGGAGAGGTATCAGATGCTAGAGTTACCCCACTGGATGCTTCTGTTCAGGAGCGTGGTCAGGACTCCATGTTGATTTTTATCTGAAATTGGGAGAATGACTGAGTGCTGGACAAACAGGTCATGTCAGTGCAATATGAAAGTGTTGTTTTGCTAGAAAAAGTAGATACCTAATTTTTTGTCCTCTGTGGCTGTAGTTCAGCTATGGTGTGCAATGCTAATGCAGCAGATGCAAGTCAGCATCCAAGTAGTTCCCATTCCTGCCCGCATGAACAGAAGTTTTGTTCCCCTCTTTTCCTGACATTACCTACTTTCTTGCTCTCTGAAACAAACTACTTTAAGAGTACAGTAGCCTATGCCCGCTTGCAGCTAACATAGCTAACTGACATTGCTTGATAAATAGGTTAAATTTATCAGTAACCTCGGCTGTCTTACATTGATTTACTATCATCATCTCAGGCACTGCCAAATTATTATTTTATTGGGAAGGAAAATAGAGGTACCACAAAGTGACACTTATTCCTAAGACGAATTTGGCAGGCAGCCGTGATAAGAAGGACTCAATGGCCTGAGTCTGATTCTCCCAGTGGGACTTCTACAGTGTGAGGATTCCCTTACTAGGATACAGCAAGAAAAGTGCTGCAGCCCCTGCTGGCTTGTGTTCTTGGCATCTCATTAGGTTAACACGTTTTGGATAAAATGTTTACAAACTTCAAATCTGTGCAAACTTGCAATCACAGGCATAATTAGTTGTGATTTCCCAACAGAAATTATTGCAATTAGGCTGTTAACAACTAGCACTTCTGTTGCAGGCAAGGCAACTGCTGGCAAAGTCATTGCTCAGGAATTCTCAGAAAGCGAAGGGGAAAGTGTACAAAGGCTGCACAAGCAAATTTGGTCTAGAAGTCTGATTCAGGGGAAAATGCAGCATTTTTATTGACTAGATGAATACAGATAAAATGTATATAGATATATATATATAGATAAAAGACCCAAACCCATAACTCGAAATGAGAATGCTTTGAGCTCAGGAATTTGCCTTGATTTACAAAGACCAGTCTCCTTGAGCGTATTTGACACTGAGGGCATCGTCATTTCTGCCTTACCCTGGGCCACTGAGGGCAAAAATCGCACCTAGAGATTATTTTCATTACAGTCCTGGACTGATTCCCCTCCAAAGGCAGTTGGTAACGCTGAAGGCCTGAGTTACCCTGCCTCAGGTCTGCCCTGCTTTGTGGTTTTAAACAAGAATGTGTGGGACGTGGAGACTTCGTAAGGGCTATTAATAACAGAGGTGATGTATATGCAGCTTTCCCATTATTATACTGACTCCAAAATAACACAGACAAGAGCTCAAACATGAAAAGGAAAATACACGAGCAGTCTTGGGCCAGTCAGTGTTGTGTGTGGCGCGGGGGGGAGTCAGACTAAGAAGGCCATCGGGGAGCCCAGCCTGCAAACACAGACATCTAACAGGCTTGGAGTGTGCTCTGCATCGCTGCAGGTGCGTCGTGGGCTGTGGCAATTGCCCCAGCATTGATCATTCCAGGCATAGCAAAGCATACCATGCCTCAAAGCTGACTGCAAGGGCACCAGCCTTCTGCAGCAGAAGGAAAACACCTGCAAATAATGCTCTTACTACTCTCTCTGTGACTTGCTGGCCTTGCGCTCTGCTCTGTGGAGAGAGCAAGGCAGCACAACTCTGCTCTGACAGGACTCTGATGAAACATGGGAGCGCATATAGCCCAACCTCGGGCCACGTATGGTATTCACAACCTTGGTTTTAGCTTGGGGGATACCGAGAAAGACTACTAGATACCCGTGTTTAGGGGCTTTGGTGCTGCTGTGATGGTTCTCACAGTTTCATCAAGCTGCCTGCTAACCATGGACACTATTTAATCAAAGCAGTTTTGGTATTCACCAGAAACAGTGGTGGAGAGCAAGCAGTGCCATATTTCTGAGTGGGCTTCCCTTTGGCAGCTTGCTGAGGTGAGAGCTTCTTCCCGGCATTACTGAGCTGCTGTTTGGGAACATGTGATCTAAAGCAAGGCAGCTTGGTGCCAGGCACCAGCCTCCCACCTCTCACAGGGATGCTAAGCTCCATTTGGCCCTCTGCGTGGTGGGAGCGGGAAAAAAGGCCAAAGTTTCTTATCTCTTATTTCATCACTTTATTGCAATACTGTGGTTGATTAAGTACTTGAGAATGGCTTTTCATGCAATTTTGGTTTTGCAAGCTCCTTAGGGACAGATCCTCAAATCCTGGGTTGCTCCATTTCAGAAAGAATAAAGGAGGCTATATTAAACTGCCATTCAGGAATTACACTTATGAAAATCCTGTAAAATTACTCAAAATGCTCTCCCTGCCAATCCATATGCCCTTCATGTTGCCACATTACCTTTTCTCTGTTTTTAAATGATAAAAATCATTTGCTCCTGGACTAAGAACTAAGATCTAGACCAGAATTACATTTCATGGCACAGTTATAAACTCTTCAAGACAAGTGGTTCTAATGGAAACAAAAACAACTCTGTAATGGTAGCAGGTGCAAAATGAAGCAGGACATTAAAAATAGCCTGGCTGCATTCTCCAGTGGCATGAGTTCTACGTGCATATCACTCCAAAATAATCCATTTATCCTTTCTCCCCATGGTTGCAGTGAGCCAACTCTGTGCTTTGTATCCCGGGGATCTGCAGACACGGCTGTAAGAATTTAAGAAAAAACTGCAGCCCGTCAGCCAGGCACTCCCCTGTGCCTTCCTTCCTTTCAACATTTTGCAGAATATCCAAACTTTTTCCATGGATTCTCCTGACTGCAAATGGGGGAATGACTGCAAGAACCGAATGCCACTCCTCAACTTCTGTTAAGTGCTGCCTTTATTTCTAAGAGTGCAAGGTTAAATTAATTTAAGTTTTGCTAAGGATGAATTTGGCTCTGAGACTGTTTATGTTGTAGGATTTAGTGACCATGAGCCACCCTGGAGTTTTTGGAAATGAGCTGTTTCTCCTTCAATTTGCCAGCATTTAGTGAGCAAAGTCCAGCTTTTCTGGACTTGCATTTCACTCTATTTCCCAGCCTTTCTGGAACTCCTGTCTGCCCTTTGTTTTTCAGACCCCAACCCTGTCACTTCCCCCTAGTCTTTCTTTTATTTAGGACTGCTTTTTGGGCTCATCCCCTGACATCATGGGATAATTTTTTCAGAATTTTTTCCCATGTTTGCATTTGGCAGTTAGGCCATCATCCAAAGTGATGGTGCACAGAAAATCTACCATGCTGCTCAAACCGTGGAGCACAATTCTGGAGCCTGGCTTCTTCCAAGCGCTTGCATTTGGGCTGTTCTCCACTGAGGAGTCACAGAATCACAGAACGGTTGAGGTCAGAAGGGACCTCTAGAGATCATCTAGTCCAATCCCCTTGCTCAAGCAGGGACACCTAGAGCACGTAGCAGAGGGTCACATCCAGGCCACATGAAGGAAGCAATCAAAACCTAAATATTAGCCAGTTAATTAATACTACTCTTAAGGAAAGACTGTCTCTCATAGCTCCTTGGGGTCTTGGTTCACATCAAGGGTGTTCTCCTGTCTAGCAAGCGAAAATGTGTGAATCAGAAATTTGATGCAAAATGAAACCTTGCAAATCGTTCATTCTCATGCTAATCATTAGGCAAAGGCAAAGAATTCAGAGACCCAGTTTAATACTGCTAATATAAAAATTCAAGGTTTTGATCACATTTTTTTCCTTTTTCTCTTGCTCAGTTCCTCTCATCCCACCTGTTGATCTCAGCATGCTAAAGCATTAAACCAAAAGAAAAACCGAGCATAAATCAGCTGAACCGAACTCCTAGTATTTTCTTCGGGAAGAGAATTTTTCCACAGGCTTTAGCCTTTCAACAAGCCAACTTTTCTCTCCACTGCTTGATGCAAGGTCTGCCAAGCCAAGGACATGAGCGAGGTTCATCTGCTCATGGCTGAACATTATTTTATCTAGATAAATGTTTTGTGGGGCATTTCCCAGAAACTCCTGAGCTGCAGTCTGTGAACCTGGAGAAATGAGGCCCTTACTGCATTTGGTTTATACCACCCATAATACATCAACTCTTCTAACACAAATGAAATTGTCACAGCTTAATGCAGACCTGGGTGACTTGCTGTCGTGAAGACTCTGCCATGAGAACGCAGCTCATCCTTGTGCTCTGGGAGATGCTGATCCTGCAGCTACAGTGGGTCAACAGGGAGAGGCTCTGCCAGCCTGCGGATGAGCTGCTTCACTTCCAGGGCCAGCCATCCCAGCCTGGCTGATGTCCAGGTCAGTGTGAGCAAGTCACTTGTAGAGCGGAATGAGGGGATGTTTTGACACACTGTGGTTTACCCACAAGCAGTAAATAGAGCTGATTTGCCTAAAATAACAACTGCGTTTTGAAGCATGGGCTTCCCAAATTGCTGGAAAGAGCATGTTTTACTCCATGACCGAATACGAGATTCCTATCTTTATTTTAAGGTAGAAGATTATTCAGAAGGGAATATATGCATTTTTTAATTTACATATTACCTTTAATTCAAGCACTTGTAGGTGAAGTGTCAAGCCCCAGGGGAAGGGCTGTAACTCTCCAGTAATTGACTCTCTGTTCTGCATGGGGCTCTTCTTCTCTGACAAATGGACTTTGACTGGCAAACTCAGTATTTATTATATCTAACTACTCCAAGGGGAAAAACTTTGCCAGCCCACCCGCTCTGTTGCAAGCTCTCACCTGGTCCTGCCTTCGACACATGCACTTCAAATGCTCAGAACTTCAAAGTCCTCTAAACCCAGAATTTAATTCATGCCGCCAATCTTAGCCATCAGCATTTGCCAATCTCAGCCCTCAGCATGTGCTGCCTTCTGGAGACACAAGCAAATCAACCTGAGATAGTGTCTGCCATTTGATTAGCCAAAGTTTATTGACAGACAGATAACACAACGTAGCCCTTCCCCACAGCTGAAGGTTTCTTTAAGCTTGGAAGCCTCGCTCGTATTCCAAACCCATGCTCTGTTTATATTTTCTTTGTCCTGAACAAAAATTGGCCCCATTGTGTGGGAGCAACCCTGGAAAAGAAAAACAAGAAACATCCACTGAGAGAAAATGGATATTGTGGGAGCTGAGGAAATGCACATACTTTGCTGATTCCATTTTCTGATGATGTCAGAGTCAAAGAATATCTTAAAAAAAACCCTCGGCAACTTGGAATCAAAAGCTCTGTTCATCACAGTCTCTTGTTAAAAGAAGAAATGTAAACAATCTCGCTTGCCACCACCCCCCCAGCCTCCCAGAAATTAAATCTGGCTCCATTTGGATAGACCCTCAGATGGAATCAAGGGTACGTCTCCAGGGAGAGAGGCGTTAATGTACCGGGGGAGGGATAAGGAGCGGGGGGGACAGGAAAATTTGATTGTGCTATGTGAAATGCAGGGATTCAAGCTGCTGCTTTTCATGGAGGCTGAAGAAGGGCGGCCTGACACTTTACAGATTGGGTGTAATACACAGGAAATTTGTCCTTTCTGCCAGAGCAGTCTAGGGATAGGGCTACCCCCCCTAGCCACTTTGCTTGGCTGGTAAAAGCTCAGGAGAAAAGGGTTAAATAAATGTTTGTGATATGATAAGGTGCTTGTTTATTCAAGGGATGACAGATTATTGGCTCCCAAGGCAGGGTTGAAAAATAGTACAAAGGAGCTGGCTTCACTGATGTGATTTCCTCCTAAGGTTTTGCTCTTTGGTAGGAACAATATGCGCTGGGAATTAAGAGGGATGACTTTATTTCAGATCAGAACAGACAAAGTCAGAGCAACTTTCTGGAACTGCTGACTCTGTTTTTGTTTTTGTGAGTTTTTTTTTTTTTTTTTTCCATCTTCACTGAACCTCTTCTTCCAAAGTCTTTGAAAACCAGGTTATCTCCTGCCTGGTAGGAACACCCAGCATGGCAAGCTGACTGGGACGTTTCAGATTAGGGGGTTGACCCTTTTACTTTATACTTAATTTTCTATTTTATCACCGCTGCTCTAAAGCGAGCTCCTGCTTCGCTGCCCTCGCAGACGCGTCCAGGTCCTACCCCGGAGCGGCCTTTGGAGAGCCCATTGCTCCAAGGGGCTCCACGCGCATCCTCGTGCCGTGAGAGGCCCCGTGCGCGTCCCCACGGAGCGAAGGGCGAGCGCGCGAGTCCTCCCGCGCGGGCTCATCTCATGAGCTGGGCTCGGCTTGGCCGCGGATCCGGCAGTGCTGCAGCCCGTCCCATCCGCGCGCGGTGATGCAGCTCTGCGGCCCCGCGGCCCCGCGCTGCGCGAGGGCGGCCGCATCCGCGTGCGCGGCGGGAGAGC
This sequence comes from Crypturellus tataupa, assembly GCA_034781795.1. Classification (NCBI taxonomy): domain Eukaryota; kingdom Metazoa; phylum Chordata; class Aves; order Tinamiformes; family Tinamidae; genus Crypturellus; species Crypturellus tataupa. Next base: position 4,852,492 of record JAWLRI010000307.1, read on the forward strand.
ACGCCCGTGGCGGCTCGCTGGGAAGAGCAGGCGGCGGTTCCCATGATCCCGGAGTAAATGACAGTTAAACCACACATTTGTTTCCAATGCTGGAATCTGGCGCTGGATTCCTTTTTGAATGAAAGCTATGCCAAACATCTTTTATATTTTTTTTTTCCTCAAGCAAATATGTGAGCAATCCAGCAGTGAAGTGCCAGAAACATTTGCTTTTCCTCCTAAGAAGTGGGGTATAGAAAAAAAAAATCAGGCACACAACTAATTTAATTTAAAAACATTCAGGGGCCCAGTTTCTTTAAACACTGGTAGGACTGGGCTATTGAACTCTGCTCCAGAGTCTGCAAGGGAAGGAGAAATACATAGGGACTAGGAGGATATACACAGAAAGATTTTCTTGCAATGTCTATGCTTTTTGGATACTGCAGTACTTTACAACTACATACAAAATCAAAATGGATGCAAACCAAGTTTAGGACCAGAGCTTTGCACTTGGAAGAAAACCTCTAACATATTTAGTGGGTAAACCCAGGAATAAGGTACTAGGGCTAGCAGATCCCCACATGTCTTTGGTGCCGCAAAGGCCTGAACCCAAGCAGCAAAGACACTCCCCTGGAGTCCCTAGAGCCATACGCCTTCATGGCAAACAAAGATCAAGCAAAAAAGCGGGGTGCAGGCTGCTCTGGGAGATGGATTAATGTTCAAAGGCAGAGTCAAAGGAGAGAGGAGATAAGGTGAACAGCGTCATACCAAAGACAGCTATTAAACATAGTGGTAATCTGCTGAGCCACATCCAAACAGCCTTTTCACTGTGCTGGCCATGGATAACTCCGGGGTGGATATGGGGGCAGAGGCTAGGGGAGACGGACGTGAGATGTGTCATTCCTCAACATTTCTAGGTACCTCAAGTTCCCTCTCCTCTGTTCCATTGCTGTGGTACCTGAGCCCTCTGCCTTGATTGGGAATTAGCAGAACACTTGGAAACCACAGGCTGGTCAAAGCGTACAGAGAGACGGCTCCTGCCTGGCACAGCAGCAAACCCCTGGCTCAAAACTAATGCAGAAGCAGGTTAGGCAGTGCCCGCCCTGTTACAGCATTTAATTACAAATGCTTTTACATACTAGTTGGATTATTTGGCCATCATATTAAGATAACTTTTCTTAATTATTACTGTTGCTAACATTATAAGATAAACATGTCATCAGGTTCCTGCTCCACTATTGTATTAGCTTATGTTTGGATTGTGCATTCCTATTGCAACTTTGCTAGCTTTTATGATCCAGTTACGCCTGTCTGTAAGGCATTTCAAAATACTTTCAGCCTCCCACTGACTCCTTGCCTTCTCCCAGGCTGCCCAGCATTTACTGGGACTGGAAAGCCAGACCATCCTAAAGCCGTGTGATGTGCTCCCTCCCACGTCAATAAAAAGACATCAGTGTCATTTTAACTGTGCGGGAGTTGTGCAGCTAATAACAAAAACCTTTCTTCAGGATGCCCCCCATCTCTCTGCACTGTTTTCATGGGCAGTTAGTCTGCAGTGTTTGGCTGGTCAGGGTCTTAAGAAGGAACGATGACTGCACATCCCAGGATGTCTTGTCACTGTCCTGCCCAGAAAAAAGACTCCAATTGCAGTACCCCCTGAATTTCCTGAGCAACTTAGAGCAGGTATTTCTATGACGTTCTTCATGTGCTGTCTCCAGTGCTTAACACATGAACTGATGATTCATCAACTGGGACTCAGTGACACAATCCTGTCAAAATCAGTTTACACCAGGCGCTGATCTGTTTTGAACAAACATTGTACAATGCCCAGTATTGCAATGTGTCAGTGCTATCTGCCAGTAGAAAGTCTCTTACATGTGTCTCTAAACTGCCCTTTATATTTTTCTACAAAAACTGCCCCTACCTATATGTATGCATTTTGACAACCCAAAATGCAACGTCTCAAGACGAAAATAATTTCTTGTGTACAGGAAGAAAAATAGTGCATCAATGGGATTGCATATTTTTAGTTCCCGCTTTTGTTTTCAGGATGATCTTTCAATTTGTGGGTCAGGTTAAGTCAAATATTTCCATTCAGTGTTTAGCAGAGGACAAGAACAGGCACCCCTCTGGCTACGACACTATTTCTCTTTAGACATGAAGTTGGTCTTCAACCAAGCCTGGTTAACAGGTTAACAGAAAGTCAGAGGAAGGTCTTGTAGGATGCAATATTTCTTCTAGAAGAGACTGTGTGGAACCAGAAGATAATGGGGTTATACAGTGTGGAGGCTGCGTCCTTGCACAGGCCTCACCATCACAGGGGACCATTTGCTGATTTTAGCAAGGCTGTGACCATCCAGGTTTTGGATGGATGGGATCTGAAACCAAAGGCTGACTTGTGTTTGCACAGATCGCAGAAAGTAATGGGTTGTAAACCTTGATACTCAGGCACTTTTGGACTTTAGTGCTGTTACGTGACGTGACACAGGGAAGTAAAGGAGCTCTTGCTCTAGTTAATCCCTTCAAATCATCTCCATTCCCTTAGGCCAATTCTCCCAGCCCCAAGTGGAGTTTTTTCATCTTCCTGCTCAAAAGCAGTGCCACTGAGCAGCATGAGTAACTAGTATGCCCTGTCTGCTGCTGCCAGCCATGAGCCAGAGCTATTTCTTGCTTTCTTTGCTGTGATCACCGTAATGGTCAGTACACCCTCCTCCTCTCCCTTACCTACCATCCCGATGAATCACATGCTGAGAGCAATGATAATTTGGTTGTTGATGCAGCTTTGCTATGATAGGGATCGTAACTAGTGAAACTTTCATTATGCCCTTTTGAGGATGAGGCAAGCACTGCTGTTTACAGCATCCTCCTGCCATTGACAGTCATTTGACTTCCTGACATTGCCTCTGGGGTGATGCACAACCTCCGCTTCCCCAGCAGTGCTTGGTCCCAGGAGAGGTATAATTTTGCCCAGCGCAGGGGTAATTCCTCCAGTTACGGGGAAGCAATCGATCATTTGCGCAGTCTGCAGCTTGCACAGTGGCACTAGGCTGGCCAGAAGCCCCCCAGACCTCCTCCATTCATAGAGCTGCTGCCGGATATGCGCTAAGTTGCATGAGAACTAATGATGCTGTAGCAGCCTCAGCTTCTGGCATTTCCTGGCTTTTCTTAATCTTAACATCTCATTAGCCTTTATTTGCAGTTGCATATCCTTGTTCTCTTCTCACACAGGCTGCTGTAAATCATTGCTGCCTTTGCTGAAGTCAAGAGAGTCACCTCAGAGAGGGAAGGCCAACAGACCTCCAGCGGTTCTGCAAAGGCCGCAAGACCACTGCAACAAGCATTAACTTAACCGCTACCGTCCAACAGCAGTCCCAGCCACCTCCAGAGGTTGAAGCGAAGTCCAGCTTCACATCCAAACCTTCCTCCAGTCTTCTCAACCAAACTGAACTCACAGACCTTCTTGGGCTTGCCCATTGCTAGCTCCTACTTGGCAGAAGGACCATCATGTTGCATTAACTTGGAGCAATGAATCCATCCGGCAACTTGATAAATGGAAAAAGTTTTGGCAAATGTGCTCTGAGCAAGCAAATGCTTTATCTGGATGCATAGAGCAATCGTTAATATCGTATACACTAGAAAGGCGTGTAGTTTTATTTTTAGCTAAGTAGGAAATACTGAGGTTAGCATTGTTATTCAGAGGTTGAAGATCAAGTGGAAAACTGGTTAAAGTGTAAACAGGGCTGTAGAGAGAGATGGGACAGTGGGAGCATCTGGCTTCTCCTTATTTGTTTATAGAGATCATTTATAGTCAGTCTTTTTGCTGCATAAAGCTGCATTATTTTTAGAGGTGTGTGACTAGCAAATTAGTCTCCATTTACTGTTAAAGTACAGTACTGTTCATCTGTAGCATACAGTTTCTATTATCGCTCTGAAAGTAGATTATCTAAATGATGGTAAAACTTCTTCTGATAAGAAAACAAACAAACAAAACCAAAAAAAAACAACTATTTTTATAGGATATCACTTTGCCTTTAGCACCAAGTCCAAATACCCAACAGGGGAGCAGGGTGCTAGATCAGTGCTCTGATGCTTTGAGCTTCAGATAGTTTCCAGAGTCTAGTAGACCTAAACATGAACTTGTCTGCGGGGGCCACCTCGTCTTCCCCATCACTGTTAGCCATGCTTCCCGGGGCTTTTCGAACCTATTCCCTCAAGCTCCTCTCTAAGAGACATACATGTGGTAGGTGGCCTAGATATGACCTCTGGGTTGCCACACAATGCTCTTGGAGAGATGAGACCCTCGTGCTCTGTGGTGTCTTATACAGCCACACCACCTGTGCCCAGAGAGGGGCCTTCACAGACAGAGTGACAACCTCCCGAGACACTTTGCCATCCCTATCTCTTGCCCCTTGCCCAGAAACGTGTCTGTGTATGTGATGGTATCCTCAGTCCTGCTGGGATCGCGACCCCTGTCACCACACAGCCCCATCTGCTGGGCTGAAGCCACAGTGGCTGGAGAAATCTCTAAAGAAAAGTGAAATATTGAGAGAGACATTTCTCCTCCACCAAGCTCTACCCTTCCATCTTTTCTCTTCTCTGGTCCTTCTTCACTTTCCCAGGATGACCATACACTGAAATGAAGCAAAATCCAGCCACACATGACTCATTGCATCTTTCTTGTGCCACATGCGCTATCTGTTAGTAAAAAGGCCAGGGAAGGCACAACCCTGGTGAAGAGCATCATGTCCCCACAGCCACCGCAAATGCCCCAGGCAGGCTTTTATGTGCCCACAAACCAGCAGGGCTTCAGGTTTTGGTGCTGTTAGCCAGGCACCACATCGTGCTGCCAGCCCTCATGGCTATGGGCAACCCCGGGCATGCAGGGGGGCAGTCGGGCCTTTTGTGCTCTTTTCCAGTATTATTTGGGAAACATTCCACAGATAAATTGGCTTCATAACTCATCAAAATATATTAAATTACAGGAAAGCTGCAAAAAACGGACCTATAAACTGTATACAGACATCAGATAGAGTGAAAGACATAAATATAAATCAATAAGCACCTCATAAGAAATCTCTCTATATACTTCAAGTGTGCAAAATATGAAGTAAATAATTACATACCAGTGTATATTTCTACAGGTTTTTTTTTTTTTTTTTTTTTGTCAGCTAACATTACAGATTTATTCTGGTAGAAATGCTGAAGTTTGTGTGAAGTGAACTCATTCTTTGTTTATGTAACCCTGAGTTTTCAACTCCTTTATCAAATAGCTACCTCTTCGTTCTTGCTGGCTCACAGAAATACTTAGCGTTCTTCCCGGGCAGTAGTTATAGTCAGGGTAATACAACAAGCGCTCTGTGAAGCAGCGATCAAGAGATTTTAAAGCATCTAAAATGCCCTGGGAGGGTTTCTCTCTCTAAAGGTGGCAAACATAGTGGGGTTGCCTTGTGGTAAAACTCCCACAAGGGAGGAAGGGGAAAAGATAATGGATAAAGGCTCTGATTTGTGTAATGTTTTCTCTCTAAGAAGATTTCAGCTTTCTGGAAAAGCTGCAAGCACACAGCAAATAGCCGCTCACACCAGACTTGGTTCATACAACAGAATTCGGTCTCCACAAACACTGCGACTTAAAACTTATAACTTATTTCCCACTCACAGAGGGGAGAATTAGCTGGTCAAGCAGCAATTGGCATGTGAACCCTTCATCCCAAGGTCACTTGTGTGAAAGCCATACAGAAAGGCTGCAATGAATCTAAGTCTCACAACGATGACTTGAACTTGACTTTCGAGAGGAGTCGTCGGAAAGCAGATAATTCAGGCCAGGCAGGGAGATGCCACGGAGGGACATAAGTGAGTGACACCACTGCCTTGCCCCAGACTGCACACTAATGGACTGTCGTGACTGACAGTGCTACCCCACATGGCAGGCACGGAGAAACCAGCAGACCCGAACACCAAGCTACTGTCTTCCTCCTACCTTGTGGGGTACCGTGACATGGTCTTCTGAAGCAGGAGAAAAGGTTTGTATAGTGCTTTCTGGTTTTCTACCTTTGCCAAGGCGGGCTGAAAGATTTTGCTTTTCATGACCACCCTGACATATATGCAGTAGACAAGAGGATCTGTGAGTACACAGAAAATGCTTGTACTGATGAAGGTGATTTGAAACACCAGGTGCTGCCTTTCCTTTTGAGGTTGTCCTGTCATGCTCGTTACAGCTCTGCTGCAGCCAAATTTGGACCAGCAACTAACTGTGAGTGAAACAGGCCAAGCCATTGGAAGAGATCCCTCGACTGCAATGGGATGTTTCTGATTTACGCTGCTGACCGAGTCAGATTCTTCCCATATATGTTACAAAGAAAAATCTTACAGAATTAGGCACTAATGTTCCCAGATAACCATTACTTTTCCTGTAGACTCTGCAGCATATTTTAAACAAAGAATTAGAAAGAACCATGAAGGCAATTCTACATTCATTTTTATCAACATTTACATAAAATCACCTTTCACATATACATATATGAATAATTGCTGATGCTTCTCTTGCTGCCTTACTTTTCAAAAAGTACGTGTTATTGTCTCCCTGTTAACGTGATTTTTTCCTTTATTTTCCCTTTCCCCTCTAGAACAGGATACTACTTTTTTAATGGGTTGTCCACTAAAGGAAATATGAAATATTTTTTCCACACCTTGCCAAAAGTTGTTCAAAATAAAACAGTGGCAGGGTCATGTACATCAAGATATGTCATGGTTGTAAGGGTAGTGGGGAGAGAAGCCTGTCTATAAGTGGGAGGCATGATTCATTTGGATAACAATAGAACCCACTGCCCTTTTCTAGCAAATGTTTTTAGTTTGCCTCAAATAAGTCATTGTCTAACTTGTATAAATCTTTCCACTGCCTCTTGAATTATTGTTGGATATTTGGGAAACATATTTTTTCGGTTTTATAAGGAAAAAAAAAAAGAGCTGATTGCAATCACTTCCAAGTAACACTTAACTTCTTGACACAAGGTCAGCAGGAGGGTTGTGCGTGTGCGTGTGTGTGTGTGTGTGTTTTCTTTCTAATCTGTGAGCTGTTCCCTGAGAGACACATTGAGAACTGGGGCTTGTCTGCTGACATGTTTTACACAGCTGATCCATTAGGATCCTGCTCTTCCTAGCCTCCCTGGCACCGCTTTGATCAGTGACATGTTTGAGGGAGAAAAAAAAAAAGAAAGAAAAAAAGAAAAAAAAAGTAAAAAAAAAAAAAAAGTAAAAGG
>JAWLRI010000307.1:4859823-4900851 GCA_034781795.1 Crypturellus tataupa
CATCCAGGTCATTGATGAACAAGTTGAACAGGACTGGACCAAGGACTGACCCCTGGGGGACCCCACTCAACACAGGCTATCTCAAGTGAGAAGAGGATCTGTGCCTCTGACTAGCCTTGATTTACAGCAGCAACGTTCAGCCTCGAATGGAGAAGCCAAACTGGGGGTGTACCCCAAGTTTTTTCAGTAGAGGACGATGCTCACCACAGCCACTTCCTCCACTTGCCTTGTCCTCCCTTGGGGCTTCCCACAGCAAGTCCCATTAGTAACCACGTCTGTGCCACCTCTCTCCACAGCTGGCCTTCTCCTTACGCATCTGTTCATGGAGAAGCTAATTAAAGCAAACAGATTGAACTAGGTGGCAACTTAGTTATCCCGTTAGATTTTGCTTTTAAAGAATGCATTTGAGTGAGGCAACTAACTAACATCTCCAAACAAGCAACCCTCCTTTCAAGAACTGCTGAGCACTCAGAGAAAAGGTATGTATATGCTGCTTAATTTAAGGGGAGCAGTAGGTTGCTCCTCAGTGTTGCCAATCAGTTCCAACATTTGGACATCTAAGAATAGATTTGGGAAACTAACATCAGGTTCCTTTTTTTTCCCTTTTTTTTCCCCCTCTTCCTTTTCTTTCTTTTTTTTTTTTTTTAATCTTGGCCATAAATTCTATCACTTATGAGTCAGGACCCCATCTGCTCTAAATTTGCACTTGATTTCACGCCCATATAGGGTTCACACATGTAAGTTATGTCATTTGTGTGCTCCCAGAGGCAGTGCATAAATTACCTGTACACAAGAAAAAGGAGGTCGGTCAGCCAGCTTCATTCCAGGAGCTGCAAGGTAAGTGCACATCAAAGGGCTCTTGGAATTAGAATAAGGACATCTAGCACAGGGCACCCCTCCACTCAGAAATGTCACTTTTCTTGGATTCTTGGACACAATAAGCCTAACAACTTTAAAAAAAAAAATGAATCGAGTAGTGGAAGGTTCAGAAAGGAAGTTAGAGTTCAGGGAAGCATTAAGAACTTACACAATTGATTTTTGTTTTCAAACCTGGGTTTGAATTCAGAACAGACAGTAATGGGTCCAACTTCATCAGAAATTGGGCCATTTTTGAATCTGGCTAGTGAAGACAGACACATTCAAAACAAGTTAGCTAGAGACTATCAAAGAGTGTAGAAATCATACAGTTAACTTAGATCAGCCAACATGAAGTTAAATGCAGACTGTTCCTGTTGCAGCTAATGGCAAAAGTGTGTTTAGCAATGTGGTGTTTCGCATGATTCCTTCAGGCCCTGTTCTACGGGAATTTTTCTGTGGAAGACAAGTGCTTTGAAAAAGTGGGCATCTCACTCTGACCGCTTTATATTGCAGTCATAATATGTACAAAAAACAGGGTCTTAGCAAAAAGCGAGGGAGTAAAGACACTAACTCTGAGTGGATCTTTCCCAGATAAATAAATTAAAAACACAGTAACACACAATGACTACCACAGCTTGTAAATTAAAGGAGGAACTGATGCAGAGTGAGGCACTGATGTATAGTCTGGAGGAGGAACAACTTCATCTGAATTACAAACAATTCATTTAAAAAAAAATATTTTGAAGAAAAAAAAATGTCTCCAGACCAGCTTGTGAATAAGGCATACCAAAAAGCAATGCTGATATTCCATCAGCAGCACAAAAATGGAACCGTCTCCCAAGCCCAGCACAAAAATGAATTCCTTTTTCTTAGAAGGATAATTGATTTGACATCGTAAGCTAACCGCTCCGACGTTTCTTGGAGAGGCATGGCTCAGGAAGACACCTTCCTGGAAAAGGTGGTGCTCAGACCCCTCTAGGGTACTGCCTAGAGAGAGGACCTGAGTCTGCTTTGTTAGAGCCACCTGGTTATCTCTGAGCAGCGCTACGGCAAAAAGGAACCAGTTCCCTCAGCCTTCCCCTTCCTCCTCTTTCCATTGCCATGGCTTATGGCAAAGCCTTCCCGGGCAGGACGGCCCAGCAGAGCCCTCCAGTGGCCTCATGGAATGTGAGTCGTGGCCCCAGGGAGGAGAGGCCTGAAAGAAGGAGAACAGGCAATAGGGAAAAAAAGTAAGGGCCCAGCACCTCTGTCTCCAAAGCAGTCATTGCAGTTTGGATAAAAGCAATGGAGAGATTCCTGGAGCAGACATGGGAGACGAAGCTCAGCTACGAAGCCCTCTGAGAGGATCTCAGTCTTTTCTGGGATCTCTATTTCCTCTCCTTCACAGAAGTTCCTCTCCTACAGCATCCTGCCCTGTTTTTTCCTCTTTTTACTTTTTTCCCCGAAGTGTAACAAACAGTCCCATTTACAGCCTCTTGATACTTGCACTACTTCCTAGTTGTAAAGGACAGGGTGAACCCCTTCTCAATTCATGTCTTCTTCAACATTTGGACAACACTTCAACAGCTTTCATATAGCAGGTTTTGGTCGAACATTATTTAACATGAAGATTGAGATTTGTGATTAAGCCTCAAGCTTCTCATTCCCTTTGGATGGACAAGCATGTGTGAGAGCTGCTTTAGCATCCAAACATGCCTGCACGCAGGAAAGCACATGGAGATGAATATCTTACAGGAGCTGGTTCTAACCACCGTGAGTCCAGGAAGGTTTCCTTAGACGTGTTCACATGAACAAGCAAATGCAGAATGCAGCTACCTAAATGCAGAACGCACAACCTAAAATCCAGTCGTACCCTCAGAAATAAAAATCAGAGGAGAATGGGCGGACTTGGCCAGATATCTTTTGGAGCTCAGTTAAGAAAGGGTTTTGACAAAGAACAATTCCATAAAAACATGCCTTAAGAATTTTGTTTTTCTCCACTGCAGTTCTAAGACCAATATCAGATCTTAGTGTGAATCACTTCACTGACTTAATAATATGCTGTTAACTTACACTGACACTGGGCTGGGAGCTCCATGTAAAAAAATGATTAACTCCTCAATCATTAAGAAAACATGCAGTACCAGCATTAGCTTGTAACTTTTCAAATCTTGGCAGAGCTCACATTCAACCTCTCAGCTTCCACTCAACTTTCTTGCCTTGTTTTTAAGTTTGTTTCTTTTAAGCCCCACTAAAGGAATCCACTTTCCCTCCTCCCCCCAGCCTCCAAACCAGACTTTTACATCAATCAGTCTCACTGGCACCTCCACCACTCGCCTTCATACATTTCTGTGCTATAAGTGCAGACAAGTTCTTTAAAACAAAAACTCAAAAAAAAGTCTAAATTTAACAGCATCCGAAGGTTAAACGCTGTGCAAAAGGAGAGAAGAGAAGACGGTGACAGGAGAGCACTCAATCACCGAATAGTTTCTCATCGCGGTGAAAGCGTCCTTTGAGAGCCTGCCTAGGTGTTGTCTAGCTCGCATGATACAGTGCAGTGCCCATCCGCACTTCTGTTTGGGAGCCTGCTCCTTAGAAATCACCAGCAGGCTCATTACTCATAAATCAGAAGGAGGGTTTCGCCCAGGCCTGGGAATCCGGAGACGCTGCCTGCGCAGGAGTTGTGTCTGCTCCGTGGATTTCAGACCAAAGCGGGGGGTTGACCTGGCTTCCCATCCTTGTGCATTCAATCAAGTGAATTGCACAACCATGCCGCTTTGCTCTATTTAATGTAATGTTTCCTGAAATGTCATTAGTGAATGGTACAAGTTATGGTTGTTGGGGGGGTTGTTTGTTTGTTTGTTTGTTTTTGCCATGACCTAATAAAGGAAAACAAGGTGGGAGGGAAGATAGGAAGATGCTCTTTACATCAGATCAAGAAAAAAAGAAAAAATACTTAAGTATTCAAAAAATATCTCTGTCCCTGTAGCACCAGGTTCAAGGTAGCTCCTTGAATCTGGGTAGAGCACTGATTTTAGGAGCCTACTCCATGTAAATACCTCTACAACTATAGCCTGATTTTGCAAATCAATAGTATTTGTAGCTAGATGCTCTTTTTTAATAATAAGTCTAAAAAGTACCCAAAATAAGAAAACATGAGGAGACATGTCTGGTTCTCAAATGATCTGGAGGTGCTTCGTCCTTTCTCCTTTGGCCCAAGACCCTCTCAGAGCTCTAGTCTTTTACTCAGGTTCCCTAGTCAGTAATTTCTGCAGTTGGAGAAAACATCATTAGTAAATATCCTCACAGGATTAGGACTTCAGACTCTAGAATCTCCCTTCTGATGAGCAGAGGTAAATATCTGCAGACCGATGTAAACATATACTCCGTTTTGGATATATACACATAAGGAAAGAAAGATGTGCCCCCCAAGTCAACCAGCCTCATGTTGATTTAGCATGTGCTCTCTATAATTAGGCCATTTAGAAGGACACAAAAACTTACTGAGGCCAATGGGATTTTTCCATTGACATCAGTGAACTTCAGAGCAGGACATTCACCTAAGAGTCCAAAGGTAGAAAGTTTTCTTGCTCTTGCCTTATCTGCTGAGGAAGACAGGGTCAAATTCAGCATGCCAATGTAAACAGGCAGAGATGTATGGAATTGGGGAGCATCGCTAATTTAAAACATCATATAATTGACTCCCACCTGGGAGGATTATTAGTTGAAATGCACTAGCGATGTCTCCAGTCTCTCTTACTCTGGAAATGCTGAATACAGTGAAAAGTATTAGGCTGGGTAATAGCATACTCTAGAGGGAAAAAAAAAAAAAAACACTATTATTCATTCAAATCCATTAGCTGCATTAAGAAAGGAGAAGGTGATTCATTCCAACTCTTCTGCTTCAGTAGAAAGCAGCTGTTTTTTAATCATCAGGGATGGCTGTGTCATTGAAATAGTGCCTGCTAGCTGGATTACCATAAAAACCTGCCAATTAATTAACTGAACTCCTTAGAGCCAAAAATAATAGTGCTTAAAAGCAGCTTGCCCTGTCTCTGTTGAGAATGGACATCTGTCTCCTCCTTAAACTATGAAGAACTAGGAGCTCAGATACAAAGAATTTAATATATTGACTGATCCTGTGCGCTTTGTAAGGTTTGCAAGTTGTTCTTTATGTTCTTCTTGTGACTAGTTTATCTGGTTTGGGTCTGTGAATCTATAAGATCCTCACCCAGGATTTGATACAGTACACTGCATTATTGAGGGAAACTCCAGATTCACTCACTGACAGCAAACAGCAGTGGAGACAAATCCACCATCTGAGACTTCTACCCATTCTACCATCTATCTGAATAGATCTCAGACGGAGTAATGTAAAAACTGTTATAGGACGGAAAATGTTATAGGATGGAAATTACTACTAGTCATTCAGAAGGGAAAGCATTTGTGCATCACAATATTTCTCTGGGTCATCTTCCAGAAATCCAAAATCATCAAAGTGAACATCAACAGCTTATTTCACGTTATTTTTAATAAAGAAAGCATAGAAATGGTTGCCTCTGGCCAGTTCAGTTCTTTCTAATTGTTATCCAGCCTTATAGTTGCTCAGTACATAATGTGAATTTGTATACTTCTTCCTAGCATCTGTCATGATCATAGCTTGCACAATGCATAAGCATTGTATGCCCTATAGATAATAGAAACCAGTGTTGTCAAAGGATAGCAGCTGACAACTGTCTTTTTGCTCAAAAACTGTATTTCTAGAGTTATTTTGATTCTATGCTACATTTCTGCCACATTTCAAAGCCATCTACTGTTCCTCTAAGAAAACTGGGGGGTTGTTTATTCTTCAAATTTTGCAGTAATCCAAATTTACAGGTTGTGAATTCTTTCATGTTTGTTTCTTTAAAACAAAAAAGGCCTCAATTCTGATTGCTTCTAGGTGCTAAAATGATGCTAAAGACAGCTAATAGTCAGGGGCTATATTACTTCACAATATTTTCATAAATTTGAAAAGAGGCAAAGATCTGTTTTGTTCCTTGGGTGTATATCATTCTCCCACTAGAAGCTTTTTCGTTTGCTGCCTGTTTTTTTGGCCATTGAAACTTGAATTGAATTGAATTAAATTTTGAATTGAATTTGAATTCCTCTACCTGGAGGAGAATATAAACATTGCTTGGTTCTGCAAATTTCATTCATCTGTACCAACAACATCAAAACAATGAAGCCCAAGTATTTTTCCACTATTATTATTGATGAGAAATTAGATGGGTCGAAAAGAGGTCAGCAGTGGATTTTGAAAGTTTTATTTTAAGTGGCAAAAGATTAAAACAATTTGGATGCCAGATGAAGGGAATGAATGCTGCCCAGGTTCATTGGTTTGTCTGAACAAGAATTGTCTTTGATGTATTAAAGAGAGGCAAAGTAAGGGTAAGAGTAAGACAAGATCTGTCTTGGCTAATCACTGTCTTCCATACCATTGTATGTTTTATAGCAAAATAGAGTGATTGCTGACTACAGCTTGTTTTAAAATAATTGTACTAGTCAAGCCTAGGCCTCCAGCCTAGGCTTGGCTGGAGATTTCTTGAATTAGTCTGCTATTGGGAGCTAAATGATGCTTTGCTTCAATTTTGGCAATTTGTTTCCTGGACTTGACTTGTACCCTTTACTTCTTGCTTATTGGATGAAAACTCAGACCTGCTGAACAATGCTGGAAAATGGTTCCATCATAGATTAAGTAATTTTACATAAACTAAAATGTGTATGTGTGAGAGAGAAAGAGAGTATGAGTGGGAGAAAATGCTCTCTTATATTTGTTGTCCTGATGATAGAGAAACTGTAGGAGAAGTAAAGTGAGGATCCTCTGACCAATTCAGTTGTTTTACTGGCTGCTTCTATGAGTTTTTGCTCCCAGACTGAAAAGAATGAGCTGAGCTTGAGATGGTGCTAGAAAATGAAGACGGATTTGAGGTGAAGGGAAATGCAATGGACATGAAATGTGACTTCTTCAACAGGAATACGCATTTTACTTCTCATAGTTAATATTACACCATCAGAAAACATTTCATTGTAGAGTTGTGGTAGATCTCAGTCTTTCAATCTGGAGAGTGGTTTGCAGAAATGCACTTTGAGTCAGATTTTTCGAAGATCGTGAGGAGGGGCTGAAGAACATTTTTATCCCAAACAGATGCGATAGAAATGCAAAAACCAAAGGACATCTAGCTTTGATTCTGTGGATTGTCCATTCCTTGGACATCCAAGCCATGAGAGTATTTCTGTTGGATCTCCAGCAGCATAAAGGCTTCAATGCTTCGTGCTTACTGGCTGTAGGCTAGGAGCTGTTCTCTGCCCAGCATACCTAAACATTGTACAACTGGCATGGCCAGAACTGCACTGGGGACTATGCTATCAACTGAACACTACAGGAAGTGATACACTAGTGTTTACACTTGCGCTCTGACTTTGTTCAGTTTACCAGCAAGAAATAACCTAGTAGATGCCACACAGGATGGTTAACTTGCAAGATCCAAGAGGAAAGTGGCCCCAAAGAAGCATTTTAACCTCATTCCCAAGGGAAGATCATGTACTTTATGTCTACGCTTATGTCCCTCCCTAGTAAATTTTAAATCCATTGACCAGAAGTTTAGAGACAACCAGAATTTATAGAAGCTTCAGGACAAAGAAGAGAGCAAACAGGGCCAATCTGAACATCCAAATTAGAGTTCCAACTCAAATGACACTTCCCATGCCAGAGTTTCTTCCCAGCACCTTATATCTGTCCTACTGCTGGGCTTCAGCTGGAAATTTAGCCTTCTAAAAAGCCAAAGCAATCGCTCTAAGGAGTTTCTCTGAAGAGAAACACGGCTTAGTTATTTCCAGCCCTCAAGCAAATATATCGATGACTATGAAAAGCACTTCTACTCAACTTTGAACTCTCTGAAAAAAAAAAACACAAAACAACCTTGCTTGTGTTGAGCAGGGACCTTTGTGGTGGTGAGCATCTGAAGGACTGAGATAAGGAAGGACTTGGGGTCTTTGCTTCTAGTTACAGGTGTCCAGGGAAGTTGTCGAACTATAAATATGCAATTCAGCAATATGAATGAGTAGGATTAAGTTTACATGCCAGGGGAAACATAGTAATGTCCCAATATGATATTTCTTGCTGAGGATCAATTTCTACTGTGAAATATTAGATAATAAATAATACTGTGGTAAAGAAAGAAAAAGGGAAGGATAGCAGGCAAGTCCAATTGGCTGTGGAGGATTTGCTGGCACAGGAGGTGAGTGGTTGGGCAAAACATAAGCAGCCAATCCAGCCAAAGGAAGGTTTTAATGTGCCCAAATTCAGTGGGTTTTTAAAGCACAAAGGGAAAGAGTGTTTCTAAGGAAAATCTTTGAACTATGGTAACTGAAAGTGGTTTGTGTAAGTCAGAATAAGTTTGCTTAAGGGTGACTTACAGTATTTCTACAGTTCAAACAATTGGCAGATTATTTGCCTTTGGGAAAGGAAAAGGATAGACAGAAATCCGAGTGTGTGTTACAAACACCTTTTAAAATAAAAGCCATAATAATAAAAAAACACCAAGCTATTTGACTTAATTCAGAAGGAACTCTGAATTAGGCTCATGATCTGGGGATTCACTCACCCTGCTGTGTGGAGGACACTGGCTCAGCCAGCAAAGAAAAGCAACAACAGCAAAAAAGGCAAAGTGTGTTAGCTACAACAGAAATAAAATCGCTCTGGCTCTGTGGGGACTGACCTGAGCCCTGGCGTAGCCTGCAATGAAAGGGCCCCTTGGCACATGCCAACAGTCCTGGGCAAATGCCAGCAGCGGGTGGAAATCCGCACTAGCAAGGTCTACCCAGGGCACCAGTCCATGTCTTTGTGAGGGCCCTTCAACATTTCAGAGCAACTGAAAGACTATTTCTGCTCACTACGTCTGCTTTCTTTCAAGCAGTAAGATATATATATTATACATGTCTGCTATCGGTGTAGAGGGCAGAACAACCCTTATACCAGCAGATTTCTATTCTTTTAATGTGATGTTCCATAATCCAGAGCTGACAGGCTGAGGAAAGAGGTTTTCATAGGTACAACACTTTATTAGCATTTTGACCGCTATTTCATGGAGTATTTAAATTGCTGAGTTGCAACTAATTAAAAAATGGTGAAAATACAGTTGAATAATTTGAAGCTGCTCCTTCCAGTGTACTGCCAGGGGAGTTCAGGATGCTTTGTGGTAACGTTTTTTGAAAGCAAGCTGTAAGGTTTGTTTTCCAGGAGAATACATGGCAACTTCTCAGTAAGAAACCATGGGAAACTCAATATAATAAGCTGACAGGGGCCCCCCTGGTCAGAGCATAGCTGAACTCTGTGACTCAAGAACAACTTGTGTTTAGCATTAGCAGAGATTGAACTTACCTCTTGATTGGCAGCACAGTGATACTTCTGGATTCACACAAGTTAAGTAACAAGGATTCAACTCCTCATTAATTCCCTTCTTCATCTACCCCTCCTTTCTGTGGTGTTTTTATAATTCTCGAGTGATTCCTCACTGATAGGTTCATTAGCATCATTCTTTAGCAAAATCTTTTTAATGAAGGAGGAAGAGGACTTTGAGGGTGGGATAGGCGAAACTAGAAGTGAGGTGTTCTTCCAAATGCAGGTCACAAAACATTCTCCATTTTCACACAGAGACAAGAGGAAATACCAGGGAAAAGCTGTAAAGTTCACAAAATGGCACATTTTTCTGTGTAGTTTTCCAGAAGTATGTGAAAACAACTGTAAAGAGAATGGATAAATTACATTTTAACCTTGGCTTGAGCTCAAAATATTGAATAAAAAAACCTACCTACCTTATTTATAGCTAGTTCTCTCTTGCAATTTATTAGCTGGCAATTAGCTGTTTTTGATAAATCAATGTATAAGGAATTCATTCAGCAAAGAAGTTATAATGAGACATAAAAGAAGATTAACCCTTGAGTTCCTTGTTCTTTTTCCCTTGGGACCCTTTATCTCCTGTCCTGTTAGGGAATATCTAAGTTTATATGCACATATGCTGGAAGAATAAAACATCAGTATGCTGATAAAAAAATTTTTGTTCATGTGGACAATATCACAGCTTTGGTGGCCTGTGCAGCAGATCAGGCCATATTCTTCAACATGCAATTACTCAGCTGCCACCAGGGCATGAAACAATAAATACTTACCATACATTATGTATGACAACATTTTTTTAGACACAGGCTTAATCACATGAAACTTTACTCTAGAAATAAAATAGTTCTGTGTTCATTCATGTGCCAGTAATATGTGACAAAAAAATAGAGACCATCCTGGCAAAATAGCAGAGCAATCTCTGTTATTAAAAAGTCTTTTGATTTTCCAGACCATGTATTTGGAGTAAAAAGGACTTGGAAACATGCACATGCAAATCTGTGCACTCCCCTTTATGAAGATGAATTTCCATTATTATTTAAAGACTTACAAAGCATAAGGATATACAGAAAGAAATCATCTTGCCCTCCTATGCAAATATTTAAAGAATTTAAGGCCATGAGCAGACTCATGACCATATTTAACTCCTTCAATTCAAACTATTTTGTAGAATCTTAGAAACCTCATTGAGAGAATAGACTCATATAAATGTTCCTATTTGAATAAAAGTCAAATTTCATTTCAAATATTTTCATAGGTATGTACAGTGTTGTGTTTCTAAGAATACTCCCGTGTTTTTCTCTTTTCCTAAATATTTATAGGCCATTCTTTGCACACTACTTACTTATTAAGCAGGCATTTACATGAATCTATGTTCAATAAATAATTTCAAATGATGAAAATACTCCATCTTTTTCATATTTGTAGCAGAGACTGACAATCTTATAAATGAGATTTCTCAGATGATTGCTTAGATACAGCCAGGAAGCTTTGGACTTGTTAAAACTGAGCACTCTGTTCTCCACATCAGGTTTCCTATTGCCGCCTTCTGCCTTGATAATTAAGTTGACAGAGCTCTCAGTTGAAAAAGATGCATTAGGTGACTGAGCTCCATAAGACACAGTCTTGTCGTACAAGATGTAAAAGGCTTCTTGCACGAGGATCTTAACTTTGGTTACCAATCACTCCAAGAAAAATGAACTGACTACATTTTGTCATAGAAATATCTGTATGTTTATTTTATTTCATTTCTTACAGACTGGCAATTCAACAAAGTATTGTCTGTGTATGGAATTGGATGACTAACCTAGAAATTTATTGAGTGCATCAACGCAAGGCAAGTAACTGTGCAGTGCATTAAATTTGAAAGAGGTGATTACACGGGTTAAGCTCAGAACTCCACCAGTGCAGCTTGTGAACAAGCAGTGAACAGCCACGGGGATCAGAACCAGACTCAGGATGTCCTACAGGCACTAAGTGGGTAACAGCTGAAAGGGTCAAGCCGAGGGAGACGGGGAAAATTTTCAACTGCAGTACTGAAGGGGTTAATATTTCCATGTCCATGTACTATCAGCCAACAATGTTATTAACTTGTTTTCATTCTCTTTTTATTTTCATTCCATTTTAATGCTGTTGTTCATTTTCAGATTCAGCTTTTAATATTTTTAATTCATTTTTAATATCCTCCACAAGAATTTAAAAACAATCTACTCTTTAAAATTTAATTGTAGCATTTGTTATTCCATAAAAATACATTTTACATTTTCAGATCCAATTTTATGAAGTAATTGGATAATAAATGAATAATAAGAACAAGGCGACCCTTATTAACTTTTTAGTCATTAAACTGACTTAACATTTCAGAAAGAACAATAATTTTTTCAATAACGTTCCAGAATAGTGATTCTAATTGCAATGTACCAAACCAAATGTATAAAACGACGCTGTCTTTCTTGGACAGTAGGATGGAAATTTGTAATTATTTACATTTTCCCTGAGCAGCATAAGTTGCCAGTGCTTCTCTCCAAGCAGGGAAGGTGCCCGCACCCGCTGTAATGAACACAAACAGCCGTTTTCACATTAATGAAGACCGTCACTCCAGGGCACTGCCGGTGCATCCCCCCCAGCTGAACCTCTGCTGGAGTCAGCAGCTGCGTTACCTTTCGGTACATGAGTTCAGCCCAGGACACAGACAGTCAGTCCCAATTTCCCTCTATTTCCACAGTGGGAGGAAGGCTCCGGGGCAGCAAAGGAGACGTCACCATCTCAGCTATCCGCAGTGCTCCAGCACCGGGTGCACTGGCCAGCCCCTTCCCGCAGGAGAAGCGAACCCGCCGGAGGCGACACATCATGCGATGGAGCTGCAGAAAGGCCCCAGGTGCCACCTGAGACCATGGCCAGCACATCACATTGCTCCCAGTGCCACCTGGGACCTCACAGCTTACTCAGGCCTGTCAGTTCTTCATCTCAGCCACCAATTACTCTTCCCTTATGTTCAAAATACCCAGATAAGCCTGGATGGTGACAGACTTGAGTAACTCAAGCTTTTCTCGAGGCCTTGTAGCAAAATGGAAGTGGGTGCTCCGAGGAGACGTTGCCTAAACTTTTCCCATCTCCTCATCAGCTGGAATTGTAGCAGGAAAAAATACCTTCTGTTTAAGAGCCATTTTTCAGGCTCCTCAAGAAGGCTAAGAGAACTGGGCCACTGCCTGGCTTCTCCCCCCAGTTCTCATCCCTCAGTCGGCAGCAGCTTCTCTGAAGTCACTGAGCACTTTATTTTAAACGTTTCTCTCCCACAGTTTTAAAATAGCCACTGATACAATAAGTAATGAAAAAAGAGGCCTTTCTTAAGCAGCACAGTGTGCGCCGGCCATTTCTCAAGCAACAAAAAATTTAGGCAAGGACTTTGCTAAGGATTTCAAGGGGTGCAACTGTCTGCATGGCAAAACACTTATTTTCTATGATGTCAAGCAAATGCAACTTATATTTTTAATTTTTATTTTTATTTGAAAGCCGCTGTTGCCCTTGGGCTCCCCTCCTCTAGCTTAGGTGCAGCAGGTCGAAAAGGAGGGACAGGAGAGGACAGGTGACGGCAGCCTCAGCCGGGGACTATTGTGTCGGGGCCGCCCGGCCGCCCCGGCGCAGCGAGCGCGGGAGGAAGCGCCACACAAACAGAGGAAGCAGAATTCGGGCTGAGAAGAATTTAGTAACCGCATTACTACACTCTCAGCGCTGATGCCTGCGAAAGATAAAACCTGGGAAAAGACCTTGGGTTCCTACTCCTTATTGTTGCTGCCTGGGATTTAACTTGTATGTCTGAACTGTGTGCATATTTCACTGATTTAGGTGGGGCGCCATTAATGTATTTATACGGGCCGAGACAGTGACAGGACTGCTGATGTTTATAGTAACAGGTTAGACGTACTTTGCCAAGGCATTCTTAGCTTTTAAAATGATTGGTCTGAGCCAGCCCCCTTCCCCCTCGCCATTGTTATTTTGTCTGCTGGATTTACGGAAGAAGGAAATGGTAAATTACAACAAAAAATAGTATTTATCTTGCCAGGACGTGTTGCTTTGAACTTGGATGATATTAACATATCAATCAGATGCAGTGATATGTTAAACAAGGTTGTCCCTGGTTTATGGTTCACTCGAGCCGGGGGTTGAACTGCGGCTTTGTCTGCAGTGCGGGCAAGGCACTTGATTCCATAGTCTAAAGCCTTCGTGCGAATACACTGCACAGATGTGAAGCAGAGGGTGCAGTTTGTTTTAGCATAGATACCCCAGCCCAAAATAAAGTCCATTTGACATTTTGGGGATGACTGAACGTTTGCCCAGATGAAGCTATTTCAGTAGAGTGACAATGGTGGAAAATGCTTGAAGGAAGAAAGCAGGTATAACTGTGGGCTACAAATATTCTGTTTATAGTAGTCTTGTAAGAGGAAATACGTTCAGATGACATTTCCAGGTCCCAATCAAACTTTGGCCAATTTGATGGAAAACAGATTTTAAAGGGAAGCATTAATTAGATTTTCATACAGACACTAATTCCAGAACTTCACAAGGCTTCAAAGATGTGCCTGCTCTACTCCGCCACTTCCTGATTATGGAATATTCATTATTTCACCATAACACTTCAGGTCTGGGACAGCTTAATTTAACAACATTGCTTCCTTTGGGGAATTACTAGGAATTTGTTATTTAAGTGTTAAATAGCAGTACTGAAATGGACAGTGATTTGAACAGGACTGAACTGGACAGTGATTTACCATAAAATGAGGCATAATATACATCTGGCTATAAGGGATTAAAACAAGCAGGAAAGCACAAATCAAGATACTGCCACAAGTAGTAGACTGGAAAGAAGTCTTAACCTTTTCTATCTCAGCCCTTCTATGAAACAACACAGATTCCACAGTGAATAAATATACTCAAAAATATTTAATATTGCTTATTTCTACAAAATGGCAGATCTTCATCCCTTTTTGAGGCAAACAGATCTTGCTAAGTGAATAACAAAATAACCAAATAAATGATTCAATAAACAATAGCAATACCCTAAGAGTAAACTCATCCTCACGGCTTTAAACCAACATAGACAACTTCACTCACAAGGAAAATATTTTTCTCAAGGAATTGCCAGCCAAGATCTATTGCGGAATCTGACGTAATCATGATTATAGCATCTACTATAAACAAGTTGCACATGTATTTTTGTTTTCAAAACAAAATCTGCTGTGGAAAAAGCACTTTTACTTACTATTTTTAAACATAGTGACACTCCACAGTTTATCAGCAGACTGACCTCACCAACACATTCTTAGCATTCACGCTTACTATCCATATTTTGGATTATTTGGATTTCAGTAGGTTTTACATTGCAGGTTATGACAAGCCCACAGAAAAGAAACTACAGATAAAAGATAACTATGGTGGAACTGTAAAGCCCTGGATCACAGCACAGTAATAATTCTCTGGAAGTGGAGAGAGGAAGCCCCGAAATATTCTGATTTAAGAAAACAAGTGTTAGCAGAAAATGAAGTCCAGTTTCCTGTGGCTTTGTGTCTTGTGGTTGACTTATCCTGTGTCCAATAAGATGCAATCTTTGACTGCAATGTTCCCTGTGGCTGAGCCCTCTACCAGCTCCCTTTTTTCCTATAAGGATTTTCTGATGTCCAGAAATAATATTTTGCTCCATAAGTCAAGATCTTCAACTCTGTTCAGCTACTAAATTTCACTATACACTTAAGAAATTAAAGTGTTGAGTCTCTTCCATTAAATAGACTAAAATTAGTCAGTAAAATCAAAACTTTTATGGGGCTAAAAGGCACACAAACAACAAGAAAGCAGTATGTAGGAAAGCAGGTTAAAAAGTACAAGTTTTTTGGGTGCCCTTACTTCTGTCTCAGACCAAGTTTTCCTCTTCAAACAGGCAGGTCTGCATATGAGATGTAATATTCATAGACAAATGGTGCATTATTTATATATATATGTATATATATAAAATAAATAAATAAATAACAATAGTAGGGAAAAGGAATCCAGTCCAGGCTTGTGGAGAGAGAAGAGTAAAAGGTCTTTGAAACTACTGCTCATCACCAGATTCTGGTAAATGGTAAGACAATTTTATAATCTATGCTGGCAGGCTTGTCCTGTTAACCAGTGCTCTGAGGAGAGAAGAAGAGCAGTGAACTAGTGCTCACTACTTCATGCTTTATGCACATTGTGAAAGGTTTGGTTTTTCTTTATATGGGCACCAAGGTCTGTCTTTCAGCAAACCATCGTTGTATCAGCAAGTTCCCAGCCCTCCTGTTCACTATCATTAGCAAAAATAAGGGCTACCTAAAAATAAGGGCTACCCTTTTTTACTATATCAGCAAATATAAGGGCTAAAATACGTTATTATTAATTCCAGGATCTTTAGGAACTCTTGCTTTATGTAAGCTCTCTCTTAAAGTGGAGAAAAAGGTCTGTAGGACAATGTTCAAAATGATACAGGAGGACAGACCTGATGTTTCTGCCTTTCATTACATCTATATTCTAGTAGGTAGCCATCACCTCAGCATATTTGTCTTGGGGAAAAAAAAAAAATCCTTTCCCAGCTTTAATAGGCTATTTATACCTAAATGAGAAATACCTAAATCTATCATTGAGAACCACATGCAGAAAGAGGGCAGATATATTTGCTTCTAAAAATGCTTTAAGAAAACATCTGTGCAGCCAGACCTTTCCAGGAGATCCTTCACTGTTGCAGGGCATCGATGGCATCATCCCTCCTGGTCTCCTCCTCTCTGCCAGGTCACCACGACAGTGAATATGAATTGAGGGTGGATGAAATGTCAAAGAACTTTCCTGACAAGAAAATATGCATTTCATCTGGTAAGATCAATCTTTTCTGTGGGGAAGTATTATAGAATCTGTAAGAATAGCTCCTGGCCACAAGAGTTGCCACAGTTAAGTGAGCCTAACAGATTTTGGCCATGTTCCCCAGAAAAAGTACTGGAGGTCATGCATACTGTAATGCTGGTTTACCTCAGTCTCTTTTAGCAATTACCCTCCAAATCCTTGCTCTTTACTTTTTCCTCAGGAGGCCATTTCTTCTTGGGCTTCTCAGACATGACATCAGGCTGGAAGCAATAGGTATGTTTGGAAATCCTTAAGACGGAATTCTTAAGACAGAATTAGCTTATGCACAGATGCAGAGGTAGCCCAGCAGAGCCCAAAAGCCCCTGCTGTCAGCTCATCTCTTCTTCCTCTTCTTCCTCTCTTGGTGACGCTTTTGCATCCAGTTTTCTGTGAGAAGAAGGAATCAAATGACGTAAGGAAAGCCTGACCCGAATTTGAAATTCAGGAAGACCTCACAGTTGGGCTGACTTCCTGACCAAGAGAAGAAGCTGAATTTAACCAAGGCGCCCTGTCCTTGCTCAGAAGAATCCTGAATTTCCATTCAGGAACGTCTAAAGAAATGCTGCTACAACGTTTGCTCCTTCCTGATATAATCACTTTTCCAGCATCTCCAGAGGGCGTAAACGAGGGAAGATCAAGATGGGTCCTTTCAAACTTCACCTCCTTACACCTACTCAGCCTGACTGTCCAGAAGTCATGAAGAGAAATGAAACCTTTCTCATTTTTCACATAGAAGCTTTGAAGTCAGATACTGGAAATGGACACCTGAGGGGCTCTGCTTTTCATGTGCCATTTGCAAAGAATAAGCAAGCACCAGTGCCCACCTCTATGGGCACTCCATGGGTGGTGGGCACTGGTTCTCACCTAACTGGAAGCCCCTACCTCTTTTTCTCTGTTCACCCCATCTGGACTACCCAAGACATGAAAGGAATGAGTCAGCAGAAGAAAAAAAAAAATTAATGTAATTTAACTGAGATTTTAATTACTAGCTAAATCAAAACAGCAGAGGGTTCAGGCAACACAAGATCCACTGGGGAATTCACCACCTGCCTGGCTCAGAAAGTATAAGCAAAACCACATTGTTTCATAGGTTTCAGAAAGAGAAAGAAGATGAAAAACAATCAGAGTTTGATTGTTTTTGCTTCAAGCATGCATTAATTCCTCTTGTAGCTGGATTTTAACAGAACTGCTCTAGCAAACGGCAACCCTTTGGTGGCTGAGACTATAACTTTGGGTCCATTCTCTGGCTTTTCCCAGAGTTCAGACTGACAGAAATTTGATTTGTTCTGAGAGTACAGCCCATCCTATAGTCAAGGACTCTGTGGGAAAAAATCATGCAAATGTCACGAACACACAAGGAAGAGACAAATTAATGTAACACAGACAATTTATTTCTGATATTTTGTAACTTTGTAGTGCTTGACTTGCAAGCTAAATAATGTAGTTTTTATATGCAATTCCCTTAAACTAAAAAAAAAAAAGAGAGAGAGAGAGAGTACTGGAAAACTTCATGGGTAGTCATCGGGTCCCAGAAACTCAGATCCACAGCACAGTCTCTGATTACCCTAATCTCCTTGAGCACTTGGTGGCACAGCAGAAGACTATTGTCTATGTCCAGCCACAGGAGAGAGATGAGACAGATCTTCAGTGAGCGCAGTTCAAAGCTATTTGTTAGACAGCAAACACAAGATGAAAGTTGGGAAAGCGCAGTTCCATCACAGAAGAAAAATGTATTTTCTTGCTGGAGACTCTGCTGCGCTTGTTCTCCCTGGCTTCTCGCTCCGTCCCCACATCTGTTCCCACTTACTCTCCCCCCATTTTCTCACTGGGAAGCATCACACAATCTTAACTGCAGGCACAACTATCTGTTCCAAGTGTCTTCGAGGGAATACATTCTTGTCGTGCTTGTTTTCTGCTGGCTGTCCTTGCGTTACATGCAAACGCGGGCCCACATGTGTCCCAGGCCTCGACTCAGCAAAATGCTTGAGCAGAGACCTTGCTCTACAGATGTGCTTAAACCCCAAACTCCGAAGTATGCATTGAATTTGGGCAACTCACTCCGCTGAAACTAAGAAAACTGAAATAGTTATCACTGGATTTTCTTACATATAACAAAATGCTTATTAATTATTTAGTGATTAGTGAATTTTCTTTTTTTAAAAAAAAAAAAAAAGCATCAGGCCTAGAAAGGCTGCTATTTCCTCACACTTTTTTTTCAAGACGAGCTAGATAAGAATTTTCGACGTGATTTTGTTAAACATCCAAAGCTTAGACTAAGGCACTAGTCAAGCTGAGTCACGAGTCTCACGCAGTCTCTGCGTGCCCCTGAATGAGGCAGTCCCAGTGAGTCCCTGTCTTCCGGGCACATGCTGGGCACAAAACCCTCATTCCTCCTCCTTCACCGACCTTTCCCCTGAAAAGGCTCTTTAGGTGGCTCAGGTGTCCATCACGGAGCAGAGATCCCACAACCACACCGAGGGAGGGGAAAAAACACCTGGAAATACAACAACGCCCATATTTCTCTGTTGCTTGGGGGTAAATGATTGTGCTCCATGGGAGGAATAGAGAGCTGGCATGGCTGGAAGAACATCATAAGACCAACAGGTTGCTGCGCAAAATAATGACTTAATAGTCAATACCTGTAAGCATCTGTTGTATTAATTAATTGCAACTAGCCAGCGCCAGCTCTTAGGAGGATGTTCATTCTGTTAGAAACAGTAAGTATTTGCTAAGCAATGAACGAAATATAGAAAACCGTAGCTGAGATTTTGAAAAAGAAAAGTCTTAACTCTTCTCTTTCAGGAGAAAAGGAGCTGACACAACAGGACGGGCCATTTCCCGCTCCGCAAACAGGCATGCTCAGGCAAGCTGGGAGGACTGTGCAACGCAGGCAGCTGTGCAGAGATGAGTAAGTCCCATCCATTCCGAGATAAAACAACTTCTTTTTTTTTTTTAACATAGGATAGTCTAAAGTGGAAACTGCCAGTCCTTCTCCTCTCACAACTTCTTTGATGTTCATTTGCTTTAAAAATTTTCCCCTCTAATGAACAACAGAGGTTGCCAGTTAAGTATCTGCAAGCTCAGCAGCAAAGCAGTAGGGACTGGGGATTCATTACTCAAAGCGAATACTCCAGAATCACTTTCTAGAGCCACCTTCTGCTTGCCTCACTGTTACAGGGCAAAGAGAAGCAAAGTAAGATGCCAACAGCTAGAATAATAACACATTAATGCTTGTAGAACTTCTGTTGGAAGCTTTTAAGTGTATAGTGTTGCACTCTGAGAAGGACACCCATACCTTTTTATCCTCATGGCCCACATCTCTTTTTACCTACACTCCTCACTAACGAATGATGACTTTTGACCGTAAATACCAACACTGTCAAAACTACCAGGAGGACAGCCAAAGCCCACGAAGCACACGGGTGCCCGCGGGGCTGCATGCCCTGGGAGCAGTGCAGGAAGAGGCACGGGGCGCTGCCGGGTGGACACACTCCCGATCTCACACCTCCACCTTCATGGCATGGCCTGCAACCTGCTGACCCCAAAGCCTGGCATTCGGGGCCCCCCTTTAACCAGCACCACACAGCTAAAACCTCCCGCAGGCGGAGCCGCCGCGCCGGCGCTAGGTGGCACCGGCCGCGCTGCGCTCCCGGCGCGGTCGCGGGTGTTTCGTGCTTTACCGCCATCTGGCGGCACTCTCTGCCTTTCTTGGGACATCTGCTAGGGAGCCTGCTGCCGGCAGCCGCACTATTCACATTGTTGCATAAATACAGACAGCTGGATATCAAAATCCGACGTGCTCTAGTTTTTCAATGATAAAACAGTATTTCCCCTTCTCGCTTATTACACTTCCTGGAGTTCAGCTTGCAACGAACTTACCCATTTTGATCTGTGCCAAAAAAACATTTAATCAAAGAAAGTTTGGTTTAGAGAAGGACAAACATGTAATGCCAGATGCAGTCTTGCTGTTGGATGTGGCAGCACTTTCATATCCTTTCTCCACAGTTCTGTCGCTTTACCCTGTTTGTGCATCCTCCAAGTGCTGAATGAAGTGGGTATATCTAGAGAGGGAGCAAGGGTGCAAGGATCAAATGAACCAAATCACACATCTGTGTCCTCTGAAAACAAACCATCAAAGCACTGATCCTTTGCAGCATTTCCCAAAGTCATTCAAGATGCTGCACAGAAGTGCTGACTGCCTAGCGAGTGTTTTCTCCCACCTAAGACAACTGCAAACCCAATCCAGGGTTTGCAGGCTCCGTTCCAACCTTGTTCACTCCCAAATCTTCTAGCAACAAGTAACACCGTATCTTACATCCACTGAACAGTCCTTCTAGGTGGAAGAGCTTGAAAGCCCCCTAAGAGGACCCGGAGCCTAGGGCGATGAGGGAACCAGCCCTGGGGCTGGTGGGTGGCTGCAGACCCAGGCAGGGGAAAGGGCAGTGAGCTCCACTTAGCTGCCCTGAAAGGAAGGGAAGCTGCATTTCTCTTCCTGGGACTGCAGTCTGCTGCACACCAAGGCCAATCCTTGTGTGATCCTTCATTTAATGCAAGTCTTCATTAAACTGTGATGATTCCATGTTCCTGTGGGGCAGGAAGCAGAGAGACCAGCAGCGAGGAGCGGGCTGTTCTGCCAACTGCCGGACTGAGGAGGAGGAGGCCACTCAGGGAAGCTCAGAAATAAGGACAGAACAGCCAATGTACCCCAAAATGAATCCTCCTGCACACATAATGTAGACTGCATTTGCATTAGAAATTCATACAGCTGTTTGGAAAGGAGAACGTTGCCCTCAGGGCCAAATCCACTCCCTAACACCCAGCCTGAGCGTCTCCCTAAAGCCTGGCCAAGATCCTCCCCCTCATGAGGAAGAATCCTCCCCCCCGAGGCACCAAAGCAGCAGTGGAGCAATGCCGAGGAGGCTGCTTTATTAAATTAAATGTCCTTGTGGGAGGATACAATTCAGGGTGTGTTTTTTTGCCTTTTTTTTTTTTCCCTAAAGGAACAAGGAAGGACTTTTGTGTGGCAAAATTCAAAATGAAACCTTTCTTCTGTTTTTTTTTTTCTTTTTTTCTTTTAAGCTAAGTGTACACATAAAAAGTAAAAGATTTACAAAATCAGCTCATGTCTTCTTTCAAATCTGATTACTCACTCCAAGATCATCATTGGTATAGCGCGGCATAGATCCGTGTTCTAAGCAGAATTCCCCAGTGAAAACAATGAGGAGTGTCCTGCCTAAATTAATACCACAACACGTCCCATAGAAAATAAATAAAAGATAAATCAAGCCTAGTCAGATTCATTTAGGCCAAATGTGGGAGTTCTGCCTTGAAGAAAAATCATAGGAATTTGTTCTTGCTGTATTCTAACATAAATGAATTTGAGAAATATACCCTAAACAATCAACACAGACACGTTTTTTATAAAAATAATACAACTATATCCTTGAAATACAGATGAAGATGTCTTTGCAGTTTTAGTATCCAGTTTTCTATATAAAATATTCAGCAGAACTTCTCAAACCCAATCTTCTTCTTTACTTTCTACATTTAACCTTTTTATTATAGTCAGTATAAAAGTCCCTTTAAAACACACTCCTGCTTCCTATACCATTCTTCAATGCTGATGATAGGATAACAAATATAAATCATCCCTGGAGAAGAAGTGGAAGGGACATATTTTTATAGGGTAAGTAAATGCTTTACTCAGGGGATTTACAGATTTCTTAAATCTTGTTCTCTTTACTAAACAGCTGCAAACTGTAAAGCTCATTTACAGTCTGAAAAATGACTCTTTAAAAATGGTAACATGGGGCTCTGCATTTATGATCACTTAGTGACTTAATAACAAATATTCTTGGTTTAAGCTTTCTTTAAAGGCTGTTTCTTTAACCTCCTGTGGTAGAAATTTAATACAGGATATACAGGTCAAGCCACATTACTCCAGTATTTTATTTTGGTGTCACCATAGGCAAACAAAAAGCACAATACCCTAATGCAGCTTCAGTAATGGTAGCTTGCATCACAGTCACTGGTATTAGGATGATTTTCCTCTGATGAGAGACACTATCCTTCATGGATATGGAGATCATCATGCTTACCTCTAGACTGCATTTTAAGCTTGGATGCCAGCACATTCTTGAGCTCAAATCCACTTTATATCCAAGCAATTTGGTGATAATACTCAAAATGCAGGAACTTCAGAAAAGCTGTCTCCCTTTGCCAACCCACCAGCTACCTGGCTCTGCTCAGGTTCCGTTCCCATCCTTAGCACTCTGCAGCAACATTATCCTGTCCCTATAAGTCAGCCTACAAGCCTTTCAGACAGGCTGGTGTGTGCAGCAAGGCACAGGCTGCTCAGCTTGCTTCAGGGTCAGAGCCCTCAAACCAGAAGCACACTGAGTTTTAGGCACCTTTTTGGCTTGTGCTCCACTAAACAAGGAAGAGGCAGTCATTGTGTCCCCCAGTCTGTCAATTCTATCCGGACCAGGTGCAATCTCTACCTCTGGGTGCAACTATACACAGCAGAAACGTCCTTCCTGACTGAGGCACAAGTTCCAATTTCACCCAGTTGCTAATTCCACAAGACAGTCCTCACTTCAGGACCACACTTGTTATAGGAGAAAAGGAAATTGGGATGTCGGACAGCTTTCCAGCCTGTTTTCATTTGCTATTTCATTGTACTTATGGAAGATACTTGGCAAAACGGCAATATTTGTTCAGAGAAGGAAAAGTGCATTAACAGACAGACTGTATTAACTCCATTTCCTGCCAAACAGCATGCATTACCCAAGTTATACCATCTTGTGATTATGTTGGTCAGATATTTTACTCTTAGCTGCGATTTGGACCTGTTTTCCTCTAAATACCTTCAAGAATTTTTGTATAGAGCAAATTCATAAGTCCTCATTTGGGTAGGTGTAAAAGTGATATTGACACAATAGTACAGCAAAATAAAGGAGAAAAATTTGAGGCCAAACGTCTCATACTCTACAGAGCTGTTATTCCAGTAAGCAAGACTGGTAATGTAGACTGTGCTTTAAAAGACTTGCTAAGAAGAGAATCAACATCAGAACAATGAACAGCATTACAAAATTCTTGAGGTTCTAGCTACACTGAGACCCACAGCTTCTTTTTCCTGCTGTCTTCCAGACATCAAGGGCACACTAGCTTTCTGGCATGCAGAAATTCTCATCTATAACCTCCCATGACTTGCCTCACTGGCCTTTTAGAGTGCAAATATCTTTTTTTTTTTTTTTTTTTTTAAGTCGAATTTGTTAAAGACTCGGCTCTACTCCTTCCTACCAGGCTGTTGCAATGTAATGACTGCAGGAGATAGGTCCTAGTGTTAAGGAATGCAATTTGAGCCTTTGCCGGCACAGACATGTCACTGATGCTACTAAAACAAAACTTGAGCTAAAATTTGTTTCAAGTCTTTACTTGCTTGCAATGGAAAGTTTACTGGCAGCTGTTGTCATCATTAGCCTTGTGGCGATGTTTTTTTTCTGAAGTGTCTTGTGTCTTATTGAAGCTTAACGCTTGTTAAGCTGGGAGGGGACTTTGGGTGAGGTGCCAGCAGCAGACAATAAAGTGTTCTTTTCTCCTGTTGTAACAGAGTCATAAGTTTTGGTTTATGGATAATGGCAGCTACACACAGTAAATTAAAACACATACAGAAAAAGAGGAAAACATGAGGGCTTTTCTCTGAGTAGTCCATTTAGCCCATTATAGGCTCCCCCAGGGTTTTAAATGCAATTGTAAAAACACCCTAATTTTTCACCATTAGCTGCTTTATTTTCCTGGTAGGCTGAATCTGCTTTTTTGTAACAGCACCCCTCACCGGGGACCCCGATTTTAAAAGCTTTGAGCTGTATTCCTACCTCCACCACTTGGCCGTGGCTCCCCTGAGAAGTGGGGGGCAGAATTAGCCCCTCCTCCAGGCCCCTCTGCCTGTCGGGTAGCTCAGATTCACCAGCTGCAGGTACATTTTCCACTTGCTCTGCCCACATCAGG
Organism: Crypturellus tataupa; assembly: GCA_034781795.1. NCBI lineage: Eukaryota > Metazoa > Chordata > Aves > Tinamiformes > Tinamidae > Crypturellus > Crypturellus tataupa. The sequence continues at coordinate 4,884,014 of JAWLRI010000307.1, forward strand.
GGGATGGATGGTGCTCTGCTTGGTAGAGATGGTTCAAATACATCATTCTTTCATCCTGTAATATAACAGAGAGCTGAATCTGAAGCATGCCAGGGAGTCTAGGAACAAACCGCTGATCCACCCCGCACAGTCCAAAGGAGATTTCAAAATAGATTGGGTCCTGCACACATGGCTCAGTGAAGTGTAGGACCAGTCACAAGATGGGTGGTGATTTGTTGCTTCAAAGCATCAGAAACAGTTAAATCAACTGGCTCCAGGACACAACAACATGTCCCGCAGGAAGATTATGAGGTCCTATCATCCTACATAGCCGGGCAGCAGGCTGAAACTATTAGGTTAAAATTCTCATTTAGTATCAACCATCAGGTCCAGTGGAGGTTAATCCAATGAAGATAATTAAAAAGAACCAGACACCTTCAGCAGAAGGAGACAGACCAGCAGCTCAAGGCAAGGGTGGCAAGTTTTGTCCTTTGTGGTTTCCTGTGTCTGCTTATGCTCTTAAAGCCTCTGAAGCTGCATGAGCAGGACCTGGCATTGCTTTAGGAGCAGAAGGACAGGGCGCGATTCAGCTGGAGTTCTGCAGATAGGTCCCACACTGGAGACATGGTTTAAAACAGGTGCTCTGGACTTGGTTCCTTATGGTGCCAACTCCCCAGGTTCTCCTTGGGCCTGCTGCTATGTCTCTCTTCTCTCTCCCTCTTTAAAATGGTGTTGTACATTTTTCTGCCTCTGTGCAATGGGAAATACTCCGGTGGTGGAGCATGACAGGGCCCTCTGCACAGCCCCCCTCCATGCCTGTGATAGCAGCAGGAAGGCACATGGCACCATTGAGCCACCAAGTCAACCAGCCCTTTCCTCACACTGACACACAAAGTAGGACTCAGTTCCCCTGAGCCGAGTAGAAAGACATCAGGCAACAACCACTCTCTGTGATCCTAACAGCTCAAAAGAGGTAATTATGACACACACAACTTAAACCTCATGGGTAATTCAGAAAAGTGGAATTAATTAACTGTCTTGGCACTTGGCCTTGATTCTACTGTTAGCATGTGCTACAAAACATGTAACTATCATGGAAATGCTACTTTATTCATCATGCTTTGTGACACACAGTGAAAATACTGCTGAATTTGAAGCCAACTTCTTTATTCATGCACACTCTTCCTGTGTGAGTCTCAGGCAACTGGATTTATGCTACTTGTTGTCTTTCAGTTACATGGGAACAATGTGCATGGAAACAAAATCTGATTCTCCAGTACCTTATGTCCCTAAGCAGACAGTTAAGCTAATTCTCTTTCTTAACCTTGAGATCTCAGACTGTCAGAAGACAGACTGGTTTCCCTGAGGTCAATAACAGAGAATTCTTTCATCAGGTTCTTTGCACTTGTGCATTTTCCTACCTTCCTTTCATACACATCCTTTAATCTTCCTGCCTTATAAAAAAAACACACATCCTAACTAAAAAAAAAAAAGAGATAACATAGGCACTATCAACAGAGAATTCAATCCTTCCTCATGTCTTGACCAAACATTTAAATAAAAATGACTAGTTTTACCTTTTTTTTTCCTACACCGATTTATATTTAGGGATTCAGGTGGCAAACCTACTTGACAGAAGTGCAGAGGTCCAACCTCAGCCAAGTGACCACTTGGCAAGCTAATGGCTGCTCAAAATCAGGCAACTTCAGTGTTCTCAGAAACCTGATTTTATAAACACTCAGCCTGACTGTCCCTCCCAAAGCAGACATGGTGTCCTTTTGCTTGTGCAGTGTATCTAAAGCTCAGGTTGCTTCCCTCTGGTGTTAGAGATCCGTAAGCAGTAATAACATATGGATTTCCAACATCAGTCACTGCTGAAAGACAATGAACAAAGGACCACGGGGAAGGAAGAAAAGAAGTCGGAGCCAAATTCTCCCAGGTTACATGCCGGGTGAGACAACAGTAGTTCGGACTGTTCACTTGCCCAAATGAGGCCCTACAGCCATCTGCCCTCATATTTCTGTCTTTCCGGTGTTGTTGCCACAGCAAGCCCTTCATTCTTCCGACAAAAAGCCACCTGAGCTATTGTATGTGTATTGATTTGGTTGATTTGCTGCCTGTGTAACTCAGAGCATCATTAATCTGATACGCAGAGCACTGCCTGAAAGGCTTTGATGGAGTACAATATCAGGTGTCACCCTGGGCTCTAGAGTACAAAAAGTACAGATAGTACAAACAAAAGGGCCATACTCACCTCTGGTTTAACTCTTCCAACTTCCCAACAACTGCTACAAGGTGATTATTCCAAAGCTGAATCACAGGAAAGCACGACACAGAACTGAAATGAGAATGAGTTGCTTGGATATTTTTTTTTCTTCATTTCTTAAGGATGCTGCTTGCTTGGTACTGTTGAAAACACTGGTGACTTTGGCAACATCCATGTTACTTTTTTTTCGGGTGTTGTTTTCAGATTTTCAGGTGTTTTCAGATGCCTGGTTTCTCTGGGGGCTGCAATGTTGTTAGCAGATGGTGATAATTCCACAAACAAGATGAACTCTTTGGAAACTGAATACGTTGATTGCCTCGGATCAGTACTTGTGAACTGCTTCTTAAGGTTATTTGTCTAATAAAATAAATGCATCTGAGAGTGAGTATAATTTGTGTAAGTAGCAGCAGACATCTCAATCTGAATTACAGACACCAGGCCAGATCCTGCCTAGTTCTTAAGCCAATGGCTGATGGCGATATGGTGCATAAGGGAGCTTTTGCTTTCTTTCACAGTCCACGAACAAAGTAAAGGTTTGGAACTTCAAAAAAAAAGGTGAGGAAGGAGAAACTGAAGTGGTTCTTCTCATTTTTTTAAGTCACTTCCAGTACCATCATTGTGTTATGAAGCTCACTGTGACCAGAATATCTTCTGTATATATGATTCCAATTGCTTAGTATTGTAATTAAAAAAAAAAAAAAAAAAAAAAGGTTGTTTTCTGAAGAAAATTTACCTTGCATTATTGTTGACCAAAAAAACAACTTCTTTCTGTCTTCAAATTATTCTCATTGACATTAAGAAAACAGCCTGGAGGTTAGCCATTGATAAATGGTATACATTTGCTGAAAGGTAAGTTTCCCATTTTACACAGCAATTCAGACAATCACACCTATGTCAGATTGTCAGTTCCGCATGACAATAGTTTCCTGTAACAAACAGGCCATGTTCCAGCATGTGCTTTCCACTTTTATTAATCCTTGTACTACTTTGTACTTAAAATATGAGAGGCAGGTATGACTGGAAGAACAACAAAGGCACCATTTGAGCAGTAAGTACCTAAGTCTGTTGAATTCTTAGAAACCAGCATTGCTGACATTGAGCTGTCCAAGGGCTCCTCAGCAAAGTGGGCAAGACTGAGTTTTGGTGCTCTAAAGCGGATAACTCACCGGTGCTGACAACACTCAAGAGCTGTGTGTCTTGCCGATCCCACTGCTGGGAAGAACATGAAAGTAGGGATTGTTCCTGCAGAGAGGGACAATCTCTCCCTTCCTCCTGCTTTCTCCAGTAAATAAGTACTATCCATCTATAGCCTTGGCCACTTGATGAGGAGCAGTTAGGTACCTGTCTGCCCTGAAGAGGCAGCAATTGCCTGCTTGGGCAAGGGAAACTCCCTGTCTTCTAATTCCAGCACAGAAACGTAGGCAGCAGGTTCACTGCCGGTCCAGTTTATAAAACAAGGGAATCTGCTTCACTCCCTGGTTCCACGTGTTGCCACAGTATAAATGGAGACAGTTGCTGGACGAGTCCTAAAACAGGAATCCTAAAGAGTAGTAAGTAAACGGGAGGAAAATACATGATAAAGCAAATTCTTCCCTCATCTAGAATGCCACCACTCATTTCAGGCTGGAAAAAAACTTTATACACTTCATTTGTTGAACACTTTGTACCTTAATATATAATGAGGTAGTCTGCTTAAATGGCTGCTGACCTGAGATCAGAACCTCAATGTGGTTTAACACCTTGTGCTTCTGTTTCTGTGCTGTTTGAAGCATAACTCAAATATGAAGCTGCTGATATTTGTTCTTGGAGTCAATGGTATTTCTGTATTTACTTGAATAGGAGCCAGGAGTGAACTACAGGCACGAGTGTCAGGAATACTCATAACTGGAAGTACATGTACCCTGCTTGTTCACTAATCCATAAATACTTTTTTAAATGCTTCGGATAGAGGGAGATGTTCTCCCAGGTTTTCGTCTAGTTTCCATGCTTTCATTTACCTACCCAAAAGGGATTTTTTAGTCAATTTTTTTTTGCTTTCGGATTCCTATTTGCCCCCATTTTATAAAGCACACTGTCTAGTCCCCACTATGTATGAGTCAGCCCAGTTATAAGAAGGTAGGTGGAGAGTCTGTGTTTGGGCGAGCTAAGGAAAGAGATGGTTACCCAATTAGTTTTGGCTAGAAATAGATTGTCAGGCCTTTTTTCCTTTTTTCTTTTATTTTGCTTTTTTTTTTTCCTTCATAAAGGTGTTTATGCTAATCCTAAAGGGTGCATCAGATTTTTTCTTCCTCAATGTTGGGCCAAAGAAGAGCTTCACCAGCATGTTAAGATTTTGCCATTTCTAGATGAAGAAAACCATAAGAAGAAAACCACACTGCCGATTGGCAAAGACACACAAGGCATACAAACTCCACAGATGATAGTTTCGGTTCTGTAACTTGTGATCTAATTCCAATTGTTCACTACGAAGAAAATGCTGGGATAACTAGAAAAAAGGATGGTAGAAATACTCCTCTTAGATAATTTCAGTTGACCCAATTCACTAGTGCATTTCTTCTGCATAAGCACCAATGTTAGAGGAGACGCTCCAGGTCCGGCTTGTGGACATTTCCAATTACTTTGTGCTAACCATACATAAACACAGATGAATCTCACACATGGGTTGGTAATACCTTTCATGGATTTACTTAGGTCTCAGCTATATAAGGTAATTACTGCAAAGCAGAGTAGGAAATGCCACCACCATGCACCACTTTTTTCCATTTGTGCAAATAATCTTACTTACTGCAAAAGTCTGCCCAGAAGAAACTAGTCAAAAGTAGATAGCCTTAGCTTACTTCTGTAATTTTCCTATGTTAGACATGATTTTAAAACTTCCATGAAGACATGATTTTAAACTGATTTCACTGAGTAAATCCAAAAAGCTGTCTAGTCACTGAAGTCCGCGTACTAGATGGACTTCCTGGCATAGTTTAGCCTTTAGGAATGGAAATCAACAGAAGTGGCTGCAGAGGAATTTGCTCTGGTTGAACTGAGTCAGTTAAATATCCCTTCTCCATTAAAATAGTGGTGTTTCCTCGGATAGCATGACTCATGATTCTCATCTCGCCTTGGGTAAAGGCTGTCTCAATGGTCAGTTATGACAGAATTGCCTTATGTCAGGAACTTTTGCAAGTACCAGAAAAATATGCCTTCCTTAAGGCAAATTCCCACTTCCTTTAGAATTTTTAGAAGATTGCAAGTACTTAAAGAAAAAACAATAGTTACACTGTGTCTGCAGTTCTTTTTTTGAAAACACTGTAATGCACAGCACAGTAACCAGAGTGCAGAAAGAAACTTGACCAGTATCGTGTAATAAAAGAATCACTTCAAAGTTTAATTCTTTCCTGCACAAGTGAAGAGTTTATATTTGGGCCATTCAACTTTCCTCAGGGAGGCAAACAATCTAACACAAAAGATATTGTTAAGTCACAACTATCTTTTCAGTGTTTTTTTTTTTTTTAGCTGATCCTATCTTTTTAGTGATAAAAAAGTTGGAAAAACATTATAACATTTCTAGAACTAGCCCAGTGATATACTTGTACAGTTAATTCTAAGTCCATTATACAAGCTCCTCATAAAGACCTGAACAGCATTAGTATCATAGAAAATAGGATTTAGTTATTGTGCACGGGTAGAGTTTCCAAAAGTCTGTTTCAGATATTCAAAAAGGCTGAGTGTGGGGTTCCCCATCAAACAGACGTGCTGCTATTGATGGCTTTGTTTGAAAATGAAGCACAAATTTTGCTTTAAGAAAAAAATCCTGTGTGCCAATGATTTTGGCCTGCCCTGCGAAATTTCATCAATATCTCAGCTATCATTATGCAGGACTTAAGGGTTATGTTGCCCTATTAATTAATTTAGGTTAAGTCCCTTTTGTTGAGGTACAGTGTTTATTAACCAGGTTATTTAACTGTTGTCCTCTACCAAGAAAGCCCACAAACACTTTCATTGATGCAACTTGAGCAAAAACAGTGCTGAGGAGCCCCTAAAACTGTCTTAGCTTCTAGGGAAGCTCCCTCTGCCTGCAGTCTCCTCCTGCGATCCACCAGGATTGGCATTTTAAGCAGGATATAGAAGTAATGGGTGAACCATAAAAAGAAGCCTCTCTCTTCAGGGCAACACCACCACGTTGGTGTGAACTTCTTCCCCTTGAAGCCCTGGGAGCGCTAACGGGTTAAGTGTGACACTCCTGGAGTCACTGACCACATGAGGGAAACTGGAAAAATAGGAGCAGAGGAGATCAGCTGGAACAAGTACCCCCGATTCATCTCATTCACCTCCACTAATTTTAAAATAAGTTAAGTTAGTTCAGTGTGGCTAAGCTGAGACTTAAGAGCTCATTTATCTAAGTGGAAACAGTAAGTACACATTAGAGGTCATGAAGCTGAGTTTAATGTAAGAACGATGATAAATTAGACCGAAAAAGAGAAATCCTGGCAGACCCTTGCACAGGTAGCAGCATGAACCTGCGTGTGTCCTGCCAGCACACAGGGAAACAGCTGCACAACGTTATCTTTCCCCTAGCCTCGAAGAGCAGGCAGCTTAGCCATAAGTATATTGTGGAAAGGTCATTTTCCCCAAACTTGTTTGATTATGTCACTCTACAAGAAAAGTAACACAAGTGTATTCAAAATCTGGCTCTTAAACGCATTAGCAAAGCTCCTTCTAACTTTAGCAAGTTCAGCTTTTTACCTGAAAAACATTAACCTGCTTTTATTTTTAATTTTTGTCTGCTTTTATTTTTTTTAATTTGAACCTACATTTGCTTTCCCCTAGTGTTTTCCTTAAAGTCTCCTACACATACTGTTTCTAGATACAAGAAATATGAGACTAACCAGGCTTTAGATATTAGAAGAGAAAATGCTGGAAGAAACTGCTGAATTGATGTATCGGAGCACAAGGGTGGTTGGGTTTCCTTGATGTTCTGAATTCTGAAGAAGTTTAATAAGAAAGTGTCATCTCAAGTTTATAGCAAAAAGATATTTCCTCACTAATATCAAATATTTCTCACTAAAGCTAAAAGAACAAGAGGGAAAGGACTGCAGGAGAAGATGTAAGCACAAAGCTATATCACCATGAGACAGGAAAGTAGTTCTCATGTTTAGAAAAAGTGAAGGGGTAGAAAAAAATGGAGACTTCAAATATCCTATTTCAGCATGGTGAAAGCTAACTGTGAGGTCCCTAATATGGGGGAAATATGGAAGGCATGTTTAATATAGTGCCATCTGGAAAAGCAAGTAAATAGTATTTTGATATTTTATAAGTATTTATTAATCAGATTGAAAACATATATATATAGATATATATAAAGGCGAAGTGCTCCTAAAGACCTACAGGAGGGTTTGCTGACATGCTGCATGATACTAATTCAGACCTTGTCAAATACAGATGATAGTCAAGAAGAAAATCCAGTTACAAGGGATGTTGATAGTTCAGTCTGTGGCAGCCTGTTTTGCAGTAAGTGCTAACTGAACTATGTATGTATGTAAGAGTTTACATGAAAATTCCTGGAAAACCCTGTTTTTAAGGATCTCCTCTTCAAATTACATAAAATTGGAGGTTCTAGTTATTTATGTAATCACATTCCAGAATAAAAATTCCTGTCTAATGGTTTGAGGAGCTTCTACTTTCCTTTTGTATTTCTCTTTTTTTCCCTCCTCCTCTCTGAGAGCTCAAAGGAATGTTGGAATTTCCTAGGAATTAATTCTTTTCTCACAACAATTCCGTCGCAGCATTCCTGTAGCATAATAGCTCACAGGGAGACCTCTCTACACCTAAAAGTTCACAAAAATGATCTCCTTTCCTGACTGCTGAACCAACTGTTAGAGGAGAAAGAGGCAGACTAACAACCAGGGGCAAAAAAAAAAAAAAAAAAAAAAAAAAAAAGCCGTTTTGTTTGCAAAGCAAAATAGCCACCTTGTTATATCAAGTTTATTCTTGTATTGAGAATAGTGATAGTTCTCCTGCTGTATTTCTTTTTGGATGCCCTGCCAATGCCCAGCCCTGCAGTTTTAGCCCAGGTGAAACTTGATAAATTGTCATCAGCAGCAAATTAGTAGCAACAAACTCTAAGCCTGATCTTGTACAGAAAAGCCTCAAAAAATGCTTTAGTTTGCATCCTTTGGCTTACCTCAAGGCATCTTTCTCTAGCTAACCTCTAGGTGAGAGATGAAGGACCACCTTCCTTCTCCACCCCAGGTAGGACTTGGCCTGTTTCTTCAAGCTGCCCTTTATGAACCAGGAGTCTCGCTGTCCTTAACCCTGCTACGCGACCAGTCAAGAGACAAGAGATATTACCTAACTCTGATAGGGGTGTGGGGGCATGCGTGTTATCTGAATTTGTTTGTGAAAGCACTGAGCAGCTTTTGATAGCTACAGGGAGGTATGTTGTAAACTCTCTGTAATGAATACTTGTAGACATGAATGTTTGTGCATACCTTTACTATAAGAACAAGTCAAAGCCTGCACCATTTAGATTGCCTTACTTTTCAGAATTGCACATTTCTGAACCTCTTCCCCTCAAGATTTTATGTATAAATTGGAAGAGTTTACAATTTGTTGTATAAATTGGAAGAGTTTACAGGGAGGCATAATGTGACTTTCATTAACTGAAGCTGAAGATGATAAACAATTTAGCATTTATTTCATTTTCAATATGAAAAACATTTAATAATAGTTTTAATTTGAAAGAGCATTTATCTGTAATAGCTCCTTATTGCAAATTATACCTGAAGTAAGAGAGAATTTGGATTTCCATACTTCAAATAATTATATCACCTTCCTTGGGAGGAAAAGCAATCTTCTTGAGAAGAAAAGCAGAGAACTCTGATCAAACGGATCCCCTAATTTCTGGGGAATATATACTTTAGAACTGTCACAAATTACAAGCCCGAGAATAACAGTTCAGTGATGTTTATCCAGCAGTGCACTGGTACATGCAACGGCCTTGTTCTCCTACACCTTTGCTCTCATACTTCTGAAAAATTAAATTTCTGTAACTTGTGGAAATGAACGCAAAACCTAAGACTTCAACCCTGCCAGAAACCCTATAGAAGAAGTCTGTATTGGATATATAATGTGTGTACATGGTGGTTTTGGCTTTGGGGAGCGAGAGATCGGAGTGGGGGAAAGGTGTTCAAATTCTCCTTTAAGATACCAAATGGAAGGAATATAGCAAAGATCTCTTGTCCCCACAATCTGCCAACTCTACAAGCAGCTAAATAATAAGCCCGGGGTGTTTTAAAGGTCAACTATTAGATTCACTACATGGCTCCAGGTTTAATTTAGAAAGCGAGCATCAAAAAAGCTGACATTTATTCTACCCTTTTAAAAATCGCCAAAATGTTCTCTCCTGAGAACAACTGCCATGATAAGCTCAGGATACAAGAAGTAAAATTTCAAAGGCAGCATCTTTTATGAGACCAGATGATAGAGCTGGGAGGAGTGGACAAGCTTGCAAACCCATCAGCCCTTCCTCAGTCTGCTTTGTAGGCTGCATCTTCTTCACATTGAATGTTATTTATCAGCTGTTTGGGTTTGTGATTTACCCATGGTAATGGGCCACACAAGCCACCTAGTTATGGAGCACTCCAAACTGAGTTGAAGGCAGCATTTCCAAAAAACCTATATTCACATTGGACAAGGATTTACAGTTCACAATGGATTGGTTATGGAAAGGGCTTGGGTGGGAGTCTTTAAAAGAATCAAAGCTATGACACGTCCAGAACCCAGTGTTTCCATTACATTTGGCTTTGATGCCCAGTTATTGAGAATAGCACACTGAATCACCAAAACCACTTCCTGCAGCAGCTTTTCTTGTAAATCTCTTATCCAAGCACTGACCAAGCCCAGCCCTGCTGAGCTGTATGAAATCATAGCCTGGGGAGGTGCGTGTGCAAGCACAAACAGTATACATCTGTCATTTCAGCTCAGTTAGTAATCCAGTTGCCATCGTCGGAATTAAGCTTTCCTTTAAAGGCCGTCATAAAATGTAATAACAGAAGCTACTTTCCTTTGGTGAAAATAGTTTGAATGCAGCATATGCAAATATCAGCATTCTCAGCAGTGACAAAAAAATGCCCTCTGTGTTGCACAAGGCTGGTTGGAGTTGATGGGAAGTTCTTGTTTGGACCACTATTTGTCTAGTAGCTACTATTAAAATGAATAAATATGAAATGAAGATCAAAAGGAGGATAAATGATACCACAGTGGGATTACTCAATGAACAAGCACAAGTTTCTAAAGTTAGTCAGCCATAGACAACGCTAACCGGAGCCAATCTTTTCGAAGTCTGAGTGTTTAAATGTAGGAAGCTAAATAAAATCTACGGGATCCTAAACATATGTTTAGTTTTACGTACCCGTGATCATATTTCCAAAAGTGCTACACATCTGTAGCTCCAGCAGATTTTAATCAACAACTCCAAGAAGTGCAACACGAGACTCAAAAATTATGCTAGTTGAAAGGAAGCAGAGAGTTTACACAGATGCAGGATTCTGCTGGGGCAGATAGGCTGAGCTCTGTCTACAGCTTGAACGCATACGCCATATGCAGGGCCAACGTACAAGTGTCCCTGTCCCCGGGCACGAAAAGGAGGCAGCGCGGCGGCTGCTGCAGCCTGTGCACTACCAGATCAGGGCAGCGCAGGAGCAGGGCGCTGCTTCACATGTAGTTCCTGCCTGCGGCCCACACACTCCATCTTCCCTGGGCCGTTTCACCTCCAAATACCGAGCGTGCTAGTGCAAGGTAATATCGCACAGAGGCGGAGCCCCCCAGCACGGAACAGAGCTGAATCCCAGCACAGGGATTTCTTTCGCACCTAGAGAATGACTGGGGCTTACTATTTTTTCTTTTCTTAGCTTATCACACTAAAAAGTGGGTTATTAAGAAGTCTAGTTCAAATCTAGTTTAAGTCCAGTCTGGTTTAAGAAGTCTGTATGGAGAGTGGTATATAAAAGAAGACCTTTTTGTCCCCATTTCTCTTCACATTCATGCAGGGCAAGACCTCTAGCCCAGTGCATCTGCATAGAAAACGAAAGAAACCTTTTAAAAGCCGAGAGCTTGCTGTAACTTAACAAGGACCTACCATTCCCCCACCCCTCGGTGAATTATTTTGCTGGAGGCTACATCATTCTCGGGAACAGCTCGCTGGGAGCTGACAGAGGCGTGAATAACTGCGGGCGGGCGGGCGCGCAAGGCCTGCAGCGAGCGCGGAGCTGCAGCATGTTGGGTCGCCTTTGATGCAGACTGGTTGGGCAGGTTCCTGGGTGCCTGGCGAACCGGTCCGACGGGCCTGTTATGCCAACAAATTCTGGTATGATTCCACGCTCGCCAGAATGCAGAAACCTGCCCAGCCAGTTAAATGAAAGGCATATTAGGTTATCCATTGCACATTGTATATATCTTAGGTGCAGCAGATCTCCTCTCGGCACTCTCTAGTGTGGTCCACAGTGGCTTCCTCATCTCACTTACACTTGAGGTTTATAGCTGGAGGGGAAGTCAATAGTAAATATTTATCACCCCGATCAAGAACAGAACTTTTCACAATTCAAACAGAAGGGTGAGTTTTGAAAGTCTTTCTTTAAAATTAATTTAAGATAAACTTAAGCAAAAAAAAATTTATCTTATGCTTGAGTAGTAGAGTGGCTGTCTCCTTAACATTTCTGGGTACTGCGAGCCTCTGTGGCGCTTGTTGACATTTTTGTGGCTGCAGCTTTTGGACCCTTCCGTGTGTAGCTCAACATCACCTGCTCTGTCTTCCAGAATATTTACTGGAGACACAGTTTAATGAACTGAGCACAGGAGTGCGACACAGAAGCTCCACTGCCAGTGACTTAGTATTTTGAGCTGGTCAGTTAAGTTATCTTTCTCGGTCTTCTCTTTTATAGTTTTTATAATCTCTGTCTCCTAATTGCAGTGTGGTGATCAAACACGGAGCCATTATAGTAAGATATATGGTTACTAATATTTGCTGGCCCAACTTCTTATTTTGTTTTAATTGTTCAGTTTTATAAAGTGACTTAATTAACCTAGATTTACATTTTCAAAACTGACTTAATGGTAAGACAGGAAATGTACTTGTCATTCTTACTGCTTTCTTTCTATACATTTATTTAAATTTTACCTGTTTAGAATGCGAGGAGTAACAGTGGTAGCAACTATAATAATACTATAATCCTAACCAAAAACATCAGGCAACCCTGAAAGTTTTATCTGGATCTGCAGTTGAATCCATTCACAGGTACAGTGTCAAAAAAGAAATATTAAACAGTACGAAAACAAAAGCTGTGGAATCTAGTAACTGATTAACTACTGAAGAACAGAAGTACTTGCTGAGCTGAATAGAAAGGAATGAAGACAGGTTTTATCATGCCTGTTAGGACAAAATAACTCTTTAACTAAGGTAAATCTGAATCTTTTCATCATCTGTGTATCTCTGTTCTTGAAAAATCATATAGCTACTTCCACCTCTCTGGAAGTCTTATTTTAGTGTGTCTTTAAGTGAAGCAATTGCTGTTTTCTTATGATGTAAATATATATACATGCATATACATATATATATATATATTTCCTACCGCAGTGGATATAAACAATTAGATACATGAAGATCCATGTAGGATTATGTAAGAATTTATGGAAGTCACACGACAGGAAGCTTTCAATTACAGAGATGTTTACTGCCTGCTATTTCCAGGTTGATGCAAAAAAAATGAACATTACTTTTCTCTTGTGGAGTGCCAATAAAAAGGCAGCTTAAAAATTGAATGAGAGAACTGAAATGACTTTCTCACTGGCTACACTTTATCTGTTTGTTAAAATTGTTCTTGATAATGTGGGAGAACTGAAAGCAAAATAGGAAAGGCTTTGCACTCTCACAGAGGATAAAATGTGCATTAGGAAAAAAAATTTACTTTTAGCATCTCTGTTGATTTCACTGTCAAATATGGAATTAAAATGGGGTTAGACTAAGGAATACATCACTTTCGAAAGAAAAAAAAAACTAAGTGGCTGAACTGTGTGGTTTGACCAGAGACACTCCGTAGAGACCATAAAATGTTCCAAGGGAGAGAAGCTACAGAATTGGAACACAGTACATTTTTAAAAATTCAAATGAAATAAATCAGGTTTTAATATACTGCTGGCCCACTCTCTCCCTTAGCAATTTTACTTGTGTTTTATTTTACTTGGGTTCTTGCTTGGCTGCTTTTTCTTTGGGACACAGGCCATTGCTTAGGGATTTATTTCCCCAAAGGGTAAGTAAAATACCATTTCCCATCTGCTGTTTCTGTTTTGCGTGTTCTCCTGTCCTGAATTGTTGTCATTCACTACAGTAAAAAGTAGGTGGCATGACACACAGATATGCACAGTTTTACTCTATCCTTCCAAGACTGAAATAGCCATCCAAGGCTAATACAAATGTGCCTAACTACTCAGGCAATTCATATCAATTGATGTTACTGTGTAACATCATTAAAACAAACCACTTCAGCCTGCAGCTAACACATATAGGTGCTGCTCTTTAGAGTGCAAGCACTAGGAACACTGCACTGGAGTCCTACAATGGCCTCCTTCAGGTTGTTTTTTTCCTGCATCAACTCTCTCTAAAGACCAGAGCTCCAGCTGTATAAACCCGGGCTCTTTCAGACTACAGGTGAGGAGCAGTGTCAGCACTTCAAAGAGATGGGTTCCTTAAAGTGAACATTACTGGCACCAGGGAGTTTGCCCTTGGCTTGATTCCAAAAGTGGCTCTGCCAGCTGCTTGAGAAGACTCAAATTCAGCTACTGGGGCTGGTGGAGCAGCTCATCCCCTTTACTCCAGAAGAAAAGCAAATGCTGTGCCAGGCACACTGTGTGCTCCATGGGCTCTCCCGCTCATAAGAAATCATCCAGAGGACTGCCACTTTCCATGCTCCTGGCTCAAATCCCGGGAAGGAAGGTAGCTCCTGAACTGGGTCGCATGCGCTCACTCACTGGGTAAGAAACCGAGTTTCTCTGATGCCCTCGTTGGCAGCTGAAACACAAAGTCCATGAAATGAACATGCCTGGAGATCAGGTAACATATTTATCTCTCAGCGCAGACCCAGCGTGGCAGGGAGGTTGTGAGCACTCTGCTCCTGTATGTAGATGTGCAATCTGCTATAAAGTATGTGAGTAAATAAGGGCATCACTATTACATAGTTATATATGAAAAGAGCAATTTATTTATCATTGCAAATGATCAGTGATAATCGTCATTCAAAGACAGCTTTAGTTTTCGCATCTAAACTCAAAAGTAATAAAAGCAAAAAAAAAAAAAAAAAAAAAAAGCCTAGTCAGCTTAAATATGCAATATAAATTAATTTGGAATATATGACTCTTCAAAAGTTTGTTAGCACATTTAAAGAGACTGGCATCGTCGATTCAGTAGATTTGTGAGATTTGTGGTCAAGTATGATTATAGAACGCATCTTTCTGCATAAAATCAAACAAATCTAGAAGGGAGATAAAGTTCAACTTCTGCTCTTATTCTGAATTCACTTAGTGTTGACTAGAAAAACACTGCAGAAGTCAGTGGAGTTAAACTGCTGTAAAGTTCAGCATAAGAGAATTACATCCATGCAGATAATTTCAAAAGAAGACACAAGTATTTTCTAGAATGTTTCCTAGAAATAAAAAGAAGGGTCCAGTTCATCACAGGGTGACTCCTCAATTTGCCAGGTAACTGTACTGCTACTTGTCTGGTCTGTGTATATATTTACAGACACCTGGTGTTTTAAGTCTGAGAAAATGATTGCTTTCCTAAGTCACTAATATTTATAGAAAATCCAAAAGTACAATGAAAGAAACAGGGAACAAGACTGCCTGCAGTCACTATTTAAGAATATTGGTGTGTCTATCATAACCTATTAGTGCAGTTCCTTCCATAAGATGTGGTAAATTTTACTACATGTCCTTTTGTTCATGTACTAATGTGAAAATGGTCAAATCCATGATGGAATTAATTGACTGCTTAACTCTTGAACACTGGATTATGTTTTAGTAGAAAAAAATAATTGATTAATCAGTACTGAGGAATGAGGAAGGAAGTTAACTAAAAAAACATCAAAACACTGAAGATCAAGGTATACAATTAACTGGAAATTGAGATTATTTTCAACAAAGTTGAACAATAGATTTCAAGTTTGCTTATTGATGAGTCACCTTGGACTCCACTCTAACAGTATTTCAAAATACTCTACCTCTAAAATACTAAAATAACATTTTATATCCATTGTTATTTATGCTGCTAGCTTCATATTTATAACACTTTATTGAGTTTCTAGACTTCAAGATTGTCATCTAGCAACCTAATAAAAGCAAGATGAAGCAGCTATTAGCAGCTAATAAAATAAATACTTGTGCACCTAACGTAACTTATATTGCTATTAATAGTAGTTGAGGAAGTTTATGTTTTCAGGACTGGCCTTTACAAGCAGATAGCCACGCGACTTCTAAGCTTGCCACTGCGCTGTGTCTGAAAATGTTTCCATGTGCACCAAAACAGTACAGTGGAATGTGTGAAGGCAGAATAGTATTAGTGAAAAACTGTTTTGTAATTAAGTAAAACTAAAGACTAAAAGTCAAGAGGTTTATCTCACAGCAAATGGCAAGACTGATCCCAACATTGAATGGTGATCTGTAATTTGGGCCAAAAAAAAAAAAAAGTGGATAAATTTCTCAAAAATGGATGTATCACATAGACCAGCCAGCTTCAGCTGCCACTATGTCCTTATTCTACTAATTGTATGAACTTGTAGGTGCTTCTCCAAAATAACTACCAATAGGACAAGAGGAAAATGCCTTTAAGTTGCATAAGGGGAGGTTCAGGTTGGATACTGGGAAAAAATTGTACACAGAAGGAGTGGTGCAGTGTTGAACAGGCTGCCCAGGGCAGCCCTCGTCCCTGGCAGTGCTCAAGAACCTGGTAGACGAGGCGCTAAGGGACATGGCTTAGCAGGCCTGGCGGCGGTGGGTTTGCGTTTGGACTCAATCTTGAAGGGCTTTTCCAACCTTAGTCATTGTTTGATTCTTACCATTTATGCTCAGACAAAACATTAGAACGTGCTCTAGGCAGTTCTGCTTTACTGGCAAGCTTACCGGATTCATTAAGCACAGGAAGGGAACGTGATGCACTCCAGAACCACCTCGACGTCCATGTGTAAGCCCAGCACTCTGCACACTGCAAACCTGTGCGCGGGAGGCAGCTTTGCCACGTGACCTTAACTCCAGCAGGGCCCATGCCCCAGATCGGCTGCAGCCCACAGACTGGCAAGACCCATTTTTCATTCAGGTTGGCTTATTTTATGTTCTGGTGCAGCCCCGCGTTTCCAGAATGTTCCATGGCCTGGCTGACTGCTCTCTCTGTGCAAAGGTCCAACGCCAGGTGCCATGCAGCAGCTCGGAGCGGGAGGATGAGGAGGATGAGGAGGATGAGGAGGATGAGGAGGATGAGGAGGATGAGGAGGATGAGGAGGATGAGGAAGAGGAGGATGCCCGTCGCCCCTCGCGGAAGAGGAGGATGCCCGTCCCCCCT